>OX419338.1:31475881-31655881 GCA_948470475.1 Galaxea fascicularis
ATTTTTCACTAAAGGAATAACTCTCTTAGTTTGAAAATTGAAAATAATGGCACTTTCTTTACATACAATGTTTTGAAGAAGCAAGTTGCCTTTACGAACGAACTAAAAATGCTACCATGCTGCTTGTACATCTATCAGGCTATTGCCACATATTAAGCCTATTTCACAAACATGGTGTCCGCTGAATATATACCATTACTTTATATATCCTACATATAAATCAAGTTCCCTGGATGTTAAAAATATCTGTAACATTGACAAGACAAACTGAAGATGGCTGCCAGGAACCAGCCTTGAAATACTCCTCCTAAATTAATTCACTGAACACTGATTCAAAACAACGACAAGACATCTAGTTGGTGGCCCCCTGGTGTGTAATTTGGAAATTCTGGCTGTCCACATTTAAGTTTTAGGGGACGAGCTGGTTGCAATTTCAGACCCTGAGCATGTGTTCATCATGCATGAGACTGTGGTAAAAAACTATTACATAAGTGTAGTACTAGTTCTTCAAATATTGCTACATGCATTTACAAGACAGTAAATTATGTGAATCACAGCAAACGTTTTAAAGAAAGTCGAGCTATCTTTTGTAACCTATTTTTTGCACCTAAAAGCCTTGACTTGTAAGAGAGAATGCAGCCAGCGCAATGATTTCGCCTGTAATTAACGTGATAGCAATATCCTCTCATCAGTTTTGACACTTTGATAATATTAACGATTTGAACGAAGTTTAATTAAAAACAAAAAAATGGTAGAAAACCTATCTCTACTTCAAGATCAAGGTTATTGTAATTGCTACATGTAACAAATAAAATTTAATGTATCGATGCATTAAACAGCATTTGTCGTCATACAAATTCTGTTGTAAACCGTCTGTCATTGGCTGATGCTGTCTGGAATTTACAATTTAAACAACCACGACTTTTCCTTAATTTACCTGTATAAGGAGTATTTTCCGGCCCTCTAACAACGTAGTGCCTGCCAAAAAAGTGTTACAAAATCCTAGTTAACAACGGATCGGGAGAAAATAATAAAACGAATGAACGAATGACGAGATCGTCTTCGACAATTTTTTTGCATGCAGGAAACGGTGTGAAAACACCAACCATTCTAGAATGTTTGACGGCAGCGGAAGAGCTGTGATGTAAGGTACCGGGTCTTTCACGATTCGTACATAATCTTGCCGTAATCTCGAAGCTGCTGTTGTGTGTACCCGCTTGTGGGAGGCCATACAAACGCGAAAAAACGCCTAATGAAAGAGAGGAAATGATGTTTTACAACTTGCGAAAATCGTCAGAACCGACCACTTCCCTTTTGCGCATGTCCAAGAGCGGAGAAGGAAAGAGCTCTGGGGTCCCCTCAGGTCCCTCGGGTCGTAAACGTAACATAAGTGGCTGCGCAAATTGAAGTTTACTGCTGACCAGTACATTTCGTGTCAGTGGTATCGGGAGTGGGGCTTTGGGGCAGGCCTAGGGTTGCTGCGTGCGTGGGGGGCTGCATGGGGTAGTCGCGAGAGCGAGAAAGTATCCATGGTGAAGAGAAGAAATGGTTTCATAGATAAATATTTACGAATTTCATTTCAAATTCAAATGTGTGGTTTTTCCTTGTCATGCCCGCACCAGCCGCCTGAAAGACAGGCCATTTTTTTCTATCTTTGGTCAAAGGGTAAAGGCAGATTTGTAAAACGTATTTATCAGTCAGTACTCACTCCAATACGGATGGACTCGAAATCGCGAAAACAGTCCCTTCGCCAGAGGTGGAGGGTACAAAAATGTTAAATATAGCAACTCTGGACACCCCTAGTCCCACCAAATTTATTTTCCGCCCCTATCTTCCTTGAAGAACCTTTGCCACACTTGCCACACAGCATTTCCCAGGATGTTTTCTCTCAGGTAGTAGTTATGGACTAATTGGGATGGCCATTACTGAGCACCGGCTCCAAGGCAATATATATCTCGAGGTCATGGTGTGAGAACTGAGTGGGACTAATGACTGTGGAAATGATTTGACTCCACCGTTTTGAATTGAGGCTCGTACTTGCGTTTATTTTGCGTTTTTTGTAGTCTGAAATGTCAGTAGCCTGCAAACAGGCTCTCCATTTGGGTATTCCGAGAGATGGTCGTGTCGACTTGCTCTTTAAATGGCACGCGGTCAAAGATCGGGGATCCCCAATCCCCTAGCTTTTGACCGCGCGCCATTAGAAAGCAAATCTCGGAATAACCCATACGGAGAGCCTGTTTGCAGGCTAGAAATGTCAGCCGCTTGACATTTTGAATGACTTTCCTCTGAATAGTCTGGTATGCCTGTGGCATTTCAAAATTCCGTTAGGAGTCTGGTACTGAAAGGTCAGCCATGGTGGATCGTAACAAGGTAAAAATTGTCTTAATTTTTTTTTACTTGAGCTTATATTTGTCTCTTTTAGCCATCAGCTGTTACTTATATACTAACCGATGTCATTGTTCTATTTATGGTTGCTCCAGAAATGCAAACATCGTAAAGTAATTATCAAATTCCTCTCTAACTCCTGACACAGAATGACCTCGCGGAAAAATTGAACTTCAGCTTTAAGTTTTATTTTATCAGAGCAAAAAACAACGGCTAGCTTTCATTTTTATGTAAATCAAGGGAATCGTTTTATTTTCAACTCAGTATTTTTGTATTCTTCTTTGACTCAGAAATAGAAGGAAATCAAGCTTAGCTTGCAACTTCGTGTGTTTGTGTTAGATACCTACAAACACTTATTCCTGTGCCGGTCAAGGAATTACGACTGCCTCTTGAACGAGACAAGTCACTCCATCTGTGTTGCCATTCAAGGTACGTTCAGGTGTCTAGGGTCAAAAGCTAGTCTGTCCTCAAAAAGTAGACTCACTCAATATTTCAAGTTTATCCCAGTTCAATGGAGCATATTTCAACTGAGTGCTGAAATGAAAGCAGTCATTACGCTGATCAATCACAATAGCACCATGAACCAGTCAGGAATCAGAGCAAATCCGTGTAGTAATATTGCTATGTGCAGAAAAGTTTGTTTCATACATAAGAAAGTGGCATGCATTTTGCCCAACAGTCACGCAGTAGAATGACGCAGAACAAAATTAAATGAGAAATAGCGGTAACTTTCAACAGTCAACTGAAACTGCTGTAATTCACAGAAGCTTGCAATATTATTTTGTCTAATGGCCAGTTATTTGCCAACCTCCAAACTTACCTGTGTTTTCATGCTGAGTAGAAAAACCCTTTGAGATGGTAACTGACAAAACTAGACAAAAGAAGGTGCTATACTACCAAGTATACGGATGCTGGTACCTGGGTCCTGGCTTCTAATAACAACCTTGGACCATCTGGAATAATGCACCTCGAACCTTGCAACCTTGAATGAATCATTTGTCTGGTGTTGAACTGTTAGTTTTCTTTAGCTAGAAGTTTGACATGGCAGAAAAGGAGGTGAAAACTGGATTCAGTCACAGCCATAATCTGGAGCAGTATGTATTGTTGGCGAAGTCTACACGAGGTGCTGGATTAGTGGCCCTTATACAGCAGACACTGGAAGCTCCTGGAGTATATGTTTTTGGGGAACTTATGGAAATGCCTACTGTAAAAGAGGTACTTTTTGTCTTTACTGGCTTCCTTACCATTGTGTGGTTATAGAAAATACTGGTAGCCATACCCTCCCCCTCCCCCAAGGAAGGTTATTTTGGTTTACCCCTCCCCCCCAATTTTGTATCACACTTTTCTTTATAAACTCTTGATTTTGCCACCCCCTCCACCTTGGAATTTCCATTGACCTTCCATAAGGAAGGCATGAAAATGTTTGGACCGGCATACTGCCAAGGAAATCAAGACTCTATGATGGCTTTTTCAGAAAAAGCTGTGATGGCGAAGTCTACCCATGTAATTTGATAAGTTTGTAAGAAATTGCATTTTTTTGAAAGTAATTTGATAAATGCACTAAATAACAATTAACTATAATTGTTCTCACATTTCATATTTTGTAGCTAGAAACGTCAGAAAATGCATCACACTGGAATCTTTTGAACATATTTGCATTTGGAACGTATGCAGAATATAGAGGTGAGGGATGCTGATTTCTCCAAAACCTTCTTTTTCAAAGCAGGGTAATACAGGGATGGCATTGAAGATCAATATTTTCTTGCCTGGGTGTTACCTTTACCCTCAATGAAAATTGACATCAAAAATGAAAGAAAAACAGATGTGGAATTTTTTTTAATGATTCCTATCAAGGATTTTGCATTGAGCAGATGTTAATGTTAATATTATTTATTTCAAGAAAGGAATGTTTGACAAAATTGTTTTGAGTTTGAGTAAGTAAGCTGTCTGTCCTACCTTGATTTATAACATGACTGGAAAAAAGAACCACCAACCACAAAATTGCACAAATGCCTGAGAAGAAGAAAATGACAGTGAGTTCAGAACTAATTTGGTTTGATTTTGAAAAGATTTAAGGATGGTGGTACCAGTGGGATGAGGTCACTTTTTAAGTAACTTGTGGCTAATTGCTGGTAAATTATTTTGCAGCTAATGCCAGTTCACTACCAGCCCTCACTCCGCCACAACTCAAGAAACTACGACATCTAACAATAGTCTCTTTAGCTGCCAAATCGAAGGTATTAGAAACATAAGAAGACCATTTAAGAGAATATGCATGTTGATGTCAGGTCTTAAGGGGTTAAATGCAACTGTACCATCAAAGTGTAATTCAACTCCATAGCATATCCAAAGGCTGCATCATTTCAGGTTTTTTTTTTTTTCACTGAGCGACCATTATCTCCAGTTCAGTTACTTTACCTGTCTTAAAAAATATGCAGTGAGTTTTAATTTCTACAGTGTTGCAATTTAATTTTTTGATACAATTTTAAGGTATGTACATTCATGTCTGGTTTTGGGAATGAAATGCTGCAAGTATGTATCAATCACTTCAGGTCTAGAAAATTTGTTTCCACTAAGAGGCAACTTTAAGACTATGTGTTTCTTTGCTTGAACAGTTCATACCTTACAGCCTGTTGTTACAAGAACTGGATATCAAGAATTTAAGAGAACTTGAGGTAATTTGCAGATTGCTGGTAGGGATGGGTTGTTTAAACTGGGATTTTGTGGACATAAGAGGCAGACCAGACAATCAAAACAAAAAAACTGTTCCATGTGTTTTGTGGTCAGGCTGAATAGATAGATACCGTTTCATTGTTTACTGGGTAAAACAATTATTAACAGAGGCCCTGTATAAATTCATCTGAATATTTATGCAAAGTTGCCACAGTCAGGTAATAATCAGAGAAAATATATATTTTTTTCAATGTCAGGGAGAGTTAGGAAATTGCAAGTCAAGTCAAGGAAATTCTAAGTTTCACCTGAAAGTCATTGAAAAGTTGTGGAATTTTACTTTTGGGAACTGCTAGGTTGTGGAAGAAGATTGCTTTGTAGTAATTTAAAGGTTGCACCATGTCAAAATACTCCTGCAAATAAATTGATTTCCATGACAACATCGCTGGCTTTATTGTGCAAAGCTTTTTCTTGGATGATAGAAAGACTTGGTTTGTGGTCAGCGGAAAGTCTGGGAAATGGCAGGGGTTTTTCTCCATCCCAGCAAGTGGCAACCCTGATATAACTAACTACATTATTATTATTTTTTTAATAATAATCTTTTTATTTAAGAATTACAACACAATGATTACAAAACAGACACCACACTAAAAATGTCACCAGACTACTATGTAAAATACACTACTTACAATAACTTACTTACAATGCATTTCATCATTTGCTAACAATACTACACTCTATCATAAGCTACTTACAAAACCATTTCTTTTAGCTTAATGCTACACATTTACTAAATTATTAATCCTTGGATTAGATGAGTGCTGGTTAGGCCCTAATGGATATGGTAAATTTAGCTAACTTAACAAGTGGAAATTTATAGTATTGTTTACAATATTAATAATTTAAACCAAAATATTGACTCAGAAAACCCTGTTTTTCAAATGGCAACCCTATTTAGTTACATTCTTGTGTTAATGCTAAGTTTATTTATGGCAACTGTGTGTGTGGCTGGCAGAGTTGAAGGGGGAAATCTTTCTGAGGCAATTCAAAGGTTTTTTGTCTCTTTTGACATCTTATTTACTTTTAATAATATTACCAACTCTCTCTCTCTCTCTCTCTTTTTCTTTGTTGTTTCTGTCTGAAGTTCGTTTTCTTGTTTTCAGGATCTAATCATTGATGCTATTTATGCTGATATTATCCATGGCAAGTTAGATCAGAAAAATAAACAGGTGAGTAAAAGGGGCATTTTAATCAAATTTAGGTGATTGTTTTATATATTGTGGTTGCTTGGCAATCAAAGATTTTGTAAGGGTACCATATTGGCTGTACAGAAGTTACTTTGTTGAACCTTCATGTACATGTAGTTTTGTTTATGCTCAACGTTTTGTCAACATTTGCAAGAGAGAAGTGTCAGTCAGTGCTGTTTGCTTTTTGTTTCCTTTGCAGCTAGAGGTGGATTTTGCTATCGGTAGAGACATCACACCGGAAACAGTCAACAGAGTCACAGAGGTTCTACAAGAATGGTAGGTAGCCCAGAAATAATACTTCCCTTAAGTTGGTTAATTTTATTCTCGCTAACTACTGTAGTAGCACATCTTATAAGTCAAAGATAGGTACATAGTTATCTTCCTGTGGTCAGAGAATGTCCAAGAAAAGTTCAGGAGTTTCGTATCAAGTCAGGGATATTCAGGGTTTTTAGCTAAGAAATTATTCAGCCGGTTCAGGTGGCAATCGAGCCCGCTTAAGCCTACATGTGGGATGGGTGGGTTACCATGTGTTCGCCGCCAAAATCCAGCCGGCGATCACCTCTTTCTCAGCCGGCGAATTTCGCTTGCAGCCGGCACTTAGCGACAAACCTGGATATTCTAAATTCTAGCTTAAACTTTGTGAAAGCCAGGGAGTTTTACTTTTGGGTGGCCATTTGGTTTGGGAAGGAGTTTCTGAAAGCAATGTCGTTTCAAAAAAAATTATTGGAAAGGAATAGGTTTCCGTGGCTTTATTGCTGGCTTCGTTGCCCGAGGATTTGTCTTGGATGATGAGAGAAAATTCGTTTGTAGTCAGTTTAAAGTCAGTGAAAATGTCAGCGAGTTTTTATATCCTGGCGAGTGGCGACCCTGTATACAGGTCGGCATTAAATAACATCGGGCGAAATCAGAACAGTGACCGGCGGTCGGGGTAAAAACAACTGATTTGGTGGGATTTCTCATTCTCGCGGGCGCAGAAATCAGGTTTCACCCATCTCGGTCAACAACAAATGTTTATTCACAAATCCAAAAATCGTAAAGTGAAAAGGAGATAAAAGAAGTTATCCCTTTCTAGTCTATCTCCTATTAATAAGATACATTAAGAAGTAAATTATTTACAAATGTTCAAAATAGCTCGCAAAAACATCACACAGTAAAAGAACTAAATGCTCACTAGAAAAAATCTGCAAGGTGACGTCTCAATCTGTTCTTAAAAATATTCAAATTTTCCGTCTCAGCAGCTTCCTTTGGGAGATTGTTCCACTTATCAATTATGCGTATAAAAAAAGAATGTTTAAAACTATTTAAAGTTGCTGATGTAAACTTAAGTTTAAAACGACGATTAGCCCTCAAGGGCCGAAAAACATGTGCAAACGTGAAAAATGCCGAGGGCTCAAGTCCATTAAGTCTGTTGATTGTCTTATAACATTCGATTAGCGACAAAAATAATCTTCTTTGTTCAAGTGTTGGCCATTTGAGGAACTTTAGGCGTTCTTCGGTTCTTCGGTCGGATTGTAGGTCGTTCACCCACAGTCTTGCTTCCGTCAATTATCGCCAAAATCTTTCGTTTGTTTGTGATGGTGATTATGCGTGTGTTGGCGAATCGACTTGTGGGCGAAACGACCGGTCACCCTCGACCTTCTATTTCAGTTCGTGCTAATGCTAGAGAGTTTCGTAATAATTGTTGTTGGCTGAGCTACAAAGGTTTTTCTTTCTTTTCGCAGGTGTGACGGTTGTGAATCAGTACTTCATAGCATAGAGAAACAAATACAAAGAGCAAATACACACAAAGAGAAGAAACTAAAACAGAGAACCCAGGTGGAAGCAGAGGTAACTTCGGCCATCTTTCTTGTGCTGGTAGGCAAGGTAGTGGTTTAGATGGTACGGTCCAGTCGCACTTTGGTGTAATGGCTGAGGTTTAAGTATGAAGATCCTTGGAGCGTTAAACCGGGGATGTAGAACATACCCGGCTGTCAACTCGATTTTCCCGGCTGATAAACCTTCTACGGTCTTATGAAAATAAGATAATAGATTGTGATAATATATTCTTGTAAACCCGCCTGTGAACTGATAATTGCCTTCTGTTAAAAATTTTATCACATCCGTGCTAATCCCTCCCTTTTTTTGTGCCTTGAATCAGCGATCGCTGTTTTCACACTCAGTGCTTTCAAACAGAAGTTGGCTACTTTTCCCCCTAAATTTACGTAATTAAAGAAAGATTCTTTGTATTAAATTAAAGTAAAGTCGGTTACTTTTCTCTAACCAGCTGCCTACTTCAAATTTTATTGAAACCCCTGCACACTAGAGTAGAAAAGTGCAGTGGGGAGTAGGCGTTTTTGCCGAAGTTAGCCATTGGTGGCTAAGCAACAGCAATGGCCTCGCGAGAACGCTTCAAAAGAGCAGTTACATTGGGAAGGCAATTGCTCTCCACTTGCGTTATACATTTTGTTACACTTCTTTTCGGTCTTCATCGAGGCAACAATCTGTAATATCAAATCCATGGTTTCATTGAGAACGTGAATGCACAACGCTGAAGTTTCTTTCTTTATCTTCATCGTTTTTCTTGCTGATTTGAGCTCTAAGTTGCTGAAGTCACAGCGCCCAGTTTGTGCACGTTAACAGAGTTGGAGAGATCGAAAATACACCTGCAGTCAGTGCGGTTTTTAATTGAGCAAAGCAAATACTCTGACCAATCACACGAGACGAAGGCAGCTTCGTTAACCAATCAGAATTTGAAGTAATTACATGCAACCTGCGGCAAGCGCGGGAAAATGCGCGCGTGCAACTAGCGATTACTTTGACTTTGCTTCTCATTGGCTGAGAAAGTCAACCAATCACAGACCGAGGTTAAGCAAACCCAAAGCAAACGCGAATTACTTTTGACACTCAGTTGAAAAACCGCTTAGAAGTAACGTAAATGTTTTCTTTGATATGGGAGCATTGCTACTCCTTCAGGGAGGCAGTTGGCTTGAACTGAGAACTTTTTTGACAAAGATCGCGTAATATCATTTCCTGTTTTAATCAAAGGTTGAAAATCTGAAAAAGGCCATCAAGGCATCATCTCAGTCAGATATGGATAATGGAGCGGTATCAGGAATGCCCCCACCTTACCACAGTCAACAGTATCAACAGAAAGCTCCTACCACTACAAAAACAAAAGGGTACGTTCATTTGTCACTCGTATCTGATGCACCACGGAGTTTTTATACGGTGTAGTTTTTTTGTTACGTAAAGCAGACAGACAACCTAATATTTTTTTCTTATCGTTATCGTTATCATTATCGTGATCGTTATCATTACAATTGTCATTATCATTTTCATCAAGTTGTAGAAGGGTTGTACAAAAAGATAATTTTCAAGGAGACTTTTCCGCATGCTGATACCGCTAAACACCACACTGGGGCCAAGTTGCGTTGGGTGGTCCGACCCAGGTTCTGTACGGGGGAATTGGACAGATTAAAAATAGGCGGTCTGAGGAGAGACGCCCTCCCCAGTCCACGCCCAGTCGACTAAACACGCCGAACAGGCTTTCGCAGTGTGTTCACATGCAGTACATTTGAACCCACCCATCACTTACCCTCACACGCCCTTAATATTTGCCCTCGCTTGATCATAACTACAAGGCCAAAAATTCAAACCCGCTGAAATTAAGGAACAGAGGAATCATTGCTCAGAGTGGATTCCTCGGTTTCTTTGATGCACCATGATCCGAGTGATCTTGGATCATTGATCTTGATCTGGATCATCCCAAAGGCATGCACCATAAGTGTTCAGAAAGTTTGACTGAAAATTTTTGTACAAACACTGTACTTCAAATTTGTTCGACACTTAACGCTTGTATTTTTTCGCCTTGCAGGTTGCGCGGTAGCGGCAAAGTGTTTGGCACTCAAGTTCGCAGATGACTGAAATTGAAAAGAAACAGCAATTCTAGATAGACTTCTTTGGATTTTGTAATTCTACGTAATTGATGCCTGCAAAACAATTTTTGGCGAGCCGCACAACCGAGAACACTCGTGGTATTTGCCACAAGTAGTTTGACGTAAAGATAGAAAAACTACGTTGTTATTCGACGCACTTGCTGAGGGATGCAGGTAGAGTAACTTGAACAACTTCTTGTCATCGTCAGTGTAACTGAGTTTGCGCAAAGCAAAGAATGGCAGTCTTACACCAGCCAATCAGATCAAGGGATTCTTGTAACTGTGGCGGGTGCCAAGCGCGGGAAACTTGCAACTGGCTACTCGGTTTTCGTGCCAACCACTGGAAAATACGCGAGTATTGCCAAGAGCGGGAAAGATGTCAGAATCAATTAACAATTGGAAGAATTGCCATGGTCATTGCACAAATTCGCTATGAACGACGGAAATGTAGAGGTCGAAAAACGAAGACACTCAAACAGTCGTTATTTTATGGCTTTCCACGAGTGGGGACACAAAATCACTCGAGTTCCATAGTTACTTACCAAGTTCATTTACAGTTAAAACCAATTGCAATTGAGCTCACAATATCTATGGTTTTGCTTCGATTTCTCATGTGGCGTGATATTCACTTAAAATTTCGTTATTAGATAAGGCTTTTTAGTATATACCACACAAGTGAATAGTGCTTTTCGCTCATTCTTAGTGGTTAACTCGGAGGCGATTAGCAAAGTGCTATTCACCTCCGAGCAACCGAAGAGGAAGTAATTTGAATAAACGCTGGTTATTCAGCTTGTATGGTATATACCAAAACAATTATTAACCTCAGTGTCGGTGACAGTGGTGGATATCCACCAGTATTTACCTCCACTTAGGTGAATAATTGGTAATTATCCCTCGTTTGACACCATGTAGAAGCTAATCACAAGCACGGACCCGGCTCCATGTTTCCCGCGTTTGGGAGCGGCTGCAGTTTGTTGCCAGTGCCTTGCACCCTTACCTTTTTGGCGGGAGTATCATGTTTCCCCGCGCTTAGCACTGGTGATGTTGTTTGGCTTATCTTAATCATCGTTCAGTTTTGGTTTTCTCGTTTTCCCAGCTTTCTAATTCGTTATGTCATTACTTTTCAATACGACTCGTGACCGCGGGAGCGAAATGATTTTTTAAAAACGGTTACACTAGTTATCGCTTCTATGAGCGCAATTAAGTTGCCGCTGGTTTTGTGGTAGAAGCAGCAACACAGAGGTTTCTTTGGCTTGTGGACTGGGTCTTTTGCGAAGGGGGGAGGGGGGGGGGGGAGGGGAATAGCAGCGAAATACAGGGGCTCCCGGGTAAAAGAGAGAAAGGGGAGGAGTGTTTGCGGCACAAGCAGTAGCACCGAGATTTGTTTGCTCTTGTGGTAGGCTCCTTTGTTGGGGATGGGATACAGAGAAATATACGGCCACGTAGTGAAGAGAGATAGAAGAAGAGGGGCCGAGGCAGGGGGGGGGGAGGAACGTTTCACCTTCCTTTCACCCGTCTCAGTCACTCTCCTACATCCAATCTGGTCCTGTCCCCACCCTCCACAGTTTAAGATTGGGAACGCTTTCCATTTGCATGGAAAACTCGGTGAGAATTTTCCGCCAAATGGAACAGTAGAACCGCTTAAGCGCTTTTCATCGGTGTGGAAAAAACAGTGGCAATTTTCAGACGAATGGAACAGTAAAAGTTTCTCCGGGTTCGGGAGCGATAAACCGCATATTTTTATGAAGGAGCATGGTCCTAGTGTGGTTAAGCAAATGGTTCAGCGATATTCCGGTAATTTCGGTGAAAACGAGAAACATCTGAAGGTAGAAATTTCCAGTAAGAAGCGACTGTTCCATTTGTTGTCCTACCGGAACAAACGGTATTTTCGTGCAAAAGGAAAACGCTCTTGGCCTCCACCGAATGAGTTTCTTTAACAATAGTCAAGCACATGTTCAGTTGTCGTTTGCGGTGTTGTAAATAAAAGTTGAGTAAAGGCTTCGTATTCCTGGTGTTGCTGTTTGCTTGTTTATTGGCGTCTACACTGCTATCCGACTCTTAAGTTACCTCGGGTTTAACAAAATCGATGGCATTGTACTTAAAAAATACAAAAATAAATAAATAAGCATTTACGTGTCAAGATATTTAGCTTACAAAGTAATTAGGGACACGAAAACTTAGACGTGCCAGAAAGTGACAAAAAAACAGTAGAGTGAAGGTAGGAAGGCTGTGGTTGGCTAAAATATTGATACTTCCGCCGCTATTCAATTCGTGAAATATAGCTGTTAACGGTATATTTTTTATATGAACGTTGATGTCACACTACGATTGGGTAGCTTGTGGTTTGTCAAAACCGTTTCACTGTATCAGGAACAAAGTCTGGTTACGAAGGAAATTGAAAGAAAACCTTTTTTTCTGTATTATTCCGTAGTTTTGTACCAAAACGTCTATGATTCCCCATACAAATGAAGGAAATGCTTTGTTTTCCTTAAAATCAAAACAAACATCGACGATAACCACAAAATGAGCTTTTGCGAAAGTAAGGAAACGGCTTTACAGGACCCACGGTGGACTGAACAGTCCAACATTTATGGGAAATAAGAAAACGTTCTGGTACGAAGGCAACAAAGTATATTCCAGCGAAAGAACTGGAGGCAAAAAGAGTGAAAAATGAAGCACGTGTGTGCAAAATTTGTGACACCATGGCCCGCTATTGGCTCCAGTTTGAAATCCATATTCATGAAAAATTTTAGCACTTGCTTCAAACTTTAACCACATTTTTCTGACACGCCATGGCCAAGTGAGGGTCAAAATGTTTTACGGCGGCTTTTGACTGCTTGTCCATCACGAAGGTACAGAAGGAAACTGATGAACCCTACAGTTCCACTTCTGTTATTTCAAACCGAAGGTAAGTTATAGTTTTTTTTTTGCCAAGTTTTGTAGCAAACATGACTAAAAGTAGTTTCAAAATGTCCCAAAATCGATCATGGAGTTCACACGTGTCTATGTAAATATTGTCATTTGCCTTATTGTTTACAAGTATCTACCAATGGCGATAAAACCTGCACAAATTTTCTTCAAAATAGATTGCGACAAGGCAAAACAGAGCGGGCGTTTCGAATTCAGTTTTTAACAGTTTATCGTACAACAAATAGTGGCCTACGAGGAAATCGAAGTTGTAAAAAAGTTTAGGTCGAACGATCGAAAACAAAATGGCAAATTTTTCAATTACCTAGTGAATAAAAGACACAACTTCGGATTTTTGCGCTTTGTTATATTCTCATTAATTTTGCTTGTTCCTTTGCACCTTATCTTACACTTTACGATTTTCTTTGTTCCGTTACGTAATGTTTGTTACAGGCGTGCAATATTCACCTTTCTAGTACATGTACATATATAAATAGCTTTCTGTGTTAATTTTTGGGGGTTCGTCCGGCTTCCATTGCGGATTTATCGTTAAAAGTAAGCAACAAATAATGATAAAGAGGCTCTAGGCAAGTTGTAATATATCGTTCGTTTGTTATTTCGTTCGGCCACCTAGCGTCGCCTGAACCTGAAAGATCGCAAAACATTGAAAATCATAACAAATCGAGTGAAACACAAACAAACACAAGCCTTGCAATAAACTCATCGCATACAAGAGCAGGAAGGAAGAGCTCCGCGAAGAGCTCCGAAGTTGTCGTGGGTCACGACTCACTTCAAGTCGGCCAAGCGATAAAAGGCGAACAGGTTGGGCGAGCTAATATTTTATTGTTTGGCCGCCGGGCCTTAAACAGAGCAAAATTGGAGAGCATAGGATTTCTCGAGGAGGCACCATGCTGACTTGATACATTGTTCTCCGTAACGTTTCCACCTACCCCAGAGAAAATTATCAAAGGCATGCAAGTCAGATCCTCTTCCATGATGTATCTTTCGTTACTCGTTTGAAGTATCATGATGAAATTTATTTTTTCATTTGGCGTTTTCATGATCGTTATTAGCCGACATACAAGCTATATAGCCGCCAATCGTAGGTGCAAGTGAGAGTGAAATCTGCCCCACACACCTACAACTCGGAAATGGCATATAGTCCGAGTTGAAAATGGATAT
Organism: Galaxea fascicularis; assembly: GCA_948470475.1. Taxonomy (NCBI): domain Eukaryota; kingdom Metazoa; phylum Cnidaria; class Anthozoa; order Scleractinia; family Euphylliidae; genus Galaxea; species Galaxea fascicularis. The sequence continues at coordinate 31,490,187 of OX419338.1, forward strand.
TTCCAGAAGCAGCTCGTCGCCATGGAGACGACCGCTGAATATACTAAGCAAAGACTGGAACTGTGTCTACTGTCGAACCTCTTTTTTTACACCTCTCTATCACAGACATTTCCCAACACACAAATTTTCAATACACATACTTTCTTTAAAAGGAAAAGCCTCAACAATATGGACCCTCAAAACCAAATCAAATGACGAATGATCCTCGCAATTAATTCATGCAATTGCGTAAAGAAGCCTGAAAAAAGTTCAGGACTTCAACGGGGTTTGAACCCGTGACCTCGCGATACCGGTGCGATGCTCTAATGTGGATACTTAATGCCGGCTCCGCCTATTTCCCTTTCGTAAACGATCGATGCCATCATTTGTAACCAATTCTTCAGTAGGGCAGATGAATTAGGCAATTTGTTACTTTTTAGATCGTCTTAGAAAGCGCGACGTTTAGGCCCCAGTTAATTTGCGTTGATATTTTGGGATAGGGCTAGAGTCACCTGTTGTTGATGTATAGGTTATTTTGGGGGATACAGCTAAACGACAGGTGTGGGCCTGTAAATTGTCAGTGGAGTCTAAAAAAAGTGACATCACCATGGTGACTTCTATCATAAGCCGAGACAGCCATTTGTCCCTTCTGTGTCCTTATTATAGAGGTCCAGCTTTTTGGGGGCATCATTACGGACCCTGCTCGGGACCGGAATGATTCGGAGGCCCCAGTCAACGACACGTTTGAGCCCCTTCTTTACCACACAGTGTCATGGGTCCTCTCTAAAGTCGCCGGATATGCTGGAAATATTCAGCGATGGAAATTAGCAATGCATAGCTATACTGTTTACAATTAAAGTGATTTACTTGCAAATGCTTCCTTTGTCTACCTCTGCGTTTGTTCGATGTGACTACGTGACAGCGGTGGGTCTATTACACGGTGGAGTTTGCACGCTCTACCTCTCGTTCATTCCAGAAGTCGTTGCGTACTTATCGAGTATAAACAGTACCGCTCTCTGCAAGGGTGCTTCCTGACCCTTTCGGACAAGTCACGAAGTTTGTCAGGAAAAAACATTTGCGATGCTCACTAAATGACACGAAATCTTTCCTCTCGAAATTTAACTCAAAGCTCTGTGTCATCGAGAACGTAAACTCTAAAACTCGAACCGTTAAGAGTATACTCCTTTAAGGTATGAAGCTGTTGATGCAACAGTATCTCCATGAGTATGTCCTCAACGCGCAACTCATTACGTGGCTCAACTTTTAACACGGATATCTCTTGTACTCGATTACTGCAGATTCCTTCCTCGCCAGCCAATTTCTTCGAATGATCTGTCTCAGAAACAAGGTCTGTCTTGTCGGTTGTCACACAATGTTCTTGCAAACTCCGTAGTATTTTCTCCAACTCGTGGAAAGAATCTTGACTGTGCAACATTCTGGTCACGACGAAATTTGGTAGATTAATGCAATCCAGGGAAATGACTCTTCGAGTAAAAGCGTTTACACGGTGAACAAGCCGCGGAAATGTTGCACAACTCCGGCGCGGTGCTTAGTAACAACTGATTGCTAGTGTACTGACTCGATCCAATTAACATGAAACCTAGTCTAATTAAAGATGGTGTGGCAACGGAAGACTAATTAAGTCAACAGCATCCAACACAAATAATAAAACAACAATGGAAGGTCAGAGAGCCCTTAATCCCCCGCTGACTTATTTTGCATAGAAATGAAAAACCCACGGATCTGCTATTAAAGGGTTTCTATTAATTGTTATTCAATTGGTGGTTACACGCTTAATATCCTTCAGGGATTTTTTCTACTCAACGTTAAGCATAGGCTCAATCCGCAGTAAGGCGTGAAACAATGAATTGCCACAAAAGAATAAAAACGAATATTGAAATTAATTGGAATCAAGGCCTCGTGAAGTAAGAGTAGATTGCGCAACAAACTGCCTTGAGGAAAACACGGTGTAAAGACGGCTTTTACACCGCGAAGTTGGAGATAGCGACAGGGTTGCCTCTGTATATTAGCTGTAATTATTGGTACACATGACGCTTCCAAGCAGCCAAGTTATGAATAGGAAAACAAGGTGTTTTGGTGACTTGAGTATTGTTTGTCGAGGCAATAACATCGAGAAATAACTTGAACGAAAACAAACACGAAACAACATGAAGAATCGAGTTTTAAATCTTTATTGATGTCCCGAGGAATTTTGCGTTTATATACAGTCATGTACACCGTTACATCAAAAATCTTTTGTATATGCTTGTGATTAAAATTTTTTCGAACCAGTTTGATTTTTAGTTTCCAGTTTGTTTCAGAAATTTGACTCAAAGGAAAATTACACTGGTTAAAAAAAATTTAAACCAAAACCCAATTTAAAACACAACATATAAACAGCTTTGTCTCTGTCCCAGTGATCTCTTCATGTGGGTTCATAATGATGCAGGTACACCAGCCTTGACAGTTGTACTGGTTCACGACACAGCGGACACTCGGCCTGAACATAGAAATTTAAACAAGCGCGCGTAAATGAAAGGTGAACATACATGGCCCAAATAGTTGGGCACACCTTGGTATCTCAATAAAGCTCGAGAGTGGTATGTTTCCTGGCGACAATGGAGTCTATATTAAAATCTTTCAAACACATCCTCAGCTCCAACAGAGGAGGAAAATTCAAGAGCGTTAGCCCTTCGTCAGAGTGAATACCCTTCTGACGAACGGCTAACGCTCGAAACGTCAGCTTTTAGATTCCCTGTACGGTGGTCAATTTACATTTATCAACTCCGTTAATAAAACAAAATTTTGGTGTACAATTGACGCACAACCCCAGTTTTTTTTTTAAAACTACCCCTTTAGTCAAAGCAATTACTTCGACCAATCACAAGAGACACAGGTAACTCAGTGAACCAATCAGAATTTGCACCCGGCGCTAAGCGCGGGAAAATATGCGCGTGCAACTCGCAATTGATTTTGGTTTTGATTTTCATTGGCTGAGAAAGTGGCGCGAATTTTGTCAACCAATCACAGAGCGAAGCAGTGCAAAGCCAGAGCAGACGCGAATTACTTTCAACACTCAATTGTTACCAGTCTTCAAATAGTTTCTGGCGACCTTTTCCCCGGGGTCTCTCGGAATGGGAAGAGGAGAGACCTTGAGAACAGATTTAAAATGTGATAGTCCTCTTACAATTACTTGCTCAGTGACCTGGCCTACGAATGGAAACAAGGCTGGCGGTGACCTTGTGTTGATAAAGACCTTAGCGCAAGTTTTTGATTATATAAATTGTGTTAAAGTCTCAGAACTCTTCATGGTTGATTCTGCGGGATGTTTACGAACCGTGGCTGCTGATCTTCGGCGTATTTGCGCTTAAACGAGCCTTAGCTCATATGCGATATGAGGGTAATAATTAACAATTAGACCCGTAATCCGCAAGGGCTACGGGTCAATAGCCCATGAGACTTCGCCTCATGGGCTATTGACCCATGGCCCTTGAGGGCGAGGGGTTTATTTGTTTTAGTATCACCCAACTAGTCGGACAGAAAAGGCAATAATAGAGTTAGCAAATGCAAGTTGAAGAAATGTGTATTTGAGAATAAAACGAAAGAAAGCGTCATGCTCGATTGCTACTCGAGGACTATTACTAACAGTCCTCTAGTAGCGTAGCCAATCAAAATGCAGGATTTGCATTAGTCCACCAGTTGGGTGATACTAAAGTTACTTAACGCTTAATTGCTGTGAAATATTAAGTTATTTGCAGTAATACCGACCTTACTGTTGCACCACTCAGTAATGCAGCCCCAGCAAAACAAATGACCACAAGGAGTTGCAGTTTTGCCCTGAAGTCTTTCTAAACACAGGGCACATTTGATGCCAGAGGTCAGAGTTGTGCTTGTGGATGCTTGGCTGCCAGATGGGACAAGGTGCTCAAATGACTTACCAGATTTCAGATGCTGGTGGGGACAGAGAACATTGACAAAAAAGGGCTAAATAGGAATAGTGACTATATCCCACATGCAGAATTGCTGGCTATGAAGGGATTTGGATGGTTATGGGGAGGAGACGGCTGATATTTCTGACAAGGGATTTGGACTGATTGACTGACTGACTGTATAAATGTCAACTCTCCCAGATACAGAGCGAATCTCCCATATGGGTGACCAAATTTCCAGGGTAAAAGTAAATTGGACCAATCCCCACAAAAATCTAACTTTTAAACTACTTACAGTGGCTGGTGGCTGATTCAAAGTTAAATGCTTTTTAAGGGGCCAAACATTTACATGGGATTATACAAAGCTATTTCAGGACCTGGTAAAAAACAATATCAAAGGAATCACTTAACAAAAACATCCTCAATGATACAGGCACTTTTTCCCAAGCTCAACAACGTTCAACAACTTTCAACACGTTGAATGGAATATTTCAGTGTTCAATATCACATGATACCTGTTCAACATTTGTCGAACAACAGCTGCAACATTTGTTGCTCAACAAATGTTGAACCGTGTATCATTCGCTTAAGGAAGAAAACTGTCTTTTCCAAGGGGGATGTACTGGTATTAACACTCCGCTGTCAAACTCACCTGATAAACTGCCAGCAATAGAGTAATGCTCAGCTGAATGATGGAGAGATAACTAAGCAGTCGATAGGTTGGCCTGGACCTTTCATTTTTCAGGCTTGTTCTCACTAAGAGCTACAACACAATCAAAAAGAATCAAAACAGAGTCATTGGAATCAACAATTTTGTAGCTGCAGGAAATCCCCATACCTCCCCCACAGAGAGAAATTCCAAGGGGGAGGGGGGTGGCAAAAGAAAATGTGTAGAGCTAAATTGGAATTTCTAGAGGTGTTGGGGTGCAAGACAAAAATGCCTCTGTGGGAGGGGGGTGGGGGGATGGATATTTTCTAGCACAACACATTTTGAGGCTGTGCTATCAATACCTCACAATTGTCCACTCCTTAATGTGCAGCAACTCTCAAAAATAAGATGTGATTTTGAATGATTTTTAGAAATGCAAATTGGCTGCAAGTAAAAGAGAACTCTAACCCTTTGTCACAGTTATTTATAGCTGTCGAACTTGTCCAATTCACAGGTACCAAAGGTACCAGTATGTTATGAAAATGTGAAGCTTGTGGGATATGGCTTCGAGTGACAAGAATACCACACAAATTAATGTGTTTAGGTAAGCTGAAAGCCACTCATACGGCACTATGGCCAGGGCCACTATGGGTCAAACATTTTTGGGTAGATTTAAGGGGTAATGTCCGCTACCACGTGGCCATAGTGCCCTATGACTGGCTTTTAGCTCACCTAAACACATTAATTTGTGTATTTTCGTACCAGTATGATAGCCTATGAAACACCTTCCCTGCACCCTTAGATTTGTTCAAACTGACTCCATGGTTTGAAATCTAAGATGATGGCTTAATACGACTTACACAATATGTATCTACAGCAAAAAAGGCCTTGACTACGTATACAGGCTAAAGATACTTACATATTGGATTCCAGTAAGCCTTTTAGCAATGTGATAGAAGACTCCTGTTAAATAGAATAGTGCCATGTGTGCTCTGTGTGTGTCTAAGAAAATAGATGTATTCACTATTAAAGGCAGCTCACTCTTCAGGATTTTATTATGCTTAATTAATAAAGAGATCCCTAAGAAAAGAAATACCCAGTAGCTTCTAATGAGTGTAAGAAGGTATTCTACAAAGTTAGATGATCATAATAGTTAAAACAATATCATGTCTTGCCTGAGGGTCAAGAAAAGATTCTGTGAGAAAGTTAAGGTCATAAATAAACCACTCACTATGAATCAGCCATACCTGTAGTGTATACAGGATTTGTGCATGATCCTAATAAAATAATATAGGTTAACTTACAAAGGATTGCTGTTCTCAGAAAAGGAATGAAATTTAAAATGGCTTCTCTTGTTCTTACACGAGGCCCTGGAAGAATCAGAAAAAAAAAACATATGTGAATCACATAAAGACAGAACTGGCATCTTTATTCAAAAAACACTAAAAACACTATGAGTTCAGCTATCACGATATCTGAGCAAAAAATAGAATCATGAAGGTTTTTATCCTGTTTTGTTTGGATTGTCCTCATTTCTGGCATAATTCATGTCACCTACGAAAGTTCATTCAAATAACATAAAATAATAATTTTATGAAATGAAAGATATTTTTGCATCTTGTGGGAACTCGAAAAAAATCTGAGCCCCAGATGGGATTTGAACCCTCGACCCTCCGAGATCTAGTACGGATGCTCTAACCACTGAGCTACTGGAGACTCTTGTGGCGATCACGGGTGAAATATGGATATAGACTACGACTGCATCACACAGTCACATAGTCCAATTTTTAACCATATAATTTTATCCCTGAAAATTGGTCACAGCTTGCTTGGAAAACAACAATCGACCTTAAAGTTGACATAAGTCAGTTATTTGGTTAGTCTTTCATTTGTGGTTGTCATAGAGACTGTACTTTTGGATTTGCAGAATTCAATGATAGCATGTAAACTTTTCATACCACTGGGCCACGATTCAGGACTCTGGAGCCAATGCTCAAGCTTTGATAGCACTTTCTCAATAATGTAAGGACCACAAACATAAAGAAGAACAAGACTTCCTCTTCTCTGAAATAAAACAAAAACTAAAATCAGAACTCCAAATTAATCAATCAATCAATCAATCAATCAATCAATAATCACCTACTGGGACAGACAGTGTATTGGATCCCAATATCAGAAAGGTTTGTAACTAATACCAGGACAAAACTATAACCAAATTAAAATTTAGTATGGGATTATCACTAGATCTAAACATTTAGAATGTCAATTTGACATAAGGTAAAAAAAAGCTTTAGTCCAACAAGATTTAAATTCAATGCCACAAGGTATAGTACATTGTATTTTTAAGCAACTGAAAAGTGGTGAAACAAGGAGAGAGAAAGCACAGACCACAAAATGAAGGAAGAAGGAAAGAGGGGATTAAAGTGCTCTTTTGTCCAAATAAAACTAAAGCTAAATTTGATGAAAGTACAAAGCAGTAATTGAGCGCCTAAAAGTACAGTAAGGTTACAAAGTTACGAAAGGCACTAAACTAAAAGAGCGTTTGTTATGTAAAACATACATAAGTATATATTAAACTTTCAAAGTTACAAATTATATTAATTAATAAATGACAACATTTCAGAGGCTTGGTATTTACATTAGGAATGAATTTCTTTAAATTTGAATGAATTTAGTATTTATTTACTCACCACCATGGAAGGAACTCTTGTTCTTGTATGGTCAACCTGAACAATGTTGCAGTACTCTTCTCCAAGTGTTTGAAAACCTAAAAATAAATGTATTCAATTGACAGCCAGGCCTTGGATGAAAAAACAGTGAAATAGGCAGTCTTAAACAGACTACATGTATACTTTCAAAATATCAAAATTCAGCCTTCTCCTATTAGCAAGGCCCAGTTCCCACAAACCAAAATGGCTACCCAACTATCGCAATCAAATTTGGAGGTATGTGCATGCTGCATTTCAAGGCTTAATACTCCGGCAACTGGGGTGAAAGCACAGGTACCCCGAGCTCACAATGTTCTGCGTAACAGAAACATTTTAAGGGTTTGTATGGGGAATTTAGCAATCATTATTTAGGGCATTACAATAGCAATAAAAATACATCAGAATTTCTTACCTTACCACCTTGTCTTATTGATAAAATAAATAAAAAATGCAGACAATGCACTGGACCTATAACACCAAAAAAAAAAAAAAATACCGCTTATTGTTGTCAATCCAAAATAGCAAAAGTCAGCCAACAACTCCAGCTCTGTCTTCCACTTTATCCAAGAGAATGGACCTGATTTCAGAAAATTAATAAAAAAAAGGAAAATTAGGGGTTTGTTCATGTACAGGATATGTTACACTAAACATGTTTAGCATATTCATATGCCTGTAGCTTTGGATGGAAAGATAATTTCTGGTCAGCATTCACGATTATTTTTCATGATTCCAGGCAAACAGTGAAAATTTAAAGTAAGTGATTATTACTGAGTGACTTTCATTTGCCGTCAAGCTGATTGATGGTTATCAATAGCAATTAAGAAACACAAATCTTTTGGCCATCAATTGGTCATTGATTTCTAACATCATGTTGATTGCCATCAATCGCCATTGATTCTTATTGATTAAAGTTCAAGTCAAGTTTCAAGTTTATTGAGTTAAATTATATTGAAACATACAAAATAAGATGAACCACTGCTCTCAGTTAGCTATAGCTATTCGAGGCGAGCAGTGGTTTGACGCATAGAATTATGATACTAAGTAGAATACAACAATACTAATACTAAGTAGAATCAGATTGATCACACTGAGACTAAGCCCCACAGAGATCATACTGTGCTTTTCTGACAATTCAGGAAGAAACATAAACATGTGTGGACCTGGCCCTTTTTGTCCTGTGGGTAAATTACAAGGTAAATAAAATGCTTGAACTCATAAGTGCTTTTCTCTCCATGCCCCAGGTGTTCCAGGAGTTCAGATAACTTTATTCAGACGATGAACAATAAGTCGCTATCATTATTAAAGCACTGCAACTAATCATACTGTAACTGGTCAACACATTCTTATGCGTTAATTGGATAGTCATTCTACTGGAAAAGTTATATATTAAAGTGCACCTAACCCCAAAATATTTTTTTCGCTTAAGTATATCTTTGCACCTGTTCGAAACACATTGAGCCTTTTTGCGCCTTTTTAAACCAAACCTCTACTATTTGTAGGCTATAAAAGTTACGAGTCATCTGTCCCACGACCGAGCTAGTAAGGGGCATGGGTCTATTCCTTACATGACGTCACAAACTGATTTGCATTACATTAAGTCTTTGTAAAATAGGCGCAAAACGGCGCAATATGTTCCAGACAGGTGCAAATATTTATTTAAACGAAAAAAATATTTTGGGGTTAGGTGCACTTTAAATTGTACAACAGGGACCAGGTCACACTTTACATGTTGATATCTTCCAATTAAATACAGACTAAGCTTTGTTATTAAGTTAAAATTTACGTATGCGTCTCTTATATTTCTACTCGACCCCAATTACTCACTTGACGAAATTATTGGAAAGATTTCCGCAGAGGTCCCTACATTAATTATACATGCATCACTCTCATACTAACCCTGTTCCAAAAACAAATTGAGTGTGAGTCACAAAATGCATGCATAATTAATGTTGGGACCTCTGCGGAAATCTTGCCAAATTATTCAATGATCATGGCAACCCCACTTTTAAAATATGCCTCGAGCATTAATTTTATGAGGTAATTAATTTGCATTTTATTTGCGTGACTAAATACAGTAGCTTTAGGTATTACTTTAGGCTTAATTTACACGAGTCCTAGGAAGACCATGTAAATATGATAGAGATTCTGTGTATAAATAAAGACTGATTGATTGATCAGTACAATTAGTTGCACAAATGGTTCACCATCCGTAAAGCTCACAAACCTCTGAAATTGCGATATATCTGTCCAAGACCTTCCCTGAGGAAACCAACATAGTATACGTCTTTTTGGTTTGATCGAACAAGTTCCGGCTGGCCTGCACTAGCAAACATCTTGAGAACTTTCTTAGGAAGTTTTTCTTCAGGTGAAAATAATTATTATGACATTGAAAGCTATCAGAAAGAAAGATTGATCTGATTTTCCGCCATTTTGTGAAATACCGAGCAAGACTGGTGCTCGAAAAATCAGCTTGTTCCCAGGCCTCCTACCTTCTTTGGCACGTCACACAATCTTTCCTTGCCAAAAGAAGGTTTTTCAGCTCGTGACAAACCCCTTCCTCTGCGCTGGGACAACCACAGGCAGACCATCCTATCTGTAAGAATGTGACGAGTTGGAACGGTTGACATCGCTTTGAGTCAAGCAATCTTTGCACCTTTTAATCCCAAATTATGATAAACTTCAAGCCAGATAAATAAACTTCACTTACCCCTCAGTTATTGTATGGTCCTGTGTGATTTAGTGTTTCTTACACCTCTTAGCCTCAGCCTTAGGTGTTGGAAATTGGGGGCTGTAAATTTCGGTTTTGGCGGTTTTGTATCTGGTTTTCGGTTTTGATAGAAATTGATTTCGGTTTCGGGTGCAAAAAGGTTGACTGAAACGACTGACAGAAAAATTCGCACTTGCCTAGTTTTTAGATCTGTCTGCTTTTTCTCTGGCAATCCATTCGGGTCACGTGGTCCAAAATAAATTCGTCTCGAGAGAGCGCAGGGGATATGCAGGTCTCTTTTACTTACCAGGGGCAGATCCAGGGGGGGGAAATTGGGTGGCTAGTCATCCCCCTTCGGAGAAGCCCACCATAAAAATCTAAAGCGTGAAAAAAAGAAATACATGCATGGGTCCCAAAAAATATAGTATAGTTTGGTGGCCGACTGTATCAGCCAGCCCCCCCCCCCCCCCCCCCCCCCATTAAAAAAATCCTTGATCCGCGCCTGACTTACCTACCACAGGACACTGCTTTATCGATTGGCTTCAAAGGCAAACAGTTTCACCTCAGCCTAAAACAACATTTTAGGTAATGATTAGGGCTAGGAGACACTTTTGGGCTTGTTTATTAATCTGTAGCAAAGTGACCTGTACTCTGACCTGACTGGAATAATGTGAACTGTAAAAGAGACACACCTACCAGGCAAAGTTTGCACCACACTTAACCAAAGGGAGGTAACTGGCAACAAGATACAATTGGGTCTTACTTCGTGTACTGGACGGTACCGGGAAGAGACAGATGACGCAACACAAGAGAAAGTATTGTTTTCTGTCAATGCCTTAGCGGTTATGAGCTATTGTTTCATGTTTTTGTTCTTTTGTGTTACATCATCTGTACCCGGTGCATGATGTAAGAGCCATACAATTTTACTATTAAAATCAGTTTCTCATACATCTTTTCATGATGCAGATGTATCTGATCAGCCCTATCTTGCTACACAAGCTGAGTAGTAACAAACTGTCAAGAGATTCTAAGCAAACAAACTTCTCCAGTTTCCCACCATGACCATTACATCCATGTGGAGAAAAAACTCCCAGGTCTTAAGAGGGCTACAATCTTGTTTCCAGGGAACATCCAAGCAGAAAAATGACATCTTAAGTCAACAATGATGTCAAAGAGAAAAATCCCTTTTTTAAATGGCCTGATGACTAGCAGACTGTGAATGCAAACATATTTCTTGTTGTTGCTTCTCTCCAGAAATACATCTACATTTGCACACTAGATGTGGCTGACAAAAACAAAATTCCCTGCTCACTTTGAGTTTCCCTGAGTTGATGAAAAATTTTCTGACTTTCTCATGGTCTTCGAAAGAAAGAAAAGAAAAGGAAGAACCTTATTTCTCTCCCAACTTTTCTTTTTGATCCCCATAAACCTGAACAACGAACAGAAATACAGTTCACTATATGTTGTTCACATTCACCTTTAATGCTCCAACACAAAAGTTAATAAATTACAGCATAAAGAAACAATTTCATTTTGTCTTTGTATGACCTAATAATTTGTGCAAAATAGTACTAGACGGTGATCACATATATTGTGCCGACTTTGAAGCTTCAAGCTTGTGAGGTTGCGTTGTTCTTTGCTGGATAGGAATGCACTTGAGTTGGGGAATTTTGCACTGCATTACACCTACAAGGTTCATGGAACTACTTCGAGGTCATCATCTTAACAAATTCTGTACAGAGAGGAAGAAAGCAAATATTCGTCAGTAAACATCTTTAAGAAAAAGCAGTAGAGCGGTAGCAGTAGACCTAAAATTTTTAATAGTCTCCAGACAAAATGTCACTGGGAAAAAATATGCTTTGTGCAATTTTTCAATCCATGCTCCAATTCCTCACTGCTTACCAAAATGGCTGCACAACTACTGCAATCAAATTTGGAGGTGCATGCAGCATTTCAAAGCTTAATACATAGTGAAAACATCTGTGATAGCTGAATACATCAAGGGTGAAAGAGGCAAATTAAAAAGGAAATGTAGCAAGGTTCTCCCTAAATTTTGGAGTAGAAGGAGAATAAAATGGAATAGCCGGCAGAGGAATTTATTAAGGCGCGCAAGTGCCTTCCATGCTGCCGCTTTTCCGCCATTTTGCACGTGTTGGAATATAGAGTATATTGTCTTATATGGAGTGTTTTTCGTCGGTAACCGCTGCCTCGAAATCTGAGCCTGTTTCGTTTGCTTCACGTTCAATCGATGTCTGCAAGCAGATTTAAGCGTGGCGAAATTCTCGACGAAACTTTAAAGTTTATTCAGGGGACACTTGGCTCTTTAAGGAAAACTTTATTTATTTCCGAATGTATTTACCCAAGGGAAAGTAGGCGTCGCAAATGGAAAAGTTGCCGTTGGATGTAAAACAAAGTTGTTTTTGTTTTTTTTTTTAATTTGGACCTGAGTAGCCGGCGCGCCCAGGACGACTAGCCGGCGATGTTCGCCGGTCGCCGGGGCTTACGGAGATCTCTGATGTAGCATAAATAATAATTCAAGCCAATGTGTATCTCACTTGAACTTTAGATAGACTATGAGTGAATTGACCAGAATTAACCAACAAAATAATGGCTTGGCTCAACTGCTGAACACCAAATTGGAGACTTTTGTTGCAAATTTAGTTGCCATGACAACCAAGACATACATGTACAATATGCAGAACTGGTATCCACTTATGGCCATCGCTCATCTCTATGTTTGAAGAAGCTGTATCATGTTATTTCAGTCTGCTGTAAAATGCTAAAATGTGTTGTTATTAGGGAAAACTCAAAACCCAAACATAATCAAGCAGTTTATTTAATCAAGACTGTGTTACTGTCTTCTTCTGTTGAGGATGGCAAGGGCAGAAATTTCAAATTCTCATACGACATCTTGAAGCCATGGCCATAAATGTACTATGGATGACTTTTCCTGCAAAAAAATCAATTGATATCTTTCTCCGACATTTCAAGGAATGTCTCGGAGGGCATTAAGTAGCATTTCTGTGTAGTTTTCAATGAAAAACAGCAGAGCTCCCATGACAGTGCCCCATTAATCCCCCCCCCCTACTGTGGTCAAGGTTAACTTAGCTCAATTCTTGCATAAGATGAAATATTGTTACCTTCATAATTGACCTGGCCATCGCCATCAACATCTGCTTCGCGAATCATCTCATCAACTTCTTCATCTGTTAGTTTTTCACCCAGATTTGTCATCACATGACGCAGCTCAGCAGCGCTGATGAAGCCATTGCCATCCTTATCAAAAACACGGAAAGCCTCCCTGATTTCCTCCTCGGAATCGGCTTCCTTCATTTTTCTTGCCATCATAGTAAGGAACTCTGGGAAGTCAATGGTGCCGTTACCTGTGTACAAAAAGAGAATTTGGAAATGTAATGAAACTGGATTCCCATTATAGTGCTCAAAGAATCAATATTATCATCTAAACTAAGAACCGATGTACTAAAGGCTTGAGCATTTTAAGTCTACTTTACAACAACTAAAGTCAAGTGCTAACTCTCCGCTCTGACTCACCATCAGCATCCACCTCATTAATCATATCCTGAAGTTCTGCTTCAGTGGGATTTTGTCCAAGAGATCTCATCACAGTTCCCAACTCCTTTGTGGTAATTGTGCCATCCCCATCCTTATCGAAAAGTGAGAAAGCTTCCTTGAATTCTGCAAGGAAGTTGTTGAAAAGAACCTGCATTATTAATATTTAACAACTTAATACTATTGTCTTGCAGAATTTCAAAATAAAAAAAAACATTCTCAGAGGAAAGATAAATTATCATTCTTAACCTGGGTGTGATCCCAGAATAAACAAAATTTCCAACAAGTCAGGGTTTTCCCTCAAGATTTCTCCTTAAAGAGTCCTAAGGACCTGTTATTTGAAACGATGGTGAACACAACTTCCCTCAGTTGATATTGCAATGAATGACAAGTTTTGTTAGATCTGCAACTGGGCTTGGAAAAAGGAAATCTGACTACTCCCAAGAGAAGTCAACCTATGACCTTATGACAAGCTGTTTAGCCTACCAGCTATCTGCTCTTCTGTAAGTTGGTCAGCCTGAAATATTGTACCACAAAAGATGTACAATTAGTGTTTATATCAATGCTCTATTTTGCATTGATCTGGTCTGTCTGGACACAAGTTACAAATGCATACAGAACAATAAAACTTATGAGGAAAAAACTCCTCGTGTCAGTGCTCAATGCAAAATAAGAAGATACACACACAGAATATTAAGATATACAATCAGAATCAACAATTCATCAATGGAAGAGAACAAAAACAAAATCTGTATTTAATCTCGGTAAAGCACAAAGTGCTTGTTTGACTAAGCTAAATAAATAATTCTATTAAAACTATAGTGCATTAAAGATAAAATAGAAATTTAATAAAATATAAAATAATGCTCAAAATATCTAGGGAAAACTTAAATGTGATTTTTAGCAGAGTATGATAATACCCTATACATTGACTGAAGAGATCTCACATGAAGGTTGACCCATGCACTGCTTTTTCTTAGCCAGCAGTCCCATCCACTGCTGAATTGGATGGTACTTTCGTTTATTTTATTTGCCATTCCCGCATCCCAAATTCCCAAATCCACGTTCAGTATTTAACGTTCCCCGCCAAGCCTTTCATTTTGATTACTTCAACTTACGGCACCCCACCTCTACAGAATAAAACGAAATATAGATTTCTTCACAAAGGAGCGCGTTCCTCCTTCGACATTGTTAGGCATCTTTCGGTTTCCTTGTAATAAAGATTTCAGGCTTGAATGTCAAGCGCGCAATGACATTTGCGAAACGTGATCGTTTTCCAATTATCCGGATCTGTAATCACAAGGTCGTTGCAGTCATCATTAAAGAATAGAATCGATAAAAGCCGAAACAAAGCAAAGAACTTAAAATTGCAATGCAAAGCTGAACACGCTGAAGTCGAGTTTAGACTGAAGGTTATAAGACTTATCAATAAATAAATAAGACTTAAAATGGTTTTAATTATTAGTACGTACTCTTCTTTGCGAATCTTTGCAATGATAAATAACAAATGAGGGCTATACATACCATTTTTCTTTTGCTTCGTGATGCGATACTCGCTTTCGAGACAAACCCACAAATATGTTCGAAATCGTTCGAGGCAGCTTGAGTTGGCAGGCCCGTCTTAAAAAAACACCGCAGGCGATTGGTTCATTCAAACAAACCAATTCCAAATTTGGAATGCTGTGTTGGACAGTGCGTCGTCTGCGGCTTTTTGGTTCAATATTTTACAACTTCAAAATTAACCACAACGGCCGAAATCCAGTCCGAATAATGAACAATGGTTTTAGTGGAAAATTCCCGCTCAGAAATAGCAGCTGAAAGAGGAAAATTACTGCATGTGATGTTACACTGCGTCGATCGGTGAGGGATCCACGCGTGTCTGATTTTGCGTAATATCAGGATAGTGGACTGGATTGAAGTAGCTTGGATTACGAAAAAAATTAACGGGGAAAACGTTAGATTCTTACAAAATTCTGAATTATTTCACGACCTCCGTTAAAGTGGTTCGTGATCGCACAAAATGGAAGTAAAGGAGGACGCGAATAGGGCGATCTTTTTTGCAACTCGCTTCAGTTAACTACTGATGTTCCCCACAAAGGAGCCCAAACGAGAACCGATAGTTTTCTTGTTGTTCAATTGCTGGATTGCATGTGACGTCACGGCGGCCATGTTGGTGGTCAAGAACAATAGTCCCAGCTGGGAACTAAACTTTATTTTTGTGCAAATTTTGCAAAACAAAATTATATTGTTTTGACCACCAACATGGCAGCCTTGTCACGTGAGTGAAATCAAGGAATTGCTACACAATTGTAAGCTGTATTGTTATAACTTCAGTTCATCTCTGTATCGTTTATATAGCTCTTTTTTTTCTTTCCTTTTCCTACTTTCCTTTTCTTAAAATAAATACTCAAACTAGCTTTATCTAACTGCAATTTCTATTTTATCTATTGATCTATTTATTTATTCAAAGTGCATATCGTATTCATTATATCTCTTTACTTATCCCATACTCATAATTATATTTACTCTTAAAACAATCCTTCTCGCTACCCGCCTAGATTAGCTTTAGCTATTTGCGGGTTAGCGCTGTTGTGTATCATGTTGATCAATTTTAATAAACTTGAACTTGAACTTAAACTGACCTTGAGGTTTGCTTGCCAACATTCCCAGGGTCGTTATTTGCCGGCAAGCCTTCATCGACTTTCTGTATCAGTGATACTGATTTCGACTTCCATGTACGTATGAACCTAAAAAAGAATGTATTGGCTTTCCTTATACCAGGGGTGATATTTTCCCCTTTGCGGCAAAAATGGTTACCTTTTAAAAATATTTTTGATCCTATATTTTGAACCAAAGTAATAACAAGCACTTTGAACCCCCACCCACCCTCCCCAAAAATTGACTCAACTTGACGTACCATCCCACAGACTCGACGCATCTTGCTGAATAGCCTGCAAACAGGCCCTCCGAGATTTGCTGACGCGCGGTCAAAAGCAATGGGATTGGGGTGGCCCGCCCCAATCCCCTAGCTTTTGGCCGCGCGCCATCAGAAAGCAAATCTCGGAATAACCCATACGGAGAGCCTGTTTGCAGGTTACTTGCTGAACTGAACAGGTATAGAGTGACGTGACTTGACGCTTGAATGTGGTGCCTGTTTTGAAGGCAAAGAATGCCTGGTTTACGTGCCCAGGGTGATTCATAAAAAAATAGGTTAAAGGGAAGGACCATAAAAAAGTGATTGGGAGAGTGGGGATAAAGCGGGAAAAAAATCATGCAAGGTAAGAAAAATTTCGTGAACAGAAGAACGCAAAAGAAAAGAAAAGTAATACACCTGGATCTACAAAAAATCCTGCTCAAGCGATAAGCGAAGAAAGACATTGAAAATCTCCCATCCTCATGTAACAATGTGCACGCCCTTTTCTTCATATTGTGAAGCAACACGTTTGTCGCACGAGTAGCCTCCTAAAAGCAGAAGCTTCAGTCCTCCTACACATAATCTAATCCAAGACGCATGCGCTGGAGGTTAGCTCACGAGCCGCAATTCTTTCGGTCAGCGCCAAGAATAACGACCTGCCAGGTTGCTGCCAGGTTACCTGCCAGGAAGTTGTGAATCACGGACTTCCGGCTCTTCTACGCAAACTCAGAAGTTTGCGCATACCTCGTAACTGGCCAGAGGGTCGACCAGAGGCCAGAGGTCGTTATTCTTGGTGCTGACCGAGAGAATCGCGGCCTCTGGGGAAGGGAGCTAGGGTTCGATTCTTCTTCCATATACTGATATCTCACCCGTGTCTGGGTGTTTGTCGTCTTATATATGCTAATTTTCTCCCGTACTCCAAGCGGCATCTCAATGTCAACATGGCCTCTATACGTAAAATCAAAAGACCACCTTTCGACTGGCAAGAAAGGTAATAAATCTGCTAAGTTTCTAACAAAGCATTACTCAACACCGACAGCGCAAGTTAAACGTGGTCGAACTTAGCCTCGCGTTAACTTACAGTATCTACGCTTAGGCGTGGAGCTTTTTACGAAGTTCTGTTTTATGTACCAGACTACTGAAAAAGACAACAAAGTCAACGTTACGTAATTCCCTCTTTACTACAAATCTGACAAATGTTTGTATTTTTCCCCTAATGAACAAACTGTAAAGGTAAAATAGCCCATCGATCATTAGAAAGCACCAGCAGAAATTTGTAAGCAACACTAGTAGTATCAAGTCAAGAGTCACATGTACTCTATGATAAATCTTAAACATGGGGTAAACTTTAAATTCCGATATTTTGAAAAGTTAAGGTTTGCTCTTTAAAGGTTTGCTGCCATTTTCTCCAAATAACTTCTCCACCAACTCATCGTTTGGGTTTGGGGCTGTGAAATTCAACTGCAAGCATTCAGTCTGCTTGTACTCGAAGCTTGAACCCCACATGCTCTCGCAGAGATCCTTCCCATTACGGAAGTATTCACTGAAGTTTCGACAGGGCCGCATGCACTTGTTGCTTCCACTGGTCATGTTGAAGCCAGTTATCCAGTTTCTGGCGCAGGTTAAATCATCCTTGCAGGCATTAAACCAGGCATCACAAAAGTTTGCGCAAATCGGAGCTCTCGAAAGTGCGGCAGGATAGTATGGGTTTTTCCAGAAGATCACGTTGTGCGAGCAGCGATAAAAACATTCCACGTCCACCATGAATGTCTCGCATTTCTGACTCAAACAGTTGTTGCAGGGAGTCCAAGAAAAGTTGCCAATTTTTCTGATGGGCCGATCGGCGAGCTGTTTGGTGAATTCACTCGTGCAGCAGGCGTGTTTTTGATATCGACTGCAAGCGTGCATGGAATCCTCAGGGGAGGGCGAGTCTTTGTGGTTCTCGCCAGGAAGACATCTTCTTCTTTGCCCAAAGTACTCTACCTTCGTTACCAAGAGGACGAAGACAAACAGCGTTGTAGCAGCCATAATCTTCAGCGGACAGTCTTGATCTCTGTTTCTGACTGATTAAGCTGGTATCACAATGATATATAGTTATTTTCAAAGGGTGGATGGACTTTGCTCAGGTTTTAAAATAAGTGATTGCATAATATTGGAATTGAACCAAAAGATGACGTGCACCCTTCAGGTCACGCTGTGCGATCAAATTAATCACGTGATTAAAGACCAAGTTGGTGGAGACGCCAAACCCTCCAATCCTCTTTGTGACCTTGAGAAGGAGTTCCTCTGCTGAGAGATGGAAAGCAGCGCGTCCCATTCTTGGGGGAGTAGAGTAAGATATCGAACCAATTTCGTCTGGGGGCTCCCTGAGGTTCTTTTCTCCGCCTTAAGCCAGTTTGGCGTTTCTGGCCTTAATACTCGCGATCTTTCTTTGAGGATAAAAGACGCTGCCTCTCAATCATTTAGTAACCCAAATCAAGGCGAAATTTGATCGCTTCAAGATGCAAGGAGAACTAGTTAACGAAATGTGGTAACCGGTTAACGGAGTTGATTGAGTGATTTATGCAACATCCCCAATGGTCGGATCATGAGCTCTGAGTCGTCAAAACTACAAATCTAATTTGACTACAATTCTTGAAATTGGTTGTTAAAGGCTGAAAGAAGCGTAAGGAGGGTTCCAAGACGAACTCGTTGCATAGAGCAGCCTAACATTAACGACTAAGCAGGTAGCTAAACCATGAATCAGCACGAATTAAGTTATCCACAATATGCACCCTGTTTGTAAACATACGCTGCGGGCATAATTCTCAAGAAAACGCAATATTTCAAACACGTCCTATTTCGCAGTCAACCCCCTACCCTCCCACTCTTCCCACTCCCTCGCCCCTTCCTTGACTTTCAATGCCCATGAGGAAGGAGATTGGGGAAAAGACTTTGTTTGAAATCTCTTACAATTTCAACAAACCATCAATGGTAACTTGGTTAAAAACTGGTCCGACTTTAATGACCACTTCAACGCTACGAGTAACTTTAATCGTTAATTACGTGGGGTGCCTGTGGCAGACCACGTAAAAGATTCGGTTCGTTTTCTCTACAAATCTACACGTTTTTTTAATTTTTGAAAATTTTTGAAACATTTGAAATGCTTTGTATTGTTCTTAACTGCTAATGACAGCCGGAAATAAGAAAACAATGAAAGCATTATGTCATAGCTTTGAGGTCACGTCGTAAGATGATAAAGGTGAAATGACCGTGAAATTTTACTGCGTGACCCCGAATTTTACCGAGGTTGTGACTCGCTAACCGAGTGTGCACACAATTGCCCGTCGTCTCGTAATCATCGACACGTTTGTTGAAAAATATTTCAAATGTATTCAAGTCTTAACCGCGCGCTAATGACAAACGGAAAGGAGTCTGCTACAAGTTTGAAACAAACAAGGAGACTCATCAGATTACACTCTTTTTTTTTTTTTAATAAGAACCAGTAAAATTTAGCTCAGGCTCGATGTTCTTATTTTTTCGGCCATTTCAGCCTCAAAATGTTCTTATTTTGTTCTTAAAATTCTGTGTTCTCTAATGGCCCCAAATGTGGTTATACTGTACTTTACAGTACTTCACTGTAGGGACCCTGACCTACAGGGTGCCTAAACCATAGATAAACATTAAACAGTTGGATTTAATAATTCTAAAGAAAATCATTAGCTTTACACTGTCGTCGCGGACTGATGTTTGTTTGTTGAAAAAAAATTTCAGCCTCAGATTGTTCTTAAATTGTTCTTATTTTTCTAGCGATTTCAGCCTCAATGTTCTTATCAAGTTTGTTCTTATTAAAAAAAAAGAGTGTATTTACGATGATCATCCAGGAGTCTTAGGTTTCGTACTACGAAAACTAAGACCCTTTTCAATATACAAGCACCGCTCACTATTTTCAGCAGTTGAGTGCAGAGTGTCTAGATACTGTAATGATTTGGTCACGCAAACCCTAGGGTCAACAGCGGAAACATGAACGGACGTGTGTTGCGAATTTGACTTCTATGTGATCCGAACCTTCTGGAGCAATATCCAGCCTTGAAATCTCGTGCTGGCAGGTTTTCCCACGTTTTATCCGCCTGAAGGTCTTTCCTCATGAATGGTTAAGCAACATACCGAGTTGCAACAAACAGTTCTCAATCGCGCTCTTGCAAATGATGGTCAAATGCGAAGTGAGTTTTACATTTGAAATTATTGTGCACCTCATAATTTTGACAGTTAACATTTTTAGGGGGTCTTAGTTTTCGTACTACGAAAACTAAGACGGGGTCTTAGTACGAAAACTAAGATGGAGTCTTAGGTCTTAGGTGTTAGTTTTCGGGTCTTAGTTTTCGTAACACCCTAGAAACAACATCTCAACTTATCTTTCCATCAAATGGTGCATCCCACATTCCGGCATAGTAAATCGAACCCAATCGAACTAAATTTCAATCGAACTCAATCGAACTCAATCGAACTCAATCGGTGGATTGAGTTCGATTGAGTTCGGCAATCGAACGAAATCGAACTCACCGAAAAGAAAAAAAATCAATCGAACCCAATCGAACGTTCGATTTTCGAACTCGTGATTTATGTAAAACAGACGTTGAAAATCCATTACCAGATTTTAGAAGCTCGAGTTACTTCAGCCCTGAGTGTAGCGCACGTGTTTTTCGTAAACGAAGAAATTCCGCAGAAATGGCTTCAGATGAGGGTCCAAAATAGGTTTGGCGGGATGCGGGATGAGGCTTAAAATCAAGGCGGGATGCGGGATACGAAAAATTTTAGGGGCGGGATACGGGATGAAACTTCCCTGGCGAGACCGGGATGCTTGTATTTTCGCAGGCGGGATGTGGGATGTTTAAAAAATTAATGGCGGGATGCAGGATGGAACATGTGAAAAAAGACCTTCAAAAACGGCCATAAAACCTCTTTCAGCAAGATCTCTGTTGATAAAGGAAGTTTTATTTTGGTACACGGTGCTCAGTGGCGATCTGTTTACACTAAAATAAATACTTTATGATGCATCTGTCATTACGCGGAGTGCGATTGGTTGGTGCTGGGACCCAATTTGACCCCAATTTGGATCAATTTGCGTGTACATCGGTGTTCGTGTTCGTCCATTCGTCCAAGGCGCGCAGATACTGATCTGACTGATACCTTGTTTTACAATGTGAAATGAGTTTGTAGACTCTTAACACAGCTTGCATTTTTTGACTTTTTTAAAGGTCACTTTAACTCTTAAAATCTTTCAGTTGTTTGAAGTTGAAAGTAGGGTATTTATTGTAATGCGCGAATAGAATCTTGTTGGTTTGTCTTAGTGAAAACAAGACAGCATGCAAATAGACCAAATGATTACTATCTGCTTGTTAGACCATCGCTCAAAGATCGGCAATATGAAACGCATGTCACGATAAAACAACAGATAGGAGATAGGACAAAGAGCACGCTATTTCATCAATATATATTTTATTTAGAATTATCTCCACGGTTTGACTAGTTTACTTTATAGATTATAGAGGTCGGGTCGAGGTCGTTTCTGGGCATGATAGCGACACCGCCAGTAGCCTCAGGCTCATCGGAGGCAGAAAAGGAAGAAGGTGATGCGAAGGTTTTGTAAGAGAGGAAAGTGGTTTGGGAAACCAGCAAGTTACTCGAGATGTCGACTTTCTAGTCGGTGTAACATCCCGATTTGGTCGTCCAGTACGGTTTAACAGTCGATTTGTTTTTTAATTTCTGTATACCTTAAGTGGCCCTAGATGAACCGAAGCTCACGTAAGTAATTCTATGAATACGTATGAAAATTAAATTAATTATTAAAATCTGAATTGCCATTGGGCTAATCAGTCACAGTTAGTTAAAATGGGTATAAAATTGACTTTCTCATTTACTATAACGATGAATACTTACGGAGTTTTATGGCGGGATCGGGATGGAGGCTGTCGATATGGCGGGATGGCGGGATAAGGCCGAAAAGGGTGGCGGGATGCGGGATTGCAAAGCCCTATTTTGGACCCTCTCAGATGAGTTGTGGATCGTAAACTACAAATGTATAGTCAAAGGCTACCAGAAATGCCGCTTTGACGTTTTTTTAGCTTTGTTTTGTTCTGTTCTGTTCTCTTAACTGCCGTGGACAGTTTATAAATGGGGTTTGTGTTATTGAGTAAATAGTAAAAAAAAAGCGCAAGAAAAACTTGCTTTGACGGGCCTGCGTTGGGCTTGCTTTGTATAGGTTCACCAGAGCCAATAGAACGAAATCCATTTAATTGTGTTCGATTGAGTTCGGTTTCCGAACTCAATCGAACACAATCAGACGGATTGAGTTCGATTTGTTCGATTGAATTCGATTTGTTCGGAAATCGAACTCACTGAAAGTGTGGTGTTCGATTTCGTTCGATTGCCGAACTCAATCGAACTCAATCCACGGATTGAGTTCGATTGAGTTCGATTGAGTTCGATTTTCGAACGTTCGATTTGCTATGCCGGGCACATTAAAGCCAACAGGCGTCTTGCTTCAAAGACATGCGCACGGTATATTCGTCTCAGACGGCAGGTCTGAGAACGGGTTTAAACGTATCTACCCGCTCGGCCGCTCTAAATACATACTACACTGTAGCAATGTTGTCGCTTTAATGATCATTCTTTGGCTTTAATTTGCTCTGCAAATGAGAAATGTGTCAAAAGCCTTTCAAAGAACAACTGAGCAAATATAGTCGACGTTCGCAATTGCAATCAATTGAAAAATAGATTTTTCCTCAAATTACCATACATATCTACTGTGCGGCTATAAAATGAAAACCTTACATGTGACACAAGCATAAATCAGTTCGAAACCTATTGAGATTCAGGCATCTTTTACTTTAGCGTTTTGTGGAGTCAAAAAAAGAACTAACACTTGCATTTGCGCGCAGTTAACTGAACGATCAATAGAGGAACGCTAAGAATTCAGTCAAAAAAGTAACCAGTAGTATTTCTGTTGTTGTTGTACAGGCAAATGCTCCACTCTCAGGTTGGTGGTCTTCATGTTCAAACAACTTCTCCACCAACTTGTCATTGGGGTTTGGAGCCGTGAAATTCAGCTGCAAGCAGTCGGTGTTCTTGTATACGAAACTTGAGCCCCACATGACCTCGCAGAGATCCTTGCCGTCCCTGAAAAAATTACTGAAACTTTGGCAGCGCTGTTTGCACGAGTTAGTCCCATCCCCAGTCATCTTGAAGTCGGCTATCCAGTTTTTTGCGCAAGTCAAGTCATTCTTGCAAGCATCAAACCAACCATCACAGAAATCCGCGCAAACGGGAGCTCTCAAAATGGCCGAAGGGTAGCTGGGTTTTTTCCAGAAGATGGCGTTATGAGAGCAGCGATAGAAACATTCAACGTCGAGCATGAATGCCTCGCATCTCGGACTCAGCGTATTGTTGCACTGAGTCCACGAAAAGTTGCCAACTTTTTTTATCGGTGGATTAGAGAGTTGTTTGGTGAATTCGCTTGAGCAGCACGAGTTTTCCTCATAGGCCTGGCAAGCTTGCAACGAATTCTCCGGCGAAGGGTATTCCTTGTGGTTGTTGCCAGGAAGGCACTTGCTTCTTTGATGAAGGCTTTCCACGTTCATTAGCGAAAGGCAGACGAGGACAAACAACGTTGCAGCCCTCATCCTTTTTTGCTGGTAGTTAAGTGCGATCTCCGTTAACAGCGTTCAGTGGCGACACTTTCTGATATCAATACGTAAACTATACTCCGCTTTGCAATAAATACTGCAGGTTATTACGTAACATGCATTTTCTGTCACGCAACTTGCGCATGCTGGGAATTAGAAAAAGACGGGGGTAGATTTAGCCGAGACTTATTACGTAACAGAAAGAGGTGAAGGGAATAGAAAATGTAACGTGCAAAAGCATATACGTTTGGGCCTGTTTGAGTGGGGTGGAAATTAAGACAATTAAATACTACATGTGTGTATTTCATTTCTTAAATTTGTTTTGACCAGTTTTAGATGCCACATATGCCCTTACGTAATATAGCACAATATAATTCTTTGTTTTCTTTTTATACATGTTGGTTGTTTAATACCCTGGACGCTAGAGGTTATTCTCCTCAAGCCACTACAGCCCGAGGCATAAAACGCTTTCGCGAGCGACTCTCAGTATTCGTACAAAACAATCTGTGCGTAGCGAACGAAATAACTTCTGGCGCCCAGGGTAGTTAGTTGTAAGAAATTAATACTTTCAAATTGTCCCCAGTACCTCTGACATTCAAATAAAGATTCATACATTCATTTAATCGTCTTACTTAGCTCGTGTGCGCGGGACCAGCATGTGATTTACATACATACATACATACTTTATTGCAACTCCCTGCAAGGGTTTTTCAGTTACAAAACTACATAAATATCATACTAAAGTGAGATACTAAATAATTACACATAAAAAAAGAAAAATACAATGGATTAAATTTACTATTTACAAGTTCATAGAATCATCAGAAAAAAGGAGGTTAACAAGTTGAGTCCTAAAAACGTTGACAGAGTCTGAAGATTTACTATGAGTTTGGGCCTGTTTGAGTGGGGTGGAAATTAAGACAATTAAATATTACATGTGTGTATTTCATTTCTTAAATTTTAGATGTCACATATGCCCTTACGTAATATAGTACAACACTACTTCTAGTATGTGATTTCTACTGAGAACACTTAGTAACAGAAATTACATAAGTGAATGATGCAAATGAAAGAAATCATATGTGAACTGCCGATATGAAATCAAATGAAGAATGATCGTCGCAGTTGTGATCGCAAAAAATGCATAGTCCGGAACCGTTGTGTAAGCAATGTTTCTACCTTGAAGGTATAAAGAATAAGTTGCGATTGTTTCACTAAATTGTTGTCAAAGATGTCGTACTTGATTAATTTGAGTTTTAACCTTCAGGCTGCTGGGTGCGGGAAATGAAAAGGTTAAGCAAGCAAAGACAGATAATTTGACAGCTGTGACCGTTAATCTTGTCAAATTCTTTCCGTTGGCATTTCCCAAGCTGAATGAAACAAACAGGACATAGTTTGGAGTGTGTTGTGATACATCCTCTTCAATCGTTATCTAAGGTCTTGAAACTTATGCATCTACCAATGTTAAGCCCGAGGGAGGGGGGGGGGACCCCGGGCATATGTGGGGCATTTGATTTTGGTCAAAATCCCTACCGTGGGGCCCAAAAATTTGGTCGAATCAGATCAAATATCCCCACCTTGGAGCAACAATATCCCTTAAGTTCATAGCAGTTGTTGTGCATTCTTCTAGTCAAAGCATAGAACTGAAATATTTAATATATAGAATTCCAACGCTCGATTCCCTGACAAAAAGCGAATCGACATTATCAACAATCCATTCACTCCCCACAAAGTAAAGTGTTCCATCAATTTATATTGAAAATGAGTACAGAGAAGTAGTGATTTTGTATATCAAAATATAAAAACAAGTGCTTACCTCTACTAAAAACAGCCGTACTTAATTTCCAAAATGGCCGCCGTAGACGAGCACATGGGACGATGTGACTTGGTCCCATTGCTCCTCGCAAAAAAAGCAAACGTCCCCACTCTGGGACCCAGATTCTTAGTCAAATTCCCGAGGGTGGGAAAGGCAATAGAGGTCAAATGCCCCACATATGCCCGGGTCCCCCCCCCCCCCTCGGGCTTAACATTGATAGATGCATTATCGAAACATAACACAAATCTTTCGCACCCAGCTTCCTCCTCCTACGGAGGGCTCGTTAAATTAGAAATATAGAAATACGGCCCATTTATGTAACTACATGACAACTGATAGAGCATGCAGGAAAAATAAGGTTGGTGTTTTTTTGTTCCTAGTATAGATTGTTTGCCAATGTGGTGTGGGAGACTCGTTTTCCGATAGGTTTTCGTGACTGGTTCCTCCAAAAAAACGAGACAATACAAAGAACGCTATTCAAAGAATTTCTTTGCTAACCCAATGGAATGGGGTAGGGAATTTTGACATAGTTACTGCACTGTGACATGCAAAACTCGGTCTATTAATCTTCAAAGATGAATTCTACGACAAGGTGGATGCCCTAGATAGCCTTAGAAAAGTTGCTTCGCTTCAGTTTGATGGCACGTATCGTGTAACGCGCAGGAAACTGAACCATAGCGGACTTACGTTTGGGTGGATGTCCTTCCTCGGGAAGAAAAGTGAAGTTTTGAAGTAAGTAAGAGACGAACAAGAACAGCTCAACTTTAGCCAGAGATTCGCCAGCGCAAACACGCCGCCCAGCTCCAAAGGGAAAGAAATTGCCTTGGTTTGTGATCAGTTGGCCTTCTTCGTCAATGTGGCGGTACGGGTTGAACACGGTGGGGTCTTTCCAGCAGTTTGGATCCAAATGAACGGCCTCTAAGTTAGCAAATACGATGGTGCCTTTCGGGATACTGTAACCACAGAGAGTTGTGTCGTTGACGGCTGTGTGCGGAACGGCTACAGGCAGCACGTTTCCGAGCCTCAGTGTTTCGAAGATCGTCGCTTGAATGAGGGGCAGATTGGGTCGGTCATCCAAACATGGCTTTCCTTCGCCAACTACTTCATCTAATTCCCGCTGAAGGTCTTCCTGGTATTTCGGACAGTTGACCAGAAAAGCAACGAGGAAACGCAAAGTGGTGCTGGTGGTTTCGTATCCTGCCAGAAACATATCCTCTATGGTGGTGAGAAAATGATCCTCCGAAAGAAGAGCGGCTTTCTCTTCATCGCACTCACATTCATTTTCAAGATCATGTTTAGCACGAAGTAGACTTGACAAGAAATCTTCTACGGGCTCTGTTGGATCAAATGTCTCAATCCTCTCTTTCCATAATTTGCGAATGATGTGATATATTTCAAACATAGGCGAAAAAATTCGATCGTACGCCTTAAACGGCAGGTAATTTACTAACGGGAAAAAATCTAACATGAGTAGAAACTGTAGATCATCGGTACTTGACATTACAAATGCATTGAGTTCCAAAAGCCTGTACAACTCTGGGTTTGACGTGTCGCACTCATTTTTAAATGTGATTCCACAAATTACATCAGCAACACCGCGCATTAAGCAATCTGCTGGATCAAAAGGCTTCCCGCTTTGTTCTGCCATAGACTGCACTACTCTTTCGGCCTGGGTTGATACTCGTTTTTCTATTAGATGGATGTCCGACAGGTACTGACGCAAGGCTGTTGTAAAAAGTTTGCGATAAAACCTCCATGCTGGTCCGTAGTTACCGAGAATGATGTCTTTACCACCTGAAGCAAAGCATTTAAATTTAAGATGAACATAAAGAAAGATGAAATGCCATGATAAAAAGACGGTGCCTTCGTCTCAGCTAGACACTGGGAATCCTAGATTAATAGAATTCCTCCAAATCAAGAGTTGAAATTACCAAACATCGATTGATTGACTACCATTAATCAACAAGTAGTGGTAGCAGATTAAATAAAAATAAATAAATAAATAAATAAATAAATAAATAAATAAACAAATACTGAACTGACCACTCCTCTAGAGGGGCTTTTCAGGGACAACGAAACCAATGATACAAATGAAAACAATTTAACAGCGTTAAGAATCCCAACTGGCGGGAGGCAGACCAGTTGGCTATTTACAAGGATGACCAAGGAGTTGAATCAGGCATGAACCCAGAACAACACCAGCTAGTGACCAGAGCGGGATTTGAAACCGGGATGACAGCATTGAAATCCAGCGCCCTAAACCACTTAGCCTCCCTGCCTTGATCCGTTAATATCCAGACCAAGTACAGATTCAGTTTTACTTGATGCTGTGTTTTTAAAGTTATCAGTTTAATGTGGCAACATCAATCAATACCATTGTTTTTATAAGGTAGCTGTAAAGTCCTAGCCGAAGTAGTTCTGGGTGTCAACATTCGGGAGTGAGTCATGCTACTGGTATCAGTATCCAAACCATGGGCGTTACCAGAGTGCTCGAGAATAAAACACAAACAAAGAAAATTACTAACAAGGTATAACTGAACGGTCGTCTCTTTTGTAGCCTGCGTTGCAAGCGTTACTGAGGAATTTCAGCGCACGAAAGCCGGCTGGTTTCCGAATTTCGGTTGCACGGGAAACGAGGCGCATCCAAAATTCGGAAATCGGCTCGAGCACCGTAAACCCCACGAAAACGGTTGCTACGTAGGTTATCCCCGATGACAACAATATGGCGTATTGATATCAAAGTGCCAAAAATACCAATACCAACAAGATAACTTTCTACAGGCTAAAAGAGAAGTTTAACATACCTAAAGACATGGTAAGAAAAGAATACGTTTGCGGTCTGCCAGCGTAGTCTGCAGATTTTTTCACGAGAATCTCCTTCACAGCCTCTGGAGTTGACGCCATTACAAACTTGTACCTACCAAGCTTTAAGGAGAATATTCGGCCGTAGTTTTGTCCAAGACTATAAAGTAGAGCGACACCATGAGATAAAGATAATAGTGGGCTGTTCGTAATCTGGTTACAGTGTCGCATGTAATGCTCATGTAAGCCAGAGCAATGGCTCAAACTGTTGCATACTGACTGTACTGCATTATGCCTTAACTGAACGCTTAAACCATTTTCATAAAGCCACAAATTTTATCTACTAAGGGATGGGCCATTAAAAAAGTGATGAGGGGGCGGCGGTGAGGGGAAGCAAAAAAAAAAAAAAAATCACGGAAGGAAAAAAGAAACGAAAAGAAATTTGTGCAACGAAGAAAGAAGAGAAAGGTAGAAGGTGTCCACTGCCAAAAAAACCCTGCATAAACAAATGGCACGAAAAAATTATCGTGCAAGTTAAAATCACCCCTGCCCCTCCATCCCCACAAACCCACACCCCACCCCCTACTCCCCACCCCCAATACTTTTGTTGCAAAGCGAAAAGTAGCGTCGTAGGAAAATTCAAGCGAAATAAACACCTGGAAGTTTCTTAGGAACGGTGTTCCAGCGTGGACGACGACGAACGAAAAAGGAAAGGGGCGATTTGTCTCTTTCATGTACCAACGTCTGTCGTCTCCAGACCCCTGCACTTTTTCGCGTTACCCCTGGGGCCCGTTTCTCGAAACTCCCGAAAACGTTTCGGGC
This sequence comes from Galaxea fascicularis, assembly GCA_948470475.1. Lineage (NCBI taxonomy): Eukaryota > Metazoa > Cnidaria > Anthozoa > Scleractinia > Euphylliidae > Galaxea > Galaxea fascicularis. Next base: position 31,519,747 of record OX419338.1, read on the forward strand.
CCGAAAGGCAATTTCTAAAACTGCGATCGACTTATTCTAGAAAGCTGGTCTTTTACTATGATTTCAAGATAGGAAAAAGCAACTTTGTTGCAAAATTTCATGCCTGGAAACGTCTTCGCTTTCACGATAAGAAGGAAATTATGGCACCCGAAATGGGAAACGCACGCCTGATCCTAACCCAACAAATCCCTCCCTCCTTCGCCTCTCCCGCCACCCGCCTCCAGTACACCTCTCAGGCCCCTTACTCGCGTTGGCTCCAGCGGTTCCTTACCTCACGAGTAGGTCTCTCTATAGGTCCCGTTACTCGTAACGACTTATACAGAGAACTTCAAAACTTCAAAAATCCCATAGCAGTTTCGAATAAATACGAAACAAGACGAGAAAACTGGCCAGCCAAATACTTCATGACAAAAAAAACAAACAAACGTTCATGTTGTTTTCCTGATGTTGCGTGACCGCTGATGGCCTCTTGTCAAAAGCAGTGTGCACGGAAGTCGATTGTCCACTCAAAACGGAATTGTTTAGTCTATAAGTCATTTTGGAATATCTCTTTGCGTTTCTTGGCAAAATCGAATTTATTAGGTCGGTTAGGAGTTGAAAACGAAACATTTCGAGCCCTCAGTTCAGTTTGGTTCAATAATATATACATATAACTACGGCCGCACGAGGATAGAGTTAAGGTTCGTGCTAAAATCACAGGCTGATTGATACATGAGGTTAAGGTGCAAACTTTTAAACAGGGAATCAGTGAAGCCCCATTTACACGAGCAATTTTTCCTTGACAAGTTTACTTGTCAATTTTTATTGCTTGTATAGATGATCAACAAGTTTTCCTTTACAATTTTCAATTGACAAGGTTTCCTTGTTCATGTAGACGATCAGCAAGTTTTCCTTGACAAGAGAGTGGGCACTAAATATCATTAATATCCTTGCCACATTTTCCTTGCTGTCCGTCTACACGAGCAAATTTCTGACTTGACAATTTTTCCTTGTCAAGGAAAAGCTAGCATGCCAGATTTTCCTTGACAAGGAAAATTTGTCCACTATTCCCCATCTACACGAGCAATTTTTCCTTGTCAAGACAAGCTTGTCAAGGAAAAATTGCTCGTGTAAATGGGGCTGACTGAAGGATCAACTAAAATAGTGCTCACCTTCGAAAAGCCTCTGTTAACTGCTCTGCTTGGGGGTTGAGTGAAAAGATGTTCCCTAATACAGGGAGACACGTTAAACGAGGTCCAGGGGGCATGTCTCTGAATTCGTAAAGGACCATCGTATAATGCAGAAGGAACAGCAGAAACAATAGCAAAAGAACATTACCAAGGCTGAGAAAATTATAAATCGTGGCGAGAAGGGACGCCGCCATGTTGCAAAACATCGTATTACTGAAGCGTGACTAAATCTTGGTCACGATATCTTGCCGCTGGGCGTGATGTGCGGAGCGTCGCATTACTGTGTCTTACAGAAGGTCGTACTTCTCTTGATAAAAAGTGAATAAGAACAATGGGAAATAAGGAAACTTTTTATCATGATCTTTTTTTCATGAGAACCTTGTCGACCCTTAGAGAGAAAAGACGCAGGAGCTTCTATGTCTAAAGAAACTGTGGTGCTGCGTCGATAGTTGTACACAAACCCGTTACCCGAAGCGTGCAACTCCCATAAATTCGTGAGGGCCTGTAGGGAAGGGGGTGCGACGGGTGCGTCCGAACCCCCCACTGAGCTGCAGAGGTCCGCCTCCCAAGTCCACCTCTTGTATTATGGACCGATGGCTCAAAAGGATAATTTAAAAACTAAACTAGCAGGCGTAGATTGAAAATGAAAGTTTAATCAAGTGGTCTATACTAGCCTGCGTTGCATTCTTACAGGAGGAGCGGGAAAGAGAAAGTGGAGGGGAAACTCCTTCCCGCTCTGAACCCCTTCTCCTTTCTCTCTCCCGTTCCTTCCTTTTTCATTTATTCCTTTTTCATTTATTTGGTCAGGTAAATAAACGAAAAGGGAATAGAAGATCACAACTATGAGAGAAGAATGTTTGCTTTTTGGGGCAATGACCGTCTCCTGGATCTCTTACCTGATGGATGCCGTACTAGTAACTTTTTGGCATAAGGAATAACAAGGAAAAAAAAAAGAAAAGAAAAGGCCCCAAATAGTGCGAGAAGGTTCCAGTTTGCTACGTATTTAGGGGCAAGGAAATATTTTACATATTCTAAATAAATAAATAAATTAATTAATTAATTAATTCGAAGGGGGCCTTTGAGAAGAAGCCAATCAGGAAATAGTATTTCAGTCACGCTGGCACGTGCGCATTTATTTCGTTTGGCGCGATGTTGAAAATTAATTCAGTTCGAAGAGCAACTTGAAGAAAGTGTGTGGCAAAACTGTAAGCGTTTTGTGGATTTAAGTTGACAGCGAAATGGGGAGTCAATTTTGTAAGAATTTGCTTTCTACATGAGAGTATCCAAAAGAACCAAAGCATTGGAAGAAGCCGTGTGAAAGTGGATCAAAGCCGAACTGGATTCCAACACCGGGAAAGGTCAGTTCGTCAGTTTCGCAACCGAATTTTAATTCGTGGAAGCCGCCTGAAAAATTTCCGTTTTCTTTGCTCAGTCCATTTAATCACTGTTACAAGCTATTAACCACATACTGACGTTTAGATTCTGTTGCAGAATTGCCTGTAGAAACGAATGAATTCTGAAACCGTCCAGATGAGCTCGAGTTCGCGTGCACGTGGGAGCGTAACCTTCGCAAGTCAAATTTGTTTTTACACAGACTGTCGAGGAAATGACGGTAAGCCCAACTAATTTGTTTTAAAATCATGTCGAAAGCGATTTCTTGACTTCAACTCCTGTTTAGTAAGTGATCTCAAATGTGGCGAAAAACAACTAGGGTGTTATATGAAATTAAGACAACTCCCATTCTCAAAAATATTAATATCAATTCGTAACAAAAACTAGCCGCGAAAACGTTTCCACCCATAGCTGCTGACAAGCTCGTGTCACGAGAGCGAAAGATTCAGAACATGCTAATTTCTAGTCTTTGCCGATGGAAGTAAATTTTGTTATACAAACTGGGGCAACGATACTGCAATGCACATTTAGGGCCCGATTACATGGCGAATTTCAGCCCGGGTTGAAATTTCAGTTCGGTTAACCGGGCTGAAATTTTGTTGCGATTACATGATGAACTTCAGCCCGGGCTGAAATATTAGTCTCGGCACCAAATATGAAATTTGGCGCGAAGAGTCTCGGGAAAATCAGGCAGCCATGTTATTTCCTGCTTTTCAGCCCGGGCTAAAATTTCTTTTCGATTACATGAGATTTTTTCAGCCCGGGGCGAAATTCAGCCCGGGCTGAATTTCACCCCGGGCTGAAAAAATCTCCATGTAATCGACAATTTGATTTTCAGAGGATTTGTTTCAGAAGCCGGGATGAAATTTCAGCCCGGGCTGAAATTCGCCATGTAATCGGGCCCTTAGGGCCTGATTACATGAGCCGGGCTGGCCCGGTTAACCGGGTTGGTTTGAGTTTGCCGGGATCTCGGCATGTTTGTTAAACGCAACAAAAATCAACTTCGCGATTACATGACAACCGGGCCAGCCCACACCGAAGCAGCCCGGCTAACCGGGCCAGCCCGGCTCATGTAATCAGGCCCTTAGGGCCTGATTACATGAGCCGGGCTGGCCCGGTTGGCCGGGCTGGTTTGAGTTTGCCGGGATCTCGGCATGTTTGTTAAACGCAACAAAAATCAACTTCGCGATTACGTGACAACCGGGCCAGACCGGTTAGAAGCAGCCCGGCTCATGTAATCAGGCCCTAAGTTTCGGCAAACATGGTTTCACTTCACTAGCAAGTATGAAAGTAATGTACGTTGCTCCGCAATACATGTACTGTCATCGGAGTTTGCTTTGTCAGCTGCTTTTAATATTTAAAACAAGATGGCTGAACAAACTGAACCTGAAAACGAAGTGAGCAGTTCAACATTTTATTTGCTTCAAAAGTAATTGATGCTACAGGAATTTGACAGGTTTAGAAATATGGAAATATTTATGCTGTTTATTTCAATTTTTACTCCTCCCACGTTGATACTGGGCTGCTGTGTCTATGGAATGTCTTTTTGTTGTTTTTTTTTATCAATAGTTTCTTCTATTTAATGGAAAAACCACAGCAACTTATTATATAACTCTTGGTCAAAAGTCCTATTTAACCTCCTGGGGGCTTATTTTTTCAGTCCTTCTTGAATGGGGGCTAATTAGATGTTAGGGGTTTAATAAATGTAAACGTTCTTTAGAAATGTTAAATTATCTTCAATCACAAATACTGGTCATAAGGTTCTTTAATTAGCTTCAAGTGACATTATTGAACTCGTAAATAATTCATAAAAAAAAGGAAATGTTTTATTAATTGATGGCTGTATGTATTATACAACATTCTCCTGGTCTACATAAACTTTTGGTCCGATTTTCTATGTTTAAAGGTCATGTATTACAACAAAGGTTTGATGAATATGAACACAGAATGCTGGTGTTAAATAAGTGGTATACAGCATACAAGTTACAAATGATCCCCCTTTTACAAAACTATTCCTACTCCAGTGACTTGTTACAGATTTTTGTTTGGGGGGGAGGGTAGGGGGGTGCTAAATAGAGGCAGCGAGCTTATTCAAATTTTAACGCCTCCTTCTGGGGGCTTATTAGAAGGGAAGCTAAATACAGGAAATACGGTCAGACACATGCATCACTGTGACTCAAACTCTGTTGAATTTCTGGAACAGGATTAGTATGACAGTGATGCACAGGAGCTCATGTGCATGTATAATTAATGTATGGGGCCGAGCGGGAATCTTTTCAACTTTCGTCTGATCTTCTTGATTTCCAGCTTCTTCACTTACAGCATCCATAATAATAATTTGTAAAGTACGTTTGTTCACACATTACCTTTCTATCTTCAGGTTGCCTTGGATTCCTAAATTCTGTTTATTGCGAATGACAGAAAAATTCCACTGCTCAATGCTTAAACCACAGGCTTCCCAGTATCCAGCCGTTCCGGCCACAGGATATCCATAACCAGGTGCCCTCCTCTATCAGCTGCACCCAGCCCAGTTTACAGCTTCACCTGAGATCAACCCAGTCAACCGACCCAATTACAGCTTCCAGTATCATCCCGATGTTCGACTCTGATATGTGGTCAGTAAGATTCCTTGTGGGTTGGGATAGGGGGGTATATAGAGCTCTGGATGAACCTTACAAAGCATACCATCCACACACCCTTCGGCCAGAAGTCCGCGGAGTTCTCGTTCGGCTTAATTTAATTGTAGTTAGCTCAGCTAGCGGGTCCCATGGGTTGGTTGGCTGCTCCCCTTAGGCTCCTTAATTAAAGGGTTGCTTTGCAGGTTATTCGGCTGTTAATTCGTGTTTATTCGGCCTTTCTTCGGATTAGGTTCGGTCTCGCTTCTTTTTCGGACTGCCTTCGGCTTTTTCGGACTGTCTGGATGTGCTTCTCGTCATCATCGCCATGGATCGTGGACGTCTTCACCGGAATCTCCCGCTTAGTTGCGCGAAATTAAATTCATCTCTCACGTTTCACTTGACAGTTTACACAGCTCTGTGCAAGTGAAGCTTTTGTGGTAAGGTTCAACCAGACGATTAATTTAAAGACTTAAGACACTAGAGGATGCAGGTCATTCAACAAGAAGCAGGGAGACCTGATTTGGCCATTCCTTGCAAGTTGAGTGGTTTCTCTAGTTACAGAAAGATAGTTCTTATAGCCTCGCAGTTGTGGGTCAGCTTTATTTTCAAAATTGGCTTACAAAGAAAAAGAAAAAGAACAAAGAAGAAAAAAAAGTAGAAAAGATGAATACAACATTGAAGGTTCCTCAGTTATTTTGGCTGCGATTTATTCCTACTGACTTCCAACTTTGCGAGGGTAGATTAGTTAATTGAACTTTAGCGGCTCACACCGACTCCGTAATCTGCGATAAAACTGTTCTTCTCGGAAGAGAATCAACTTTTCTCGCAAGTTACTCAGGGTTTCATGGGACAATGCACACATAACAATCGTCAGCTAGATCGTTTACAATTATTGTGAACGTACGCAGTCTTCGAGAGACCATTCTACGGCGCGGAACCGTCACCAGCATCTATGAAGAGTCAGTCCTAGTTATCTTCAGAAAGTGACAGATAAATGGGAGGATTTTCTCACTATGGCAGCGTTGACATTAAGACAAACGGTGAAACCTTATTGTTTAAATGTCTGCCTTGTGGGAGAAACCTCTCGCCAGGAAGCCCTGCATTGCACCTTGCAGGCGCAGATTGTCTACCGATGGTCGGTAGGCGTAGGTAGACTACACTACGAATTCAGAAGAGGCCTTTGAGGAATTTGAACCAAAATGAACTCGCGAACAGTACTGATGGTAGCCCAGTCCTCGTGACGAGAAAAGTTCCAGAACAACAGCGCCATGGTCCTACAGTGGTTGTCACCAGTTGCTGAAAGCCTTTCTCGCGGGCAAGAGGTCCCACGTTGAAGCGCAAGTCCCACGCGGTAAGTGCTGTACGACAACTGGCCGGCCGAAGAAAGAAGAACAAAGATTAACCAATCGACAGCAGAAGCCTATGTAGTTAGTGTAAGTAGGAGAGGTTGCTGCCTTGACGGCGATGAACGAAGACGAACGAGGACCAGACCAGAGGACGCCAAGGCCTTTGCATTGAGAAGTTATTTTCGTCATCAAGTCTAATTCATCGATCAGTTAATTCCATTTAGGAAAAAAATGAAAATTGTGGAAATAGCCAAGAGGAATGACATGGGAAAATGATTTCTTAGTGCAAAGTGTCTTTATTTTCAGGTAGAAGAAAAGACAGAGTAGTGGACATGTAGCATATTCGCTTAAATAACTGTTTCAACTAACGTTGTCAAACCAGTTTCATGTGAAAGGAACAACATTTTGGCAGCTTTGTTTAACGCAGTAAAACGCCGGGGAAAAATTGAAAGGAAATTTACGTAAGAGAGAAGGATTGTAGATTTTGTTCTTTTTCGTTGGGCATGTTTCACAAAGGTTTTCATTCGGACAGCGTTGGTTTAAACAGCTTATATTCAATAATGTAATTGGCCGGCCAGAAGTCGTCTTCGGGATTAATGATCTTCTCGCCACCGCCTCAAGAATGCCGACCACCGTCTGTTCAACTACTACTGACCCTTGGAAGAACGTTTAACCCTGTTCCCTCCGGATGGACACAGAGAAGGACGGGGGCACAGCAACCCAAAACAGGTACGGCCGATTTACTTGGTGCAATTTCTGCTTTACGCCAGAGCAGAGACCGTTAACACTAGATCACAAACCGGAAAAGATCGTGTAGTGGTAAGAAATTGCCTCAGGTTAGATCTTGTAAGCAAATTCTTGACCGTAAATTGATTACGACAGCTGTAAGCAGAAGTTGCCCCATGTTAATTAGCCCGAGGTACACAGGGACACCAGGTATGTGGAGATTTGTTTATGTATTTAATTAAGCCGTAACGCGTTTGGTTTCGGTTTTCGAGTCCAGTTTTGATTCGATTTTTGTTCGGCCATTGATTTGACATTCGAAGCAGTCATTTTCCGTCTGGAGGCTTGGTATCGACAACGTATCGATAGTAAGCCGTCAATATCCATCTGCGTATTCCGGATACCCTGGGGTGTTTCATCCGATGCGTCGAGTTTTAAGGACGTATGAGCACCCCTTGGTTTCTCTGGAAGCTAAATTGCTAAGGAGCGCACCCTACCCCATTTAACATAAGTTTATTGTAAAAACTAACGGATGAAATGAATAAAGTCTGAAAACAGTTATGTTGTCTGTGTCTTTAGTCTAAAGCTACGTAATAAACGACTAACTGATTCTGTTTCAGGTACTTTCTTTTCAGGAATTTTTCTTCGGAATCAGCGCATGGCAAATTGTTGAAACTGACAAATTTAATCAATAAAGTTTGACACAAACACTAAGTTGCCTTTGTTTTCTTTTAAACTACTAACTAATTTTGTCACAGATCTTTATTTTCATCGACGTCTTCTTCACAGTTTACGTTCACGTCGGTCTCCACGTCGCAAATTTTTATAATGATTGTTTCATCTTAAGATGGGCGGCAGAGTTCTTTTCCAAGAAATCTGGTGGCGGTCTATTAGTAGCCTTTTTTTGGGCGTGTCCTTGAAAAGATGCGCATGCTTTTCAGTGGCGCGTTCTTGAAGAAACGCGGAAGATTCCAGTCGCTCCGTTTCATCTCAAGATGGCCGAGAGATTTCTTTTCCAAGAAATTCAGTTGGCAAACTATTAGTAGCCTTTTTTGGGCGTGTCCTTGAAGAGATGCGCATGCTTTTCGGTGGGCGTTCCTGAAGAAACGCGGAAGATTACAGTCGTTCCATCGGGAGCCCTTTTTTCTCGTCGATTTTTGGGCGTGTCCTTGAAGAGACGCGCATGCTTTTTGGACCAGAGTGGCACGTCGTTGAAACCGAAACACGGAAGATAACAGACTTTCCGAGTGATTAGGAGAAGCAGAAGTTTACAAGTTCTTCAGGTGAGCCACATGGATTTATATTACGAGTTGTATATATGAAATGGTGTGGTTGCTCCTCAGGTCCTTTGAACAAAGCGCTACCAGACAAATTACCCAGTGAAGAGATGACCAACGTGACCCAAAACTGTAAGTATAATTACATTGATGGTCTGCCTAATTGTCCAGAGGTGATGCAAAATGGAATCCATAACTAGGAAACTGTTGAGGTGTCTTAGTAGGTTTGTTTTTACATTGGCGACCAAGTTTCTGAATCGATAAATGGTACTTGATCCACAGCCGAGAAGGACGAATAGACACCATGTTTGTTTTCTGGTTAATACGCTTCATAAAACGTTCAGGAAAACAGTGTACATAATAAGGATATCACAGATCAAAGTTCTGTGGATGAAAGTCACTTCATTTATGATTCCTGTTGCTTCCTTTTATTTCTTACTGACACTGGTCTTGTGAGACTTGTGTTTATCTCAGCAGAGATTCCACCAAAGGTGATTTCACTCGTCCGCTGTGACTCATTATGTGGCATTGGGTAGGTAGGTGGGCAGGTTAGTATCTAAGGACGCACTGATGTGCTGACATTTTGTGGGAGTCCAACCCACGAGCTTTTCCTATAAATCCTGAACATACTTGAGGAAAAGTTTCAAGAGAGGACTGAAAAGGATTCAAAGCCATGCATGCAGGTTAAAATAGTAGCAATTTATTGGAGAAACTGTCATGATATGTTAATGAGAAAAAGGTTAATGTCCTTTGCCACAACAGAAAAATATGAATCATAAACGAGAAACAAATGCCTGTTTTCTTTTATTTATTCAAGCATACTTTACAAAAGATTAGTTGAAAGTAAAAACTATTTACTGCAGTGGATTTAATTAATAGTATTGAGGGGATTCAAACCCATTTGGCTGACAAAATCTCTATAGATTCTCAGCCGCTTCAATCTAGTAGAGCTAGTAAGCTTGCGTTAGTAATGCATACTAACCTGCTCTGAAAAGAATTGTCTAGATTGACAGAAAGATGCATCAGGTGACATTGCAGACATGTTAGACGCCCGAAGCAGCATCATTGAAAGAACTGGAGGAATCTGTGGCTTGTGAGGTTAGTATCCAAAACAGGGGTAGATTATTATGGGATTCAAACCCATCAACCTTTACTTTGAATGGCAGGCATTTCTAATCAACTGCTAAAAAGTAAGCATTGGAGAAAAGTGGGGAGTGATTCAGATCCCAAAAAACCAAGCATTCGGGCAGTAATAACAGAATGCATAAAAAAAACAAACAAACAAAGAAGAAAGTACAATGAACTGGGAATCAAGCCAAAGAAGTTACTGTAATCGGTACTTTATCAAAGCTTGCAGAGACTGATCCATGAAGAGAAGTCAGAGCACGTGTCACTTTATAACAAGGGAGGAATGAGCAAAACATTCCAGTTTTTAGTTTTTGTTAAGTTACGATGTTTGCTGGAATGGCCGGTGAAATCATTTATGAAATGCCTTCAACGCATATTTCACTGTTTGTATATTATCGTGAGCAGCTTTGCATTTCAGTCAACGGGCAGACCTTAAGATGTCATTAAAGCTGTACCGGCCTTCCTGAGGTTCTGAAAGACTTCCAAAAAAAAAACAACAACACATTTTCCAGGTTAGTGTTAGGGAAAGGGGAATTTGTTAACATGTGTTTCAATCCCATGACGTTTGTTATCATCCAGTGACAGTTTTAAAGAAAGCTTTGAAAGAAACCTCCGAAACACCTGACACATTTGAAGCCCATGTCGAAACCGATTTAAACTTTGACCCACTTTATTTGCTCCTTTATTTGAGTTTTTTTTTATTGTTACAGTGGTAAAAATGCTCCTTTGTCAGTTATGAGTACAGGCTGACTTTATGGACGGCCAAACAATTATCATGTAGTATAGGAAACCTCGCCAAATTAGAGCAAGATTTCGATGAAAATTTTCTTTTATTTCAGTTTTACCAACCTTGGCTTTCTCTTGAGAAGTGCTCTGTAGAAAAATCAGGAAAGTATAGTGAATCGAAATGCAAGAAGCCCAGGATCACTATCTCTAGTATCATGGATGCCATGGAAAACTGCATATCGGAACTCTGCCATGAGGAAACTGCGGTAAGTCCTCAGTAAACTCATTGATTAGATATATCAAAACTAACTGCTTGTGTTGAACTAAAGTGATTAATTAATAAATGATAAAGATAAAATGATTGCTTGACCAAAAATAAAAATAAAATTAAAATGTACCCAAAAAACCTAAAAACTGACCGATAAAAAGTAAAATATAAACACTAAAAATTGAATTTAAACCAGTTAAAAACCAAAATAATTAAATGGAATGTTCAATCGTGCTTCCATTGTTCGTTTTGTTCTCTGCTTGCTAACATTTTTTGTCTATGAGTCATTTAAGTCATGCAGCGAAAGGAAGAAGTAAAAGCAACGAAGCGACAAACAGGTGGTGATGTTTAGGGTCATGATGATAGTGATGGTGAGTATGCCGATGGTGAATTCAGCTGAAGATATCCTGGACACCATAGCACCAGTCTCGACTGTCCACAGGTCAGTTATTACCAAAACCCAGGGGATCATTCAAATTTCACTATCTTCTGGAGGCCCGCACAACACAGTGCGCTAAACTTTTTGCTCTTTATGCTTTTCTCTTCACTAAAGAGAAACGGGGCTGACGATGACGATGACGATGAAGATGATGACGATGACGATGATGATGATAATGATGAGGATGCAGACGAAATGATGATAACGTTCCAGGTTACTGTCATTATATTACTCTTCTTTACTGTTTCCCTAAGGTCAGTTCCTGAAACAATAGTCTGTTAAGTTTTGGCACAGTGCTTGAATCCGAGAACTATAAGCTATTATGGTCGATATAATCTATCAAAGAGGAGATGCAATAAATTCTCGGCTAGCGCGTCAGCGAGATTGCTCCTTAATGTTAATAGCCCGTATTATGTAAAAACTGCTACGACTGTTGAAAAAATAATTTGGGCTTGACCTTTTTTAAAGGAATCGATTACCAATTTGAAAGTATGACTCCGTTTTGGAGAATATGTAAGCGGATTATTGCCTTTGACTGAAACGCGTGTGTTCATTTTACAGTTTGCCCTCGCGAAAAATCAACCGATAACCAAGGGACGAAAACCACCGGAGGAGGGCTTTTGATGTTGGGGTTTTACTTCCTGCTTGCCTAATGAAGTGGACTCCAGTTTACGTGTTAACAGCAGAAGTCTTACACTTGGAGGAGCCTCCCACACGACTACAATCGGAGGTAAACCGCCGAGTTCGGATCGGCAAGATTGCTGCAGAGCCTCATACGTTAATTATGTATACAATTTGTGTCCCAAACTATTTCATGCGCGCCTTCTGTGAAACAAGGGTTATTGTGACAGTGATGCGTGCATAATTAATGTTGGGGCTGTGTGGAAATAGGCCATTTCCGAATTACCATTAGGCCTCTTTTTCAAAGTGAGTCTAGGTGCTCATCCATTCATATGCAAATTAAACTCATTTTCAAGTGAATGAAAATTGATTTGCATATGAAAGGATGTGCACCTAGACTCGCTTTGAAAAAGAGGCCTGAGGTAATTCGGAAATGGTCTATTTTCCTTACACAAATATCTCCCCCTGCAATTTCATCAGCCTAGGAAGTAATCAAATTCAGAGGCTATTTGGAGGTTGTTTTTCTTTTCTGTGACAGTGTTTTTTTTTTCCAACTTCAAATAAAGGAAAATGAGGGTAGAAGGAACAAAATCCTCGTAAGTTGCCTTGACTAGCGAAAACTGAAAACGGATTATTTTATGACTTGCTTTTGACCTCGCGTGCAGGCGTTTACTAATAATGGGAGCAATTTCTTCGTTTAATCTGCTACCTAAGTATCCTGCAATCATCAAGGTTTAATTTGCGTAACACGTTTTCGTTGCAGAAATAGACATGTGACTGGAGGATACAGCAGTGGCCGTCAATCTGTCGCATTACCTCTCTGTACACTCGCAGGTAAGAAGACACTGTGTTGTAAACAAAGCGTACCTCATACAATGGGTAAACACGTTTAACTGTACTTGTGAGGGCAATAACCTGGCTAGAACTGTTTCGTCTATCGCATGAATGAGTAACTATAGCCCTAAATGTCTTTAAGGAAGAATGAAAGACTTGCTCATGATTGCGATGGGAGCAGGGTAACACGTGGATACAGCATTGAGTTCCAGCTTTGGAAGTGAGAGACAGATCTTTGTGGCATTAGATCTGGTCTTTATTTATTCTTGTTTGAGTGATGGGAATGGCTATATAATGTCAAACAGTGATGTATTACGTTCCAACTGGGGCCCTACTCTAAATCAACGGGAAAAATCGCACAGAACCAGTCATGCCAGTTGAGAGCCGCAAACAAGGCACAGGCTTGACGGCTGCAACGAAATTTAAACCAATCAAAACCACGACTCACACCAATGCCGAAAATTAAGCTTATAGTCGGATTAGAATACCACTTATTAAAACAATTGTTGTAGTTACCTTGCTATAAGTTGACAGTGCAATTTATTTTCGTGGTACGATCATGTTCCAGATTCTCAGGCAAAAGGATCGAGGAAAAGGGGATTACATGGCCGAGTAGGTGTTTAACTCGTCTCGGAGAACAAAGGAGCCTTAGTGGCTGATAAGGAGCGTGTCTTCTTCAAACGGACCGTGGGAAACTCAGTTGCTACAGCAAGAACTTCATAAAGTAAACTACAGTCTTATGGAGCTGAGGAGGACTTCAAAAGTGTACACGCTTAAAAGGGTTCGGTCGCAAGTCATCTGCTGCTATGAATGTCGAACAGAAAACAGTACCATATTACTGCTTAAGGGCCACACCTTAAGGATACCAAGCACACTCAGACTCGGAACGTTGAATAACTTTTTTCAGCATAATAAAAATGACCTACTGCCAGAAAGTACTTTTAAATAGCTGCTGACTCGTATATTTTAGGCGGACTTCAACCACGGAAAAGGAAGACACCGATCGTTATCGAGTGAAGGGATTAGCTATACAGTTTTATTTTAATTTACTAAATAGTTGAGAGTAAAAACCTCTGTCAGTTCTTTCCTTTTCGCTATGAATTATAACAGGACTCCTCGTATTCTCTTTATCCCTGGGGTGGGGCTCCTGAAACACTGCGTCTCGTTATGACCGCAATTTTAAGCGTCTTTGGTTCTTATTGATTGCATAATTGTCTCGAACATAACGTAACTGACAGAAATCTTTGAATTGATTCCCAACAATATGGAACCGATGATGCAATTTACTCAGCTGTATTTTGTCGAGGCTCAAGGAAGTGTTGAACATCTTTATGGATATGAGATCATATCACCAAAGCCCATCACCAAAGCTCATTCATGAGGTCATGTCTAACAAAGTTTATATGATAACACAAATACCCGACCATGTCCACATATTAGAGAAGTAGTCATGATAGTCGATGTGCTCATTCATGAGGTCATGTCTAACAAAGTTTATATATATGATAACACAAATGCCCGACCATGTCCACATATATATTAGAGAGATAGTCATGGTATTTTGCAGAGCGATCACACAAACTATTCCATGGTCAAGGCGGAGTGCGAAGACGCCCTACTTACATTCTGGTCATGTATTGTAATAAGGTCATATTAGGAGCCGTTTTCTGCCAGCGCGACACGCCCTCCGCCCCCAAGAGAACATCCATGTTTCAAGGTGCCCCTGTTGTATCCACGTTGCCCCTGACAACAATTCCTTGAGCTCCGCAGATTACGATTTGGAGTAGGATGACGGAAAGCGTATGATGCCGGACATTTCAGTGTTTTGTTTTGGGCTATTTATGTAATCTTAAAATTGCCAAAAATATTTTTCCCATTTTCATTTCATTTGTTTTCCCATGTTTTCCAAAAACGATCAGTAACGTTTTGTGACTAAGTAGCATCATGGCATTCTACAAAGGGTTATTATTGACAGAGGTTTTATTAATTTTAAACTAAGTTTTCAGTTTGATGATTTGTAAGGATGACTGCTAAAACAAACCAAGTGACTTGCCAAAATCGTGTGGCAATTATAAGCTCTTTGTTGCAAAGAATGATCTTTGACATGCAGCTCTGCTAAGTTAACGTTGAATAACGAGATTTTTGATCAGTTCAGTTGATATAATGCGTTAGCGTTTTTGCTTGCCCTTAGCATCTTTAGTGATTATCTAACATGCAACGACAGCGGCACTCCAAAATATCCAAAAGGTTTTTCAATCACTGCTTAGTTAACTACTCACGGCGCTATAGAGAAAAAAGTGACTGACTAGATTCGGTTACACAGGATGCTCGTATCAGTTGTGGTGAAGCAATTTCAAATAATTATTTATAATTCTGTTTCGTGTGTGAGTATTGAGTCAATATTTAACGGTGGGTAGATTTCCTAAATATAGATTTCAGTTGGCAATTTCGAAGCTTAAATCAAGCCTGATAAAGTTAATAGTTCGTCGTATATAGAACCTTTGCACAGACCATTCAATGCTTTTGTGAACTTGGAACATCTGGATCACCGCATAACTGAGGCTTCTAACGTCAAACCGATGCTAACGCCTGCTAATATTAATACGCTCTAATGATTAATATTAATGAGATCTGATCCAGAAGTTCTGAGTGAATTATTTTTTTCTTACGAAAAGAGCGGAAAAGCAGTAGACATTTTCTGCATTGCACGGCTTGATTTAAATTTCTTGAGTAATGGGAGTATACGTTGTGGGAAAACCACACCGAAGCTTTTTAAGAGTTAGGAATTCGGCGTCCGCTTTTCCTTGAAGTTGACAACCTTAGATACTAAGTGGTAGTGATAGGAGCATTGTGGCAAGACACTACGGTAAATATCTCAAATAAACATGGTCTTGGCTTTAAAAGTGTGCGTTAACAGTCGCTGTGTACTTTATTGATGCTGTGACCTGCAATCGCGAACGTTTAAACATTTGAGGATCTGCTTCCTATATATTACGCTTGCAGTGTGAATTATCATGGGTGAAACTAAGTCGGTCTTGCTGATTCGCTGATCTTTGTCATTTGAAGATATAATCCTAAAGGAGAATCGGTAGTCAAAATAGAGGAGGGATGTAAACCTTAAACGCGACAAAAGACCGTTTTTCAACATGGTTAAGTTAAACATTAAACAAAAAATTATTAAGTTAATCTTTAAGTTAAATGAAAAGCGTTCATTAATACCGTGGTGTCGATTTGGAAGATGAATTTAGACATGCATACTTTATTTGGTGACGCAGCCGGTTTATGATCAGGCAACTAGAGACCGATGTGGACCTGTATTTTTTGTTCTAGGTTCTTGCGGCTTCCGTGGAACCTGGAGGAAGGGAAAGGCCGCAGATCGCCATGTGCGGTTTGTTGTTTGAAGCCGGGTTGGGGAAATTAAAATGACGAGACTATCGATTACGTTTCGTGAAGAAACTCTGAAACAACGCTTTGTATTCCGTCGGTATTTGGTTCATCTGCTGTCTGTACTAGGGATTTGGCTTCTATATTCACGCTTTCTCATGCACAGATACCTTTTATCGCATCCGTTTACCTATTTCTATTATTTCGATCCTTTTTTTTTAACCGAAGTAGAATACTGCCTCTGTTGGGAGAGCGGCCGTGGTGTCCAAAACAAAAATGGAATATGAAACAGCTGAAATTAAAGAAGGCAAATTTAATAGGAGAGAGTAGTTCGCGCAACTATACCTGGATATCCGGTAAATACAGAGCCAGTACAAACAGTTTGGCGGCAGAGCCTTTTCGCCAATATATCGTATTCCTTCCCCTTCTGTGACTCCTCAGTGAGTTTGTGATACTGAAAACGTATGTGTTTTACTGAGGAGAAAGTGGGGATGAAAAATAAAGAATGCAACATAGCTTTGGAAACATTGAATTAAAAGCCAAACGATACGCCCTCCCACTATACTTGCTTATGCCTGCAGAATGACGAGAAGTAACAATGTAATTAGGTTCATCTTGCCAGGAAACAAACAGCTCAACATGCGCAGTAGGTAAAATGGAATTTTTTCGTGCAGTGTTGTTGGTCTCCATTGTGCAGCATTCTGAGCTACAATTTGTTTTACTGTAGCGAGCGCAAAGCTCAAGCTCCTGGACAAACAAGTATTAAAAAAAAATCACTGTAGTTGTTAAAGTGCACCTAACCCCAAAATATTTTTTCGCTAAAACAAATCTTTACACCTGTTGGAAAAGCAGTGCGTTTTTTTTTGTTCTTTTTTGCCAAATGTTGGCTATTTATAGGCTTCCAAACTTACGAAAAAATAAGCATCATTTGGTACATGACCGAGTGAGAAGGGGCGTGGGTCTATTCTTGAATTGACGTCACAAACTGATTTGCATCGCATTAAGTCTTTGTAAACATGCATGCAAAACAGTTTTTGACGTCAATTCAAGAATAGACCCACGCCCCTTCTCACTCGGTCATGTACCAAATGATGCTTATTTTTTGTTAAGTTTGGAAGCCTATAAATAGCCCACATTTGGCAAAAAAGAACAAAAAAGAGCGCAATGCTTTTCCAACAGGTGCAAAGATTTGTTTTAGCGAAAAAAGTATTTTGGGGTTAGATGCACTTTAATGAGTAGAGAACTACCATAACTGTGTCAGATCCTTTTATTTCTAAACATCAGTAAGAAGTGAGTATGAAAAAACATGGAACCATTTATTTGAATTGTGAATTAAATGAAGATGTCGGTGGTCCTCACGGTTATGAACATTACTTGAGGAATAGTTAAAATAAAGCTGGTCACGTGACGTTACACAGAACAACCATGTAATAACATCTCAATTCTCAAGCTGAAAAATTATCCAAACGCAGCTAATCACTGATTACGTAACTGGAACAAAAATACGCAGTTAAACTGTGGAGAGAACCTCGCTCCCCGTTCTCAACCATTGAACAGTAAAACCATTACCAATTGTGACCTACACGGACGCTTTTATCAGCGTTTGTCGTCAGCTTAATGCCTTGCTTCGCATTCTGATTGGCTCAATGTGATGCTCACGTCTGGTGTGATTGATCAGAATAGTTACTTTAGTTTGATTTTAGGAAAATCTTGAAAAGCGCTCTAAAAATGCTAAATCGCCAACTCATCAGAGAAACAAAGAGAGGTATCTGGCGTATACACATAAATCAAAGTCACTAAGCCAGAGAATGTTGCGCAAAATGAATAAATTTCACTGTCACATTTCTTTCAATTTCTCTTAATGGTGCGTACTTTGTAACGAACAGGAAACTGTATGATGGCTCCTGCCACCTCAAGGTTATAACCTTCCTCGGCAACAAAAGTAAACTGTTGCAAAATCCAGGAAACAAACAAGAACAGCTCAACTTTGGCCAGCGACTCACCAGCGCAAACACGGCGTCCAGCTCCAAACGGAAAGAAGTTACTGGGGTTGGCTATCAGGTTACCATCCGTCTCAATATGGCGATAGGGGTTAAATTCAGTTGGATTTTCCCAGCAGCTGGGATCCATGTGAACGGACTCTGTATGAGGAACCACGTATGTACCTTTGGGAACACGGTAGCCACAGAGAGTTGTATCAGTGAGGGTTATATGAGGAACTCCGAGAGGTACAATGTTTGCAACCCGAAGAGCTTCTAAGATCGTCGCCTGGATGAGGGGCAAACTTGTGCGGTCATTTAAGGAGGGTTTTCTGTTGCCAAGTGTTTCATCCAGCTCACGCTGAAGGTCCTCCTGCAACTTTGGATGCGTCACTAAGAAAGCGATAATGAATCTCAATGCGGTGCTGGTGGTTTCGTAGCCGCCAAGAAACATGTCTTCGATGGAGGCGACGAAACGATCTTCAGATAAGAGAGCAGCTCTCTCTTCATCGGTTTCGCATTTTGCCTCGAAGTCATGTTGGGTCTTAAGGAGAGCTGACACAAAATCTTCAACTGGCGCTGTTGGATCGAAAGATTCTTTTCTTTCCCTCAACAGTTTGCGAATGATATAGTAAATTTCAAAGAAAGCTTGGAAGAATCCGTCGTAAGCCTTTATGGGTAGATAACGCGCCCAAGGGAAAAAATCTAAGATCATCACCGCCTGAAAATCGTCAACATTTGCCATAGAGTCCGCATTCAGTTTTAAAAGTCTGTTCAGGTCTGGATTACTTGTATCTGAGCCACCTGGAAATGTGATTCCACAAATCACATCAGCAACACCTCGCATGAAGTAATCAGCTGGATCAAAAGGCTCTCCACCTTGTTCCTCCATAAACTGAATCAATTTCTTGGCCTGGGTGGAGACTCGGTTTTCAATCAGAGGGATGTTGGAGAGGTACTGACGCAACGCCGTCATGAAAAGTTTTCGATAAAACTTCCAAGCAGGTCCATAGTTGGACCAAGCGATGTCCTTGTTACCTGCAAGTTTCAAAATACGGTAGCTCTAAGCTTTACATAGACGACAGAGAGACGGACGGACAGACAAACAGACAGACGCGAGTGATTTCCACATTGAAAGCGTACAAAAAAAAAAGAGAAAGAATGGGTGACATGGAGGTAGATAAAGCAATAGAGGCAAAGAGCTTGTCCAACCACAGTCGGCTCCAAATGTGCATTTAGCACCCACAGTTTTCAATTGAGTGTCAAAAGTAATTCGCGTTGCTATGCTTCTGCTTTACTTCGTTCTGTGATTGGTTGACAACATTGACTCGCGCCACTTTCTCAGCCAATGAGACGCAAAACCAAAACCAATTGCTAGTTGCAAGCGCGCATTTTCCCGCGCTTGGCGCCGGTTGCATGTTATTTCAAATTCTTATTGATTCACCTAGCGTCTTGAGTAATTCCTTTGGTTTTGGTTTTAGTACACTAGTCTCTTTTGTATCCTACCTAAAGTCACGTTCTGGAAGAAATACGTCGAGGGTCGCCCAGCATAGTCTACAGATTTGGTCACCAGTACTTCTTTGACGGCCTCTGGAGTTCCGGCCATAACGAACTTGCAGCTTCCAAGCTTCATGGAAAAAAGGCCGCCGTAGTGTTTTCTAAGACTGTAGATAATAATGAATAAAAAATAATGTAATGTTAAAGAAGGCACATGACAGGATTTTCTTCGGGTAGAAACACGTTCCCAAATTACGATTATGAAAATGGCCAAGTGTGAAAACAAATTTGTTCAAGATAGTAGAAACGACTAGCAAAAGATATTCCGAAGAAGAGGAACTTATTTTGACAAATTCTCTCTCGGATAAGCGGGACAGAAATTAGCCTGCGTAGCAAGCGTTTCCGTGGGGTTTTCACCCAAATTTCGATGTTTTGGCCGCGCGAAAATTGGGGCGAGAGCAAAAAAAGGAAGAGGGGGGAGGGGAAGAGGAGAAAAGGAAACTTTTTCCTCCCCCCTCTTTCTTTTTTTGCTCTCGCCCCAATTTTCGCGCGGCCAAAACATCGAAATTTGCGCTGAAACCCCTACGCAGGCTAGACAGAAATTTGCTCAGTGATTAGGCATGTCACGCCCGTGTCACGCTTCTTTTCTGTAGCTTTCCAGCAAGACGTCTGTTGGCGTTAATGTGGGATGCACTATTTGATGGAAAGATTAGTTTTGATGACTCACTGTATTTAGATGTTGTTTCTATGTGCGACTAGTTTGCGTGTCGAGCTTTCCACTTTTTAATCGTAAATAATCGTCTAATGAGTCTCCTTGTTTGTTACAGACTTGCAATCGTCTCCGTTCCGTTTGTCACTAGCGGTTAAGATTTGAATACATTTGTAATATTTTTCAACAAACCTGTCGATGATTACGAGACGACGGGCAATTTATTCCAACTGAAACTTACCTTTATGTATTCCGATAAAAACGAATGTGCACACTCAGTTAATTAGCGAGTTACAACCTCGATAAAATTTCGGGTCACGCACTAAAATTTCAGTCATTTCACCTTTATCATGTTACGACGTGACCTCAAAGCTGATCATATAATGCTTTCATTGTTTTGTTGTTTTCGGCTGTCACTGGCAGTTAAGAACAATACAAAGCATTTGAAATATTTAAAAAAATCAAAAATTAAAAAAAAAACGTCTCGATTTGTAGGGAAAACGAACCGAACTTTAAAGTGGTCTGCCACAGGCACCTGATGTAATAAATAAATAAATAAATAAATCAGCCTGACATTTGTTGGATAAATGAAAGTAAATATTGTTTTCTACCAATATCTTTGGGGTGATGAAGTGTCTCACGTTTTTGTTCGTTTGTTTTGCATCACAACTAAGCGAACCCAATTGGACTTAACATAAGTGATTAGATGATGTAAATTGCCCCGTACAGGGATTCAAATCCCTGAACGGAGGCCAATTTACATTATCAACTCTAAATTTTCGTGTACCAGCACCACAGTTTCTTTCGCAACTAGCCCTCTCCAATCGAAATCATATTCATTACCGAACTCAAGTGAATCAAAGCGGGTGATTATGGTACCATTAAGTTCGATTGAGTTCGTTCAATCGAACGTTCGATTTGGTTTGATTGGCTGCGTTGGTGGGAGGGTGATAAACGAAGTTGTCGAAAGCACACCGTTGTAAGAGATTCAAAGAGCTGACCTTTCGTGCGTTAGGCCTTCGTCAGATTGTGGAATCATTCTGACGAGGGGCTAACTGTCGAAATGGCAGCTTTTGAATCTCTTTACGGTGGATAGTTTTCAGCTGATAACACCAAATTTTCGTGTTTCATTAGGCATGTGTAATACATTGCTCGCCACTTGAATTGCGGTATTCTTCAGATTCTTAAAATGCAAACATGGATCAATATTACCTTTTACCAATAACTAACCTTTTGAAAGTGTCCGGCTGTTTTTTGGCGCTGGAATCGAGGGAAAATATGTTGCCCAACACAGGAAGACTCGTCAAACGCGGTCCTGGAGGCATGCCTCTAAATTCGTAGAGCACCATCACGTAGTGCAGAAGGAACAGAAGAACCAAGGACACAAGGACATTACCAAGACTGAGAAAATTATAAATCGTGGGAAGTAGAGACGTCGCCATGCGAATGCAAAGTTCAGATTGAATCGAACCAGTAAATCGTTTGCACCTCTGAGCTGACCACTGCACAGTGATCCGTGAAATGTTGTCACATAAACCACTGAGGCACAACCAATCAATGAGTAGTCAAGGTTACTCATTGCATATTGCCAATACCTAATGAGTAATTGGGAGAGTTGCAAATCCTGACCACCGCTTCACGGACTACCCACTGACCTCCTCCACGGACTACTCCACGGACTCGTCGTCGGCATCCTCGTCTCGAAGAGGCGATGGTTAGCACAAAGGGCGGGCGAGGCAGGATCTCACGTGGCTGTGAAGCCCGATCCTGGAGTGGCAGTCCCTCATGCAGATTGCGCAGACGTAGGTAGATGGGGCGCGCGCGGAGGCCACGCGCTGCTTTCTCGCCGCTCTCTTCAATGTGGCCTGGACTCGCCCGTCTTCCTTAGCCCTCGAGGCTCCTGCTTTGACACTGTGCCACCAGGTGTCACGATCGGAAGCAGTGTTTTCCCAGCTGGTTTCGTTGATGTTGGCTGTTTTAAGGTCGCGCTTGATGGTGTCCTTGAAACGCAGCAGAGGTTGACCGGCGCGACGAGCGCGGTCGCGCAGTTCTCCGTAGAGAATCTCTCGTTGCAGGCGCTGAGGCTCCATGCGGTGGACATGTCCAAGCCAGCGGAGGCGTCTGTGAATAAGCATAGAGGGTATGCTCAAGAGACCAGCGCGCTGAAGGACCTCAGTGTTTGGGACTTTGTCTTGCCATTTGATGTGCAGAAGGCGTCGAAGCGAGCGGAGGTGGAACTCGTTGAGGCGTCGGTGTTGTCTGGCGGACTACCCCACGGATTACCCCTCCCAAAATCAAAGAACGAAGAAACGTACTTAAAGGTACATAGTACATACGTGTTACACCTGTCAATCAGCGTTCACGCAGAGCATGCGCAGTTCAATAAAGTGTTCAGACCTCGTGGTCAAGGTCTGTCAAACATGGTGTCTTTTGTGTCTGGCCCTCCAATACGAAATCCAGCAAAACCTAATCCTTATTTGTTGCAAAGGTCAGATCGAATCGTTTGCACCTCTTAGCTAACCGCGGCAGAGTGATTCGTGAAATGTTGTCACGTACATACACCAGGCACAACCAATCGTTGATCAATGCCATCAATGAGTAATCAGTGAGTAGTAAAATATGAGTAATCAACTGATACTCAATGAGTAAATCGGGAGTGTTGTATATTACTGACCCCCACTCCGCAAAATTACCCACTGATCCCTTTGGTGTAAATGTCGGGTTGTGTACCCGACATAGTCGGATTTCGACAAAACACTACACTGACCCCGAGTCAACTGACCTCCTACTGACCCACCCCCACCCTAAAATGCACTGGAAAAATTCTAGTAAGCAGTACAAACCGATGCGAAATTCAAGCATCATCAAGTATGTTAACCGCTTCCGCGCGCGGAGCACCATTGATAAGAAAATATGGTAACCCATCGATACGAGAAATTTTGGTTATGACGTCACCGTCCGTCCGTCCATCCGTCCGTCGATCTTTTCTGTTGCAGACCGATAAACCATAAAATAGCAAAGCCAGCCAATCCATTTTGCTGCTCTTAACATTCAAATGCTGATTCTCACCGGTTGAAACAAAACAAAATTGAGAAGTAGTCAAGGTAGGAGGCGAATGTTATTTACAGTCTTTGGACGAAGATCTCAGACTTATTCAATGAAGCGTGACGTTTTCCTGGCAGCTTTGTGACACCTTTCTTACATACTTTGAGACATGCGCATGCACTTGATGGGCCTTTTTCCTCGGGTATGGGTTTCTACCTCCAATAAAATCTCAAACCAACAGCGATACAGATAAAATATCGTAAGTTTCTTCTCTTGTTGTCTTCAGCGTTTATTCAGCGTTTATTCTACAACTAGAGTATCACATTTCCCTTTGGCTTTTATAGAGGGGTGGACGGACGGACGGACGGACGGACGAAGGTGACGTCATAACTAAGATTTCTCGGATCAATGGGTTACCATACCATGGTAACCGCCGACCGGTTAGCTCTGTTGGTAGAGCATCGGACTACCGTGCGGGAGGTCGCGGGTTCAAACCCCGGCCGGACCTACACTCAGAGTCTTTAAATAACTGAGGAGAAAGTGCTGCCTTTGTAATAACATCTACAAACGGTTCGACTTTCTAGTCTTCTGGAAAAGGACGATAAAATCAGAGGTCCTATAATCTGTGGGGCGTTAAAGAACTCACACACTGTTCCCGGTGAGGTGATCTATCTGCTGTATGGGTCGGGTGGGGTGGGTGAGATCAATAATGGACTGATAGCGGCAGCCAGAGGCGCCTGTACAAGCTGACGTCCGATCTCACCACACAGAAAAAAGCATTGTAAAGTCACACGTTTGTTGTGACTCTTCTCAAGATTCCTTTCCTTTCCTTTCCTTTCCTTTCCTTATCAATGGTGCTCAACTGTGGCGAAAACTCGACCGACTCGCCGACTCGTTTCATTACAAGTATCTATCCTCTCCGAAAGATGAGCAGAAAATAAATTAAAGCGTCATCAACTATTATTAGTTTCGATGAAAAACCATATCACCATCAAAGACAGGAGGAATCGAGAAACACAGTGGAGCGACTGAGCAAACTGGAAATTGTTCTGCCTCGAGCTAAGTAGTTCTAGGCCGCCTGATCCTCCAATCATTTTCCATCTTCGCGTTAATTTCGCTGATATTTCTTTAATTATTTTGGCCTGATTTCGCATTACTTAATGTACTGCCGAAACATTTTTGGTAGCCTGCTGTCGTCTTGATCAGTTGATTACTCATATTTTACTACTCATTGATTTGAGGTGCTACTAGCATGACACCGACTCCGAACCAAACTTGTTTTTGTTCCGTCGACTTTCATAAATTGTTAAGCGAAATCCATGACGCAGACATTACAAATGATGATGTTCTAAACTGACCTTTTGAAGGTGTTGGGAAGAGTTTCCGCGCTGACGTCGAGGGAAAAAATGTTCCCTGACACAGGGAGAAACGTGAAACGCGGTCCCGGGGGCATGTCCCTGAATTTGTAAAGGACAGTCATGTAATGCAAAAGGAACAGCAAAACCAACAGCAGGAAAATATTTCCGAGGCTGAGGAAATCGTAAGTCGTGGAGAGAAAAGTTGTTTCCATGGCGTGAAATTGCAAGTTACGTAATGAAGTGATGCAACCGTCATATAAGAGCGCGGGCATGTTTGAGAAAAGGGATGCAACGAAGCGAAACAGCGAAAGATTTACACAAGCTTTGTGCTTTAGGCAGTCACTATTCTCATAGACTTAATTAAAATTAAAATTTAAAAATGTTAAGAGCTTGTTACTACTAAGCTAGAACAGTCCATTTCGACTGAATCAAGCTTTTAGATGTAGACTGCAAGAACCAAGGCTGTTGTCCCTTGTGGGAATAATAACCATATTATCTGATAACAGATAAAGCGTAGTGCACCAAAAAACACGTTTATATTTCGTGCAATTATGACAAATGCCTGAGGAGGTGGGGGAGGGGGGCGGCACTACACCCCTATATGGGCTATATAGGTATGTGCAGCGCCAAAGGGTATGTTTATTTAGCCGTTTTGGTCTGAAATAGAGTATCAACTTTGACCAATATAGGTAAAATAGGGTATGCTTTGTGCACTCTAGTCTTTAATCGGCGCGCATTATGCAACCTGCTTTTAGTGAGGAATTTTAAGCTTAACTTTGTACAGCTTTGTATCCTACTTAATAAAAGCGTATAAACATTGCCTTTAAAATTTGTCTGACCTTGGGAACTGCTTGTATGGCAGGTCTGAAGTAGGGTATTGATTTAAGGATCAGGTCTGAAATAAGGCATCAAATTTTTGATCAGGTCTGAAATAGGGTAAGGGCTTCAGGAAGCGTGCCGCAAACCCCCATCCAATTTTTCTGGAAGTACCCCCCCCCCCCGCCCTTATTTTCTTTCAACCAAAATACCATGAAGGACACAAATAGGGGTTCTCTTGGGTCTATGGCGGGCAAAGTTTACGTGAAGTCACAGGTCAGTAACTTACAGCAGATATGAACTCAGGCGACATCTCAACATTTAGTGTACTCGTCACGTATACGTTTACGGATCATGCAAACAAGTGCACGTAAAAAGCGTCAAATCTATTTTGACAGCCTTACTATGGTAAATAGGTGGTTGCGCAATTTACCTTGGTAAAGCCTGACCTCAGCCATTGTCGAGCCTCTCACCTTTGCTAAAAACGTGCCCTAGCGGAGACAGAGGTCAACCAACTCTGTGACAACTTGGGTCGTTAGTCGCCTATGAAAAGAAACGTATTGGACGCAACAATCTTGACAAGATTTTTCCGTGATCTAAAATATTTTATTTGTTTGATAGGTTTGTCATCTGGCACTTAAGAGTGAACAATAAAATAATTATCAAATTGTTTTCATTGTTTAATTTGTCACGTCACGTACAGTGTGACGCAGGCTTGTCTAACAAATGACTCAGCAATTGTATTAACAGTGCACACACTTCGTTGCGTATCGTCTCAACATGACGGCGTCTCTGCTTGTCACGATTTACGATTTCCTCAGTCTTGGAAACGTTTTTCTGTTGTTGGTTCTGTTCTTCCTTCTGCATTACATGATGGTCCTTTACGAATTCAGAGACATGCCACCAGGACCGCGTTTAACGTGCCTTCCTGTGCTAGGGAACGTCTTTTCCCTAAACCCCAGGGCAGAGAAACTAAGCGACATTTTCAAAAGGTACTGACTGTTTAAAACCATATACTTACTGAGTTGTATTCAGTGCAACAATATAGATCACTCTTGACCTCTGATCGATCATTGCATTTCATGAAACGTTTTTGCAGTGCGAGATGGGACGCTAATCGAGTGTCAAAGTTTCACAAACATGAGACCCAAAAAAATAACGATTTATTACAGTTAACGTTACGGTAATATATTTACATTTGCTCCACTTTATTAGAGATGCTGGTCTGATTCAATCCAATTCGCAGATCGGTTCACGGAACGGATGCCTTTATAGCCAACTGAGGCTGTGAATGGCCTCGGGGTCATTTCTTTGCGGACGTGACAAATTGAATGTTTTGTTTCGGTACTTTGACAAATGCAAAATTTGGATTTATTCTACTCTATAGATAGAAATTAAATTTCGCAACAAAGCCACTCAATATATTATATGGATAGAATATTTCGCAGTTATTGAAATTCCATTAACTGCGAAATAATAACCTTATGAATTATATGGAGAAAATATTTCGCAGTTATTGAAATTTTATTAACTGCGAAATAAACACTCATTACATTTTATGGAGAGAATATTTCGCAGTTATTGAAATTTCATTAACTGCGAAATAATAACCTCACACATTATATGGAGAAAATATTTCGCAGTTATTGAAATTTCATTAACGGCGAAGTAATCACCCAACATACTATATGGAGAAACTATTTCGCAGTTATTGAAATTTCATTAACGGCGAAGTAATCACCCAACATACTATATGGAGAAAATATTTCGCAGTTATTGAAATTTCATTAACTGCGAAATAAACACTCATCACATTTTATGGAGAAAATATTTCGCAGTTATTGAAATTTCATTAACTGCGAAATAATAACCTTACATATTATATGGAGAAAACATCTCGCAGTTATTGAAATTTCATTAACGGCGAAGTAAACACCCAACACATTATGTGGAGAAAATATTTCGCAGTTATTGAAATTTCATTAACAGCGAAATAAACACTCATTACATTTTATGGAGAAAATATTTCGCAGTTATTGAAATTTCATTAACAGCGAAATAAACACTCATTACATTTTTTGGAGAGAATATTTCGCAGTTATTGAAATTTCATTAACGGCGAAGTAAACACCCTATACATTATATGGAGAGAATATTTCGTAGTTATTGAAATTTCATTAACGGCTAAGTAGCCAATCATAATAATAGAATAAAGTGATCCGCAGTTAATGAAATGTCGTTAACGCCGAATTAGCCAGTGAGAATAATAGAACAGAGGGAATATTTTACAGTTGTTGAAATTTCATTAACGGCGAAGTAGCCAACCAATTGCAATCATAACAATAAAAAAGAGTCGGGGAATATATTTGCAGTTAATGAAATTTCATTTAACGACGAGGTAGCCGATAACATTAGTAGAATAGAGGGAGTATCTCGCAGTCAGTGCAGGAGTTACACTGACGACGAAGTAGTCGATCGTAATATCCCATATGGAGTACAATTCCTATTGAGTTTTATTTCCAGGTATTTAACTGTAATCGACAGTCTATAGACTGGTTAGCAATCCATATCTACTACAAAAACATAAATAACAGCTGCTAACGGCTTTTTTAGACAACCCGAACCATAAAACGTAACCATGAAAATGAAAGTGGTCTGTGACAGAATTTGAAATGCTTTTTTGGTAATTATTACAAGGTATACTCCACTTTTTTTCCTTTTGAAGAGATGATAAAATGAACGTTAATCTTACAAACAAAAACAACAGTCGTTTTTGATTCATAACATGTATGCTCCAGTGCCGTGGTTTTAGAAGGACGATTAGCTCCAATATCCAGGTTAACTACCGTTAGTAAGTATTGATTTTCGGCTTCGAACAACTCTCGCCCAGCGGTGTCTCTGTTTATGCCAAAATGTCATTAACTTGTTTTACGACCTCGTGGTCTTGAGCCCAATTTTTTTAAAACTGCGTGTTTTGTCTCACAAGTAACACCAGTGGCTGGACGTCAATCCTCTCAAAATTATAGCTACAGCTGTGGCAGTTTCACATAACTGATTGATTTCTTTTTGGATGAAATGAATTTTCTTTTGCACAAATGTCTACTCGATTATTCTCACGTCTTTGCTGTTTAGAGGTTTAATCCAGTCTACATCATCTGGAAATTGAACAAGATACCCGTTCACTTTATCGTACTCCATGATCGTCCCCTTTATCCATCCAAGGTACTTTACGACACCGTCAACATTTTCTTCGTACTCTACTTCAACCCGTGTCCCAATCATCTTTTCTCCTACATCTGATTTCCGTTTTGATGGCCGTTTGTCTAACCTCGCTCGCTTATCAGGAGGTGTTTGTTCCATTTGGGCTTCGCTTTCATTTGGCGAACTTTTTGTTCCTCTCAAACTTAATCTAGAACGCTTTCTCTTTTTTCTTTTCTTCTCCTTGGCGTCTTGGTGGTTATTCTCGTAACTTATATTAATGTTTTGCTCGCTTGCAACAATTTTGACAGCATGTAGCCTGTCTTCCATGTAAATATTCTTCATGAGCATCGCAATGTTACTACATCCTTCACCAATTGATTGGCGATTTAGGGACTCAACGGCATTGTTAGTATCGGGTGTCGCGTCCCACTCTTCGTTATCTCGTAAAGTGTAGGCCTTGCAAAACATCTTTAGAATTCTCTCTCTTGTCCACCACTTCACCCAGTGCGCTGACTGAGACCAATGGGCATTGGTTTGTTGATGACAAGTAGCAGCTAGATCAGGCGGTAAGAGATGTTTCGCCTCGGCTATATTCTTCACACCACAAAGGACGTCGAAAGCCAACTTGACGTCAGTTTGATTCGTAATATCTTGTATGGCATGTCCAATGTAGCGAAAGATTTTATGTTCCTCTTTGCTTTTCGTAACAATGTCACTTACTCGATTAACAGAAGTTTTCCAGTGCACAGTACATCCGCGCAAAATTTTCTCGCAGAGTTCTGCTCCGATACTTCTTTCAAAGCCGTTATATTCTGCTTGATCAAAATCCACCATGACCTGCCTAAGAGTCTGCCCATTTTTAAATGACGGGTGTATTTTAGTCACGTGAGTAAATATTTCACGAATAGCAATGGCGTAGGCATCGCCGTCTTGTTTATTCAGAAGTACTCTCGCAACTGCGTTAAACTCCATGGTAATTTCGTTAAAAGCTACCATGTTAAGTAAGTAAGGAAATCCATTGTTATTTGTGTATGTGATATCCACGTACAAATCTTTGGTGTTTCTCAGTAGGTCTGCTTGATAGGGAGCGAGAAAGAAGGCAAAATTTCTTGAAGGAGAAATCAGGTACTCTCGTCCTTCCATCTGGTACTTTCCCATTTTTTCGTTCACTTTTGCCAAGAAATCCTGATCGACGGTCTCTTGCATGCCTTCATATTCTTTCCTGAACTCGTCAAACTCAAGCACTTGAAGGAGTGGGACAATTCCCGGATGAATTTTTGTTCTGCTTTCCAACGCCAACTGCCTCTCCTTTCTAATTCGGTTTGGATTAGATGCAGCGGGGGCTTTTTCTGCTGGGAGAAATCCAAGTCCGTGGCCTTTCTGAAGCTGTTTCGTCGTCAGAGTACAATCTTTTTTTATCCCATTAGGAATGTCATCTTTAACAGATTGTGAGATGACATGAGGTGCCGGTTTCGCATGATTGTGTGCTGTTCCAGGTAGACACCCAATCCATCTCCTTCCGTCATCTGCAGCAGGCCACACATAAATAATTTGCGCTGGGCAATTACCAGTTTCCTCAAGTTTATGACTGGAAGCGTGATCTTTGCATTTGTTTCTTCTCTGTCGGTTACTTACAGTGTATTGGCAATCTTCATGAGAACATACTTTTACCCCTTCGCAAAAGGCGCGCTTGACCCAAACTTCTGTGTTTTCGGTATCGATTTGTAGGTTCAACTTTTGTGTTGAGGTACCTCTCTTTGTGAGTTGACAGTCGTCCCACATAAAATGGGGTCTTTGGCGGGAGCCAAATCCCACTGCTTTCTTAATATCCTTGCAGTAATTAACATAATTTTCTTCTATTTCAAAACCGGGATATTCATATGCTCCTCTTTCTTTGATTTCCAACCACCTTTTGCTGTCAATTAGTAATTCACGGATCCTAGGTAGATAATGTTTGTTCCTGTTTGCAGATTTACATGCTCTTGGAACTTTAGCATTTTTGGCCTTTCTTTGTTCGAATGCCTCCGGGTTCAATACAAGCAGATCATGCGGTTTTTCCAGGAAGGTTTTTCCTTTGTCTGTAACGGAGTACGATCTTGATGCCCTTGTAAAGTATCCGAAAGTATAAGTATTAAAAGATAATTTTACGAGACCTAAATGAATAAGCTGCCTTAAGTGCGTGGACCACCATTCCTTTTTGATGGGTAGACCATTCATCCGTACTCCCTTGGAATAACTTTGGGATGAATCGATATATTCCTGTATGTCAGATGATGAAATCCAACCTTGCTTGCTACCTCTAAGCCAGGAAATAACTTTGTCTTCGCTAAGAAGAAGAACTGCACTTTCTCTGCCGTTGAATTCTCTTGGACTGCGTATATCGCAGCTTGAACAGCATTCTCCACTTGCAGCCTGCTCGAACACATCGCTCGATTGAAAGTTTTCTAATAAGCTCTTTCGGAGGCAAGTACCAGACTGAAGTCCGTACAACCACTTCCAACATTTTTCATATTCAGTTTTCTTTGCGGCTATCTCGCTTGACAGACACCCCTTTGTCCAATAAATTAGACGCTGGTCATCAACGCTTTCGTTAACAAGAATTATCCCATCTGATGAATCGTTATTTCTACCAGCTCGACCAAATTCCTGCACTAGCACTGCCATATTTCGCATGCATCCTATTCGAAAAACAAGGTTAACATGAGGGCTATGAGTTCCAACTTCATATGCTTCAGTTGCGACAAGGACCTGGAATTCTTTGTTTCTAAATTCGTTGTCCACCATGCTCTTCATTTCACTGGAAATTTTTCCATGGTACGCCTTCACATCTTGTAACCCAGCCTTTTTCAACCCCTTGACAAAACGCTCCACATCCACCTTAAAATCCATGTACACGATAGCATAATCATCTTGTATTGTGTTAACCAACTCTTTTGCCAGATCATCCCACATGTCATCGCCCTCTTTTCGGCGTACTTTTTGATAGTTTTCAACATTCAATTTTGTATTCTTCTTATTCACATTTCCTTTGATAAGTACAGGACATCGCAAATAATTGTTAGCTAGGTCTACCAACTGTGTGTCGTCTAGAGTGGCTGTTAGAGCCATAATGGGGATGCCCTCAAATTCGTCCTTTAATGTTTGAAAACTATCGTAACATGACCTGAAGTTATAATTTCTATCAAACATTTTGTGAACTTCGTCAAGCACCAGCATTTTGACGCAAGATTTCATTTCAATGAGTTCTCTTTTAACTTTTGTGGCGAAATATTCCGGTGTTGTAAAAAGCAAAGGCGGTAGGTCCTCCTTGTTACAGGGCAGCAGAGACTGAATTGAAGACGCGCTAGATGCAGGACCAAGGGATGAGCTGTTAATACCATGGAGCTTCAGATTCTCCACGTGTGAGTTGATCAATGATATGGTTGGACAGATCACTACGGTGATGAGCTGTTCGTCTAATAAAGCTGGAACCTGAAAGCAAATGCTTTTTCCACTTGCCGTAGGTTGAATAATAATGGTATCACGGGCTTGCTGAACCGCCTGAATAGCATCCTTCTGAAACTGCTTCAAAGAAGAATGACCGAAACGAGCTAGATAACCTGTCCAAAGAACTTCTTCTTTCTTTTCAGGGGCACTCAATCCTGATATCTTTATCCATTTTTCACCTGTATTACATTCAGCAATATCCGCTTTTGAAGTACAGTCTGTTTTGAGTACAGGTACATGTACCTTGCTTGAATCTATTTCCTGAAGGGATTTTTCCAAGGCCTCACGAAGTTCGTTGTCTTCTTCTTCATTTTCCAGACCAAGATTATCAAAATCCTGTAGATCGAAGGGATATTACATTACCTTATTTTTTAAAAAAAATATCCGTAATTAACTGGATCGCGGTGGAAAAAGGAAAAAATAAATGTCAACGATGTTAGACACTATCGTGGTGTAATGCTCCAACTAATGTTAGCGTGGCTGCCGATTAAGGAGCGGAACCTACTCAACGATAGGCTAACTCGTTTGATCGAGCCTGGTGGTACCGCTGCCAAGACTCTTCAACAATGGCTTTATTCTTCGGCTGCTAGCTTTTCACACTGTCTGAAGTTAAGCTCAAACATGGGCAACGTCAATAACTAAAGAGTAACTTACATACTTTGGTTTGCTGAGTACGACAATGAAGCCAGTAGAAGAAAAAACAACCTAGAACTCATACAATTCAAGTGTGGGCTAAACTTGACACTTGTAGAACGGTAATAATAGTAAATATTCGACAGCAATTACATAACGCGATGTGGAATAACATTTTTTGGCTACAGATACCTGGCTTGCATCTATTTCCTGAAGGGATTTTTCCAAGGCTTGACAAAGTTCGTGGTCCTCTTCTTCATTTTGCAGACCAAGATTATCAACTGAGTCCTGTAGATGGAAGGGATATTGGATTCTTCGGCTGCTAGCTTTGTACACACTGTCTACAGTTAAGCTCAACCATAGGCAACTTAAATAGCTAAAGAGTAACTGGCATATTTGACTTTTCTGACTACGACAATTACACCAGTACAAGACGAAACATTTCTGTGAAATCTCGTATATGGAGACCATGAACGCGTTTGAATATCGAGAATAACTAGACGTCATGTCTTCTGTACACGTTCGATGCACTTAGCTTAATTAATGAAAATGTACAGTAGTTGTTCTAAAATAGTCGCTTTGTAAAAACGTAAAAATTCGCGGGAGTCCGACATATATTTCGATTTACGATCCTCGTCAGTCGTCCGCCATTAAAAAAGATGGACTTATACGATTCACGTTTGGGCCATACTTGACTCTTGAAGATCGATAATAATAACTATTCGACAGTAACTACATAACACTATTTGGAATAACATTTTTTGGCCACAGATACCTTGCTTGCATCTATTTCCTGAAGGGATTTTTCCAAGGCTTCACAAAGTTCGTGGTCTTCTTCTTCATTTTCTAGACCAAGATTATCAAAATCCTGTAGATCGAAAGGATATTGGATTATCTTCTCGTTTTTAGAATATCCGTAATGTATTTGAGTTTGCATATATTTGAGATTTTCTGCTGGGTAACCATAAGAGATGTACAGTGTTGCAAACGAAGTTTGCGCAAATGAGGCAAGTGTTTCTCTTTTCAAATTGTTATTGAAGACAATTGTCAGCTTTATAATTGAAGGGTTTTAAGCAAAACTAACGGAAAGTGACGTTTTGGTTGAACGTGTCTTTTTTGGCCCGTGTTTTCTCGAAAACGAAGCGGGAACCAGAGAAAAATACAATGCAATGATTACCACACGAAAACAAGCTTGTATGCAGCAAGTCAGCGCTTTTGGTTTTGAGCAAAATAAAAAACAAACCACTCTAAAAGTCACCTACGATAGTTTTGCTTAAAAACCCTTTAATTGTTAAATTACTATAACATGCTATAACAATCGTCTTACCCGTCTTATTATCGTCATGCTCTGGAAGTTTCCT
This sequence comes from Galaxea fascicularis, assembly GCA_948470475.1. Taxonomy (NCBI): domain Eukaryota; kingdom Metazoa; phylum Cnidaria; class Anthozoa; order Scleractinia; family Euphylliidae; genus Galaxea; species Galaxea fascicularis. Next base: position 31,553,757 of record OX419338.1, read on the forward strand.
CCATCGCCAGAGCAAAGTAATCGGCGTTTGATCCAAGTAGTTAGTTTTGAAGCTGCTTCCTGCATATCACTCGGATGAAATCTGATTTGGACTATAGTCCCATTTCCATTTCCACCATTTCCACTGTACTTGGTATGCAATGAGTGTCAATAACTATAAATGTCTTGGAATTTGTTGAGTCCTTAACACTGTTGTAGCATCCAACGCAGAACGATATAGGAGGGCAAATATAGACCGCGAATGCTGACTTTTGCTCATATAGAGACTTTAATGCTTCGAGAAGAGTGTTCTCACCGGATGATGTATTTACGCCCGAGAAGCAATTCATCAGTGTATCTGTGTTTAAATCACTGACTGAGGCTTCCTTGAGAATACCTACAGCTTCCTCCACCGTCACGTAAGAAGACACATCTCTTATGTTGTTTATTTTCTTAGGTAGATCCGTTATCAGTGTTTCTACAAAATCCTTCAATTCACTTTCGCTATTCAATATATCATTTTCCGACATACACAGAATCTCTAGGTTATGTGCGAGTATTGTAGCGAAAAATGTACATGCATTGGAACCATCAAGTTGAAATGCCTGTTGCTCTATATCTGCATGGAGGTCTTTTGGAATCGAACCTCCACCTTCTTGAAAAGACGCAGCAATATCTCCGAAGGTTTCCAATGCCGATCCTTGGTGCATTGTTAAATTCCAGATTTTAATATCAACGGAATCGTGTCCGTTGCTTTCGTCGCTGTAATTTATCTGATCTGTTGTTCCAGTACTTTGGTCAACTGCTGCTTTGATGTTTGTTGTACTGTCATTCTGCATAAAATCACTCATTGACTGCAGTTCTTTTACAATTTCTGTAAATTGTGGCCTCTGAAGGGGATCCTCATTCCAGCACATTTTAATCAGCTGCGAGAAACGCCTTAATATAGATTCGGGGATATTGACGACCTCATCTGGTAAGGTGGGACGTTTCTTTTGTAGGAGGTAAGCACTGATACACGGTGCTTTACAGTCATCCGCCCATGGATTTGCCCTATGAGGACAGAGAAGCTCGATCAAAAGCATTACAAAACTGTAGACGTCAGATTGCTTGGTTGGCCTCCCCCCGCACATGACTTCTGGGGCTATGAAAGGGACTGTCCCAACTGCACTGCTCATAGGATCCTGATAAGACAGTTGAGACATCAGGTGATCTTTGTGCTCTGCTCTAGCTTCCCCGAAGTCTCCAATTTTTATTACCCAGTCTGTCTTTTCATCCTCCCCAAGGAATACATTCGCTGACTTCAGATCGCAGTGAATACGTCCAGAGTCATGGAGGTATGAAACTCCGATGGCAGTTTCCAAAGCAATTTTCAGTCTTAAATGCCAAGGCAACTCTTGCTCTAGCTCGTCTAACAGTTGTCGGACATTGTTTATAGAGACATCTTCATGATTCACCGACATACTTTTTTCCATAAATTCGGTTACTAAGCTGGAAGTTCCCTCTATCCTTCCATAAAAACGCACGACATTTGGATGATCTAGTGTTTGCAACAATGTTGCCTCTTTGTCAACTTTTCTTTGCATGCGTCGTGTCATAGCCAGCACAAATTCTTTTACTGCAACTGGGTGTGTTGTCCCACGTTCGTCTGTATACATGCCTTTGTAAACACGAGAGGTTGCACCACTCGCAAAGCTATCTTTAGGAACTGTAATCTGCTCCTGCTTCACTATAGTAGAACCCTCTCCACCAGCACGAAATATGGTTTGATTCACGTTGACTTTATTGTTGCCTGCAAATATATTATGAAGTACACAATGAGTATTTGGATAAGACCGCCCAACACGCGGGATTTTGTTCTTTTGACGGTTAATACGTAAAAAGCACGCAGCGAATGTTTAGTTTACATATCATTATTATCATCGTTATCATCAGTATCATCAGTATCATCAGTATTATTATTATTATTTGACATTCCAACTTTTTCAGGTGCAAAGGGTGTTGGGAAGGTTCTTATAAATACAATAACTGTTTTCTGTTATTAATATCGAAATTTTTTTAACTTTATCATTGTCGTTATCGTTATCGTTATCACAGTCATTATTATAGTAATCATAGTAATTTGTCATCATTTGATGATGATGATGATGATGATGATGATTATTATTATTATTATTATCATGATAATTGTTATTATTGAATTGAATTATTTTCAACATTTTCACTTTTCTTCTGTTCGACTGATTGCAACAGGAGAGTGCATCACTCCTTCCTCTCCTCTGTTCGACTCATTTTGAAAGTCTAGTTGTTTTGTTTTTTTGTTTTAAGTTAGTTTTATTAACTTGTGTTTGGCAGAATGTTGTACTGTTAGGAAAAATTGAGACGAGATCTCAGGAAAATTCGACCTATTAAATTTCAAATCCAATTCGATCTAAGAAATGAGGTTTAGGTCAAGCAAACGATTGAATGCCGAACGAACGAATGGAAAAGTGAGTGTGCACGTGAGTGATTGATGATTGAGGGAGGGAGGTATTGGTTTGGTAACAATAAAGGTTTCGATCTCAACTAGAATAGCTAATCAGCTAACAGAAAGTACAACAATTTACACTACAAGTATAGGCAACTGCATGTTTCCTCATATAATTAATGATTAATCATCAGAAGCTGCAGAAATTGCCCAAGCCTCCTTTATCACTCAAGGGCAAAATTAATCCGGAAATTGCGTGGTTTATTCATTTATGGGAAACCCACTTAGTGCAAGTACCACTTTCAGTCTCATTAAACAAAACAATCGACTCGATGAGATTTAGTCTCAACCAAAGTCACTGAATTTCCTGGCCCAAAAAACAGAGTTCGATTACCAAGAGTGAATACCAAATACTGATTATCAAAATCGCCCTTTTTATAACTAGAAATGCTCTTGATTAAGAACAATATCCTCTGTCTCAGCCAATCTGCGTTCACTGATTTAGCCCTTTAGTGTTCAGTCAAGGTTGCAAATCATTTTAAATTGCATTTAGATATAATTATAAATCCCATCAATTAATGGAAAATTTAAAACTAGCTTGGAAATATAAACTTCGTACCTCGGAATCGTCCTGTAACTTTGGATGTACGCGATTTATCCAGCGAAGTCCAGTTGTCAAAGTGGGATTCGCACAGTGCTTTCGCACGGTTCTCGGTCCTCTTTCGCATCTACGAAGGGGTGCAACGACACACTAATTTAAATACTTAAATATGCTTGATTGTGATTAATTTTTAGAACCCCGTGTCTCTTTGCTGAATTTATTGCAGTTTTTTTTTTTCAACGATGTCAGGGAGCTATGGAACTAGCCTTGAAAACGACGTGCGGGAAGATGTTACCCCAGTCGCCATTGCGTGGCAGGAACTACACTGTAATGTAACGGTAGTCTATTTTTCAGTACATACCTTAGGCAATTTGGTCGTTGAAACAACAGCTTCTCTTTTTTTCGACTGTGTGAAGTGCTAAAATGAAAATTACAAATTGGTTGAAAAAAATAAAACCTATCTTGTAACGGAGAGGGGGAGGAGCAAGAGATTCAATTAAATGCATCCAAATATAGTTGTTACAAAGGGCTATGTCGTAGAAATGTCGAATTTTTTCCAGGATGAAAGGAAAGAGAAAGGTAATTAAAACTGGTGATTTACAAACCTCACGATACACATAACGCCCAAGTGGTAAACAGGGAAGACCTGGGCAGTAGTCTTCTTGTTCCCACGATTCAAATTTGGGAGGTTTCTTTGCCTTGATCTGTGGACGGAAGAAGATCACATTTCTACACATTTTAAAAAGCAAAATATTCTTCGTCCATTCCCTGAGATTATCGTTGATAGTTGCATGGTGTGAGAATCACGTGGCCTTTATGGGGCAAACGAGGTAAAGTTGGTGTAACTCCATTATTCTAGGTAATGAAGGCTTTAAATGCGCTATGGACTCAGTGAATGCGGGGTCTTAGCTTTAATTATCATACGAACATTCACCATGCATTAAAACCTCTTCCTTTCCGATTTTGCGGAGAAGGTAACCTCCTTACTCAATAATTAGGGGTTACCATAACACAGGACCATGGGCGGCTCTATCTTTCTCGTCATGTCTATCATGCTAGCAGTTACTTGTTTGTTAAGCAAGCACTTTAGCTAGCGAGCCACTCGCCACTTCAGAAGCCCCCAATCTTATATTTCCCTTTCGCCGTTATCAAGAAACTAACCAGAATTCGTTTTAGGTGTTAACTTGGAACTTTTACTCGGTGCACTAAAGAATTGAGCTTGAGCAGGTAATTGCAAAAGAAATTCAAAGGGCTGGAACTTTAGACTGAAAACTTAAAGACAGCAAAAATGCGGGGTTTTTTTGCGATCAGCTTCACAACTGTCCTTCAAGTCCATTAATTGAAGACATTGTGCCGCTCGGAGCTATTTTCGAAAGATTAACGTGCTCATTTTTCATGCATGCGCGTTACCTAGAATACTCTTCAGGAAAAGTTGAACTCGATAAATCATATTGACCAAAAATATACTGATCTAAACATTTTTCTTGTTTAAGGTGTGATATCTCTCCCTTTTCAAACGACATTGGCTGATGAAAAAAAAAAATCTCCTGCAAGTTTTTCATTGAATTCAGTTAGTTATTGCAAAAGAGATGTACTTTTAAAACCTCTCAAAGGTTTTACGGAGCTCGAGTGCACTTTGTCTTTTCCGCCACTGTTCCAAAATGGCCACATAGGGTCCTTTTAAAATTGTTTTACAAAAGCCTTTTGTTTGCAAAATGACCATTTTTCTTGGAGCCGCACACTGCCCACACATCCGCGTACAAAAAAAAAGCGGACGTTTAAACTGGGTTTCCATGTTGATAGCGATGTTTCTTAGAAACAAGGCTTGAGCGTCAGTCTGGAACAACAGTCAACCAGATCACGACGCAGACCATTCGGATCTCAGCGGAATTCTGTTCGAAAATCGAACGCAATCGAACTCGCACAGAAATGTTTCGGTTTGATTGTGTTCAATTATCGAACTAATCGAAACCAATCGTTCGATTAAGTTCGATTAGGTTTGATAGGGTTCGATTAGTTATGTCGGGTGTTTATCGAAAAATCCCATATCGAACTTAGTTTCATCTTCTTAACCTGTTTCTAAGAAATGCGCACAGGAACTTCTTAATGACATGTGACTCATTCACTCAACGTATTAACGTTAAGTCTCATGGATGTAAAAGTGAGATTTCACACCTCTAACGTGATCGGTTTACTGCTCGCTGCGGGCCCTGGCACTTAAAAAATTGAAAACTTTTGTCATAATGAAAAGCTTTGGGTCTTCGTTGAGTTTTAGTTCTGGACAGGTAAATTCTTAATTCTTTCGTTTTCCGCAGACGAATTTCGTTACTAGCAAACGAAATTCGGCATGAAATTTTGTTTAGAAAATCGAGGTTTCACTTTGAATCTAGCTATTCGCTGCAATTACCACTGCAATAGAGATTCAAAATCGCCCAAGATTCGTTTGCATCATGTCTTTTGCACAATAATGTAATTCGGACATAGAAATCAGAATGGTAGATTTGCATCAATTTCTTATTTCCACTTGAAACTTACCGCTACTGATCTCCTGACTTCACATTTCCCAGCTAATCCAGGAGTGTCCACGCAGACAAACCCGCTAGAAACTTCGTTTTCAGCAATACTCTGAATCGTAGAAAACAAACGTAAGTCAAAACCAATATGTGAATCGGCGCTGATGATGAAAACGAATCGAACGATGATTGAACGAACCGTTTCCCCTTGCAATGAATTCCGGATGGCAATGATCATGGCGCGTTCTTCGTTTTCTGTCTGCAAATGTGACCACGAAGATGTTCCTCCACTAACAACCTCAGCATACGACTTGGTACAGCTTTGGTTTGACTGAGTGGATGCCATGGCCATAAAGTTAAACGCCGACGATTATATAGTAAACCGAAGAGAAAAAATCACAGTAACAGCTAATCGCAAATCTACATGTACTCCTTAGCAGACAATGAAATAAGAGACTGAGAAATTAACAATGATAACGTGTAATTCGATAACAGCAAACCAGTTTCCAGACAAACCCGTTGATTTTTTCAAAAGAAATGACAAAGGCAATAGAGATATTACACAGCAAAGCACAGGGAGCAGAGGAATCCTCGGATTTCCAGTTAAAATCACCATACAGTTGTAGCGCAAATCGATCTGTTGATGATTCAAATCACTCTACGTGATAGAATTGAAAACATGGGATCCTGTTGAGCGTCTGTTGCAATCCTATCCGCTTAAATGGTCGGCGGCCAAATAGCCTACAGAACAGGCGTAATTTTTTTTGGCGTATTTTAGACGAACAGAGGCGATAGCGAGGCGAGCGCGAAGCGCAAGTCGTGCGCGATGGAAAGAACGCGAAAATTTCTTCACGCATTTTACCACTGACTTTTGCAGTCATTTTACACCGTGCCCTTACAGCGATCGTCATTTTTTCGTGGCTGTTGAAAAAATTATTCACCAGAAAGGCTTGAGGACTAATGAAAGAAAGAAGTAAATAACTTACCAGAGGCTTTCGACACACGTCTCTGAAATAAAAGATATCACGCCCGACTAGTATGCGGGGAGTCGCGGGTTCGGATCCTGCTCGGGACACGAATTTTTCTTTCATTTCAGAGACGTGTATCGAAAGCCACTGGTAAGTTATATACATCTTTCTTGCATTGTTTCTAAGGCTTTTTTGGCTCAAATCATTCATATTCGGTTTGAGGACTCTGTACACCTTAATATTCCATTCTGAGGCCACCTAAATATTTATTTGTGTTTTTCCTTTCCATTTTAAGTCCCAAAGAAGTACTTTCTCCGTTTTAGAGATGAAAACAAGATCGACCTTTGAAATTTGTACATTTGGCCCACAACGCGCCATGATTGCCACTGTTTTTTAACGCTGTGATTAACTGGTGTTGTAGGGTGTGTCTAGGGGCGGAACAGCTTGAACAATGGTATACGTAAAGGCGTTATTTATTTTGCGCTCTTTCCTTTGCGCTCGCCTCGCTTTATCCTCTGTCCGCCTGAATACGCAAAAAATACGCCTGTTCTGCAGGCTAGCGCTCAAAGGGCGTACAAGGCTCTCTTCATATGGAGAAGAATACAGAGAAGCTAAAACCCACTGAAATCGCTCTGAAACCCCTCCAAACGTCATAAAAACGCAAGTTATACACACAACAGGACAGGGAAGTCTATTTTCTTATTTCGTTTTCCTTATTTTGAACTATTTTGTACGATCATTACATTCCCAAACAAATTCTTATAATAATGCTGTAACGCAATGTCATGTTGACGGTTCCCAAAGTAGCTTGGGCTACCTGCGGTGATTCTACTTTTTAGCGAGAGGGGAACTTTTCGCCGTTAATGACATTTCAATAACTGCGAAATTTATGGTTCCAATGCATACTTAGACAAAAAAACGTTTCGCCGTTATTGACATTTCAGTTACTGCGAAATGTGTGGTTGTAAGATATATTTAGACAGAAACATTTTGCCGTTAATGACATTTTAATAGCTGCGAAATTTGTGGTTCACACATATATTAGGACGGAAACATTCCGAGGTCAATGACATTTCAATAACTGCGAAATTTTATGGTGCCCGTATATATTTAGACAGAACTTTTCGCCGTTAATGACATTAAAATAACTGCGAAATTTGTTGTTCCAATACATATTTGGAAGGAAACATTTCGCAGTTAATGACATTTCAATAACTGCGAAATTCTATGGTTCCAATTTTCTTTTGGACGGAAAAGTTTCGCAGTTAATAACATTTAAATAACTGCGAAATTCTAAGCTTCCAAGTAATATTTAGACGGAAACGTTTCGCCGTTTATGACATTGAACTAGCTGCGAAATTTGTGGTTCACACATATATTAGGACGGAAACATTTCGCCGTTAATGACATTTAAATAACTGCGAAATTTGTGGTCTCAATATAAATTTATAAGGAAACATTTCGCAGTTAATGACATTTCAATAAATGCGAAATTTGTGTTTATACCATACATTTTCAGGGTAAAATATTTCGCAGTTAATGGAATTTCAATTACTGCGAAATTTACGTTCGGTATATAATAATAGTATACTGATAATGTTTTTTGCGAAATTTTATTGGCTATCTATAGATATATAAAACTCCAAAATTTTTATTTACATATATACCCGTTTTGTTTACTCCTTCAGATGCGACAAAACGAATGCTCTTTTGCCAAAACCCTCTTATTGTTTGCGATGCAGTGCGTTCTTAGTCGTTTCTGAACACACTCCTTCTTAACGCTTCAGATCAGAAAGGCCCAGCCAGGTCTTCTCTGGAACGCAAGCATTTAAAGCAATAGTGCAGAAAACAAACTGTCAAATGCTTTGTTATTTGCTAACAGACCCTTTCTGAATAGCCCATTTTTTACAATTGTGTGTTGAGTTACCAGGCCTTTGAGTAGAGCTATGTTGTTGGTATGCTATGTAGGCCACATTTGCACCAGAAAGACAGAAGTTTGTATCAAAATAAGGTTACCTTCAGTTTCGCTTCTACTCAAAGGCCAGGTCACTTAACACACAACTGTAAAATGGGCTATTAAGGTGGTTCGAAATAGTTTTCATTTTCTTTAGACAAGTTCTACAAATTCTTTTCCAAGTTATGTTTGGTTCATCGTATCACTATGAAATTTGGCACGGAAATAAAAGAAATATTATAGATTCATTACATGACATTTATTTCAGAAAACCTATTACCATGGCAACCATATGACGCATTCAGTTGAGCCCCTAAAATCGAAATCTTTTATCTTATTTAAAAAACAGGTCGGTGAAATCTTCTCAAACTTCTTTATTATATGTTACCAAGAATGATCTTCAAAATATTTCAATTTGAAAAAATTCTGTAGGGAAGATTAAGAATAAAACTACTTTTTGATTATTGCTTTCTTATTTTTTCCCTACCTACAGAATTTTTTAAAAGTCGGACTATAAACGCAGTCAATTGATCTTAGTTGTTACCGAAAAAATCGAAAAAGTCTACCGAGCGAAAGCGGAAATATAAGCGAGTAAAGTTACGAAATTTCAAAAATTTCGAGTCGACAAGATTAGCATTTGAGCATGCGCGACACACGCGTGCTCTTACTTTTTATAGATATGGCGTGAGTTGTTTACGAGCGCGCGCTCTCGGCTAAAAACCCTTTCGAGCCTCCTTAAATAAATACTTATGACTCAAGAGGTGGCACGATAAAGCTTCATCCTGGGAGGGGTGTGGTGGGGGAATGATGTAGTTTATTTATTTTTGTGGTCACTGCGCTCTTCATGGCTCACTTTCTGGAAAGACACTGATTTTCTGCAGCGAAGGTGCAAGCGAAACGCTGTCCCTAAGGTTTTCTCATAGTTACCTGTGGTGAAATTGCATTTGTTCTTTTTATAAGCGTTGGAATGCGAGTAGTCCTCCTTTTTCCCTTCGTCCCTCCCCCTCTCCCGTTCATCCATTAAGCTCCCTTCTCCTTGTGTATCAAACCTTTTACATAGCAGTGAAAATTATTAGCTTCACATTCTCCCATGGCCAACTAAGTGCTTAAGCAACGCGCACAACTGGTTACGTTAATATAGGATGCTAAATCTTTTTTACTATTCCTTTTCTATTCTTTAGTCTCATCAAAAGCTACGGTGGTGTTTTCTCCTTGAAACTTGGAAGCTTCAAGTTCGTCATGGCTTCATCCCCAGAGGCTGTTAGAGAAGTGCTGTTGACAAAATCTTTGGACTATGCTGGACGACCCCAGACGTATTCCTTGTACACCATTTCTTTAGGTAGTTACCTCTGACTAACTGGGCTTTCAGGATGGGAAACGAGAAAAGGGAAATTGCCCCTTTAAAACTGTCAATTGTTACAATGATAGAGAATGCCACCACCCACCCGTTTACTCTTCAGTTCTCCTTCGGCAAACGCTGCGTTGTTAATGTTTTAGTCAGTCGAGGACTAGTACACTTGAGTCGCAATTGCGTAGAGAAGCCTAAAAAACAACCAGGACTTCAACGGGGTTTCAACCTGTGACCTTGTTTCTTTACCCATTTGCAAGGTACATATATGCTTTACCAAGATACTAAATCTCTTGTACATGGTTGCCAGCGGTAAACTGAATGTGCACCAAACACTTGCCACGCGCATAGCATGGATTGCACAGTAAAGGTTAAACGGTCTAGGTCTTCGCTCTATCCTCTCCCTTCATACTTATGTCCAGCAAATCAGACGTAATGAAATTACAGCATATAAAAGTTAAAATTACAAAGTTATACATAGACGTTCCTTTGAGAGTGTCATATCGTATAGAGAGGCAGATTGATAGAGTTTGCGGCGAACCCTTACTTGCACGCGCGTTGGCTTAGGGTTACCCTGCTGCGAGAAAAGATTTTTTGTTTTGTTTTTTACTTTCGCCATCTGGTTTAGTCTGTACAGCTAACTGATTGAAATTCTCTTTAACTGCAGGCGGTAAAAACCTTGTTTTCTCCAACTACGGTCCTGCCTGGAAGTTTTATCGCAAACTGTTCATTTCGGCATTGCGTCAGTACCTCTCCAACATCCCTTTGATAGAAAACCGGGTCTCAACTCAATCCGAGAAATTGATACACTTCATAGGCGAACAAGGTGGAGAGCTTTTCGACCCAGCAGATTGTTTGATGCGAAGTGTTGCAGATGTGATCTGTGGAATCACGTTCAGGGAGGGCTCTGACACAAGTAATCCAGCATTGAGCCGAATATTAAAACTAAACTCCGCCTTTATAGCGAATGCCGATGACATCCAGATGGTGACATTGTTAGATTTCTTCCCGTGTGGGCGTTACCTCCCAACTAAGGCCTACGACCGTTTTTTTCAGCCCATCTTTGAAATACAGTCTATTATTCGTAAAATTTTAAGGGAAAGAAAAGAAACGTTTGATCCAACAGAGCCAGTGGAAGATTTCATGTCAGCTCTTCTTCGGGCCCAATATGATCTCGAGGCAGAATGTCAAACCGATGAAGAGAGAGAGGCTCTCTTCTCTGAGGACCGTTTTGTCACCACCATTCACGATATGTTTGCTGCGGGATACGAAACTACCAGCACGTCTTTGAGATTCATTGTCGCCTTTTTAGTGACCTACCCAAAGTTCCAAGAGGACATTCACCAGGAATTGGATAAAGTGGTTGGTGATAGAAGGCCTTCTCTAGATGACCGACCCAATCTGCCCCTCATTCAAGCAACGATCCTGGAAGCACTTCGGGTCGGCAACTTGGTTCCTCTTGCCTTGCCTCATGTCACTATCGCCGATACATCTCTCCGTGGCTATCGTGTTCCTAAAGGAACTTTTATCTTCGCCAATACAGAGGCCGTTCATATGAATCCCGAGTGCTGGGAAAATCCTACTGTATTTGACCCATACCGACATCTTGACAAAGACGGCAAGCTGATCGCTAGCCCAAGCAATTTCTTCCCGTTTGGAGCTGGACGCCGTGTTTGTGCAGGTGAATCGCTGGCTAAAGTTGAGTTGTTCTTGTTTGTCTCATGGTTGTTTCAACGCTTCACCTTTATTGCCGAAAATGGTCATCAGCTTGAGATGAAGGGAGCGTTAGTGCAGTTTCCGGTTCGTTTCAGGGTGCGCGCCATCAAGAGATAATGAGGCAACTTAGATTAAATTAGCATTTGCTTGTGCTATCTGTAGACGTCCACCAGTGATATATGTTTAGGGATAAAGCAACGGCAATAAGGAGTTGACATTGCTGGCAATTGAACATCTTTAATTCTCTAAGTTACTATGAAAGTCTTTAATTTCCTATTTGCTGGAGTCTTAAGCTTTTTCTATTTGCTGGCGATGACACACTCGGCTATCGCCTCGTGTGCCACTTTTTTGTTCTTACCACATTCTGACATCATCTGCCGGTGGTGTATTACTGAACAGACGCACGGTGACATGGGGTCTATTTGTTTTATATAACAAAGAAACGTTAAGTGGTGCTCGGCTGAGACTGCTCGAGTTTAAGTCATTTTCTACAAAGAAACTTGTTTTTCTTTTCTTCTTTTTTGTTGCTTTTGGAATTTGTCCACAGCTTCGGCAAGACGTTTTCCTATGTCTTCGTTGACCCAATCTGGTGAAACAGTGTCCTCTAAATTTTAGAAAGACAAAGGGAAAAAGTTGCAAGTGATGACGTCATTTGTGCGTCTGTCCTCTGATAGATCATAAATAAGAACCAATCAAAATGCATGCATAACAGATGTATGGTGTCACCCTACCTAGAGGCCAGGTTGAAAGACATATCGAAGACAAAATAAGTAAACTTTTATTTCAAAATTAAGGAGGCCCCTTTAGGCGGGGTCTGAGTATCCTGTATCCCATCATTTTTTTGGGCATAAATATCCTATAATCTTTTAATTCCTGTGCCTTTTGTATCCCGGTTCGATAGCTCGGAATCTAGGTTTTAAAATCTTGTATCCCGTTAACTAATTAACTTAAATATCCCGTATCCATTTTAAAACCCAACAACACAAATATCTGAAATATGACGTATTTTCTTGATTAAAGGGCGACCTCGAATGAACGCCATATGTATCAAAACCGATAATTTTTAAATAATCACCGAGGATGTTTAATAGGGGTCCCGGCATTTGTTTGCCGTTGAACGAATACGACGTCTTTATTGACTGAGAAAGTAGAATGGTTGCATCGTCAATTTATCAGTTATGAGTTTTGTGAAAACGTCATTATATACAATATAAGCATAATGTTAGAAATCTCCAAGAAAGAAAGGAATCTAACAAAAATAATAATGGAGCACAAGTCAAAACTAAACTAAAATGAGTATTGAACATAAATCATGTCGAAACTTAAGGTCGTTTGATGTCTCTACTAGGTCTCCGCAGACGGAGTGTTTCAATCGCCTCCATTGTAACGGCAGTAGTTGCCGCTGGCTGCATATCCGGCTCAGCTCAGCTCTTCCCGAGAGGTCCTCTGGGGGTGTATGGTGTAGAGGTGTATTTCAAGTGGCTTGGATGACCAAATGGGGGCAAAAGTAAAAACCCAAAAAACATGTCATGCCGAATCTCCGAGCATTAACCATTTTCACAACGTGGGCTCCTGTAGTTTCTCTCTCTAGCAACGGTTCTTTTTAAAACAGAAAGAAATAATAAGTCATGTACCTTTTTTCACGAGTTCTCAACTTCACCGCTAGTTCCGTAGCTACCTAAAAGCAACTTTAAGTCCCTATTATCCACCCTAGTCCCCTCTCTTCTCCGCAGAGGCTAAAGGTTTTTTTCGGGAGGATCCGCTGAGTAATGTAAGTGCAGGCACAGGTTTAAAGGCTACGGCGGAAAGCGTGGGAGCCTCTGCCAGATACCACGCCCAAGATGGCTGCCATCCGGGGGGAGATTGCAATATTGGTTTATTTGAATTCAGATTTACCATCGCGAGACAGCTCCTGAAGAGAACAGTCAAGCTCCGAATCCTCCGCCATATTCTTCCAAGAGAAAAAAGAAAAAGACATCACACAAGATCACCCCCCCCCCCACGGGCTTCAGGGGGGCCTTCGAAGTACAACACTTTTGCTTCGTTTCTTGGAAATTATTGAATTAGACCTAAAAACAATTAATTCAAACTGTAGCGAAATAATTAGCAATGGGTTTCTGTGAGTTTCAAGCTGTCAAGTTTACCCAACGCCGAGAAAACGACAAGGATGTACGAGAAGTCGACGTACATCTGGCAGAGGTTCTCCGCACGATCGATCCATTCGACTTTGCGCCTGCACTAACGTCTTACAGCGGGTTTATATAACGAACGTTAGAACCTCTGCGGAGGAGAGAGCCTAGTCCCTAGGCGTTCCCTCTTGGCCCCTTGTTTGCGCGAAGTATGGGAAGGAGTGGACGAGAGAAAGCCTAGCGTATACTGCCAAAATATCCCTGATTTTAGCGCAAGAAAAAAAAGCTACTGGTTGAAATTTACTAATTTCCACGCCGTGTCGTGTGAAAGCTTCCCGCCTATGCGAAACTCCAGAATAATGGAAGTGTCCACCTTTGTGGAATAACCTTTTCAGTCCGTTATTTTGCGTTGCATTTCCGTTCAAAGTTCTGTCTAAAGTTTATACATGTACTTCGCCGCACATGTTTTATCGTGAGCATAATTTTTTTTAGATTCAGATTGGGAGACAGAGTGATGTGGAGCTTGCCATCCATCCTTTGTCAAGCAACCTCAAAGGTATATCATTATAGTAATGTACGATCTCGTGCATATTTCAGTGTTGTTTATGGTGGATCAATTTCTAGTCGTCCAGGGACACTTAAATTTTAGTACCATATTCGACAAGCTTTGGAAAACATTGTTGTTGGCCTTGTTGCAATCGACTGGGCGAAGCGGTAACGGCAAGTACTTTCCTGATGATAGAAGTCAATTGACTCCAGTGTGGAAGGTGGAAAATAGGCTCCTCAGGTCAATTACCCGGGGATGATCGAAGGATTTTTTGTGCTTGAAATTTTCGATTCCCGGATTCCCGGATTTTTGTTTTTAATAGGGATCTTTGGGAGTCTTCTGAAGATTCGAGGTAGTGCCCCAAAAGACTACTCGCATTCCAACGCGCATGAACGAACAAATACAATTTTACCACGGATAACTGAGACAACCTTAGGGAGAGCGTTTCGCTTGCACCTCCACTGGAAAAAAATCACTGTCTTTCGAGAAAGTGAGCCATGAAGAGCGCAGTGAGTCTGAAGCGATGAGTAAAAGCAACATTTACTGAACAGAAACTGAACACCACAAAAATAAATAAACTAAATCATTCTTCCACCACCCCCCTCACCCCAGGGTGGAGCTTTACCGTGCTACCTCTTGAGTCATGAGTGTTTAGAAGGGGTCTGCAAGCAAATAACAAAGCATTCAATGGTTAAATTGTTTTCTGCACTATTGCACTATTCCTTCGTTCTAGAGAAGACCTGACTGGGCCCTTCTAATCTGAAGCGTTAAGGAGGTGTGAAAATATCTTCAGAAACGACTAAGAACTGTTCACTGGCAAAAGAGCATTCCTTTTGTCACGTCTGAAAGAGTAAACAAACATGCAATTTGTCACGTCTGCAAAGAAATGACCCTGAGGCCATTCGCGACCTTATTCAGTTGGCTTTTGCCAAGAGGATCCTTATAATGATCTGCGAATTGTATTGAATCAAACCAGCATCCCTAATGGAGTTGACGCTGATTTCAGGTGAAATAAAGTGCTGAACCCCCCATGTCAACAACAGTGAAACAAATGTAAATAGATTACCGTAACGTTGACTATAATAAATCGTTATCTTTTAGGTATCGTGTGTGTAAAACTTTGGCACAATCAAATTCAATTTGACGAGAACACCTTCATCAATGGCTCCTCCATGAGCAAGTATTACGTAAGACGTGCTTCTCATACAACTCAAAGTTAGCACTCAATTAGCGTGCCATCTTGCACTGAAAAAAATTTTCATGAAATGCAAGGATCGATCAGAGTTCGAGAGTGATATCCATAACTGCACTGAATACAACTCAGTAAGCATATATTTTAAAACAATCAGCACCTTTTGAAAATGTCGCTTAGTGTCTCTGCCCTGGGGTTTAGGGAAAAGACGTTCCCTAGCACAGGAAGGCACGTTAAACGCGGTCCCGGGGGCATGTTTCTGAATTCGTAAAGGACCATCATGTAATGCAGAAGGAAGAACAGAACCAACAGCAGAAAAATGTTTCCAAGACTGAGGAAATTGTAAATCGTGACAAGCAGAGACGGCGTCATGTTGAGACGATACGCAACGAAGTGTGTGCACTGTCAATACAATTGCTGAGTCATTTGTGAGACAAGCCGGCGTCACACTGTAGGTGTCGTGACAAATTAAACAATGAAAACAATTTGCTAATTAGTCTTTCGCTCGCTCTTAAGTGTCAGCTGACAAACCTGTCAAAGAAATGAAATGTTTTAGATTACGGACAAACCTTGTCAAGATTGTTGCGTCCGGTACGTTTCGTTTGATGGGCGACCTTCAAGTTTCACTGAGTTGGTTCGTTGGTTGTCCTTTCTCTGTCTCCTCAATGGCACGTTTTCTGTAAAGGTGCTAGTATCACTGAGAATTCCAGTTCAGCCCTTCACGTGAACTTTGGTCTCAGTTGTTTCTCCGCCATATACCCAAGAAAACCCTTATTTGTTTCCTTTATTATATTATCTATTCAACCTTTTTCGTTGAAAGAAAATAATTTGGAGAGGCTGTTATTGTTATACTGCACTTCATCTGTAATCAGATATTATCGTTGGGACTCCCACAAGCGACAACCCGCGGGTGGGGGGGGGGGGGGTACTACCAGAAAAATTGGGTGGGGGCTACCCTATTTCAGACTGAATTGTAACACGATATTAACTCGGACCCTATTTCAGACCAGATCAAAAATTTGATACCCTATTTCAGAGCTGCCTTATAATCAGTTCCCTAGGTCAGACCAATGTTAAAAGGCGATGTTTTTTTTATACAAAACAGTACAAAGTTTCGAGCTTCAAATTCCACACTATAAAGCAGGTTGCATAATGCACCGCCATTTCAAGACCAAAGTGCTCAAACCATACCAAAACGGCTGAAAAGCATACCCTTGGGCGCCGCACTGGCTATGTAGCCCATGTAAGGGTGACTCCCAACCCCCCCCCCCCCCCCCTCTCCAGGGAGCGATAATAGCCTTGGTTCTTATCTAAAAGCTTGATTCGGTCGAAATGGACGGTTCTAGCTTAGAACAGGTCGTTAAGATATTTAAATTATAATTATAATTATAGTTATAATTAAATCTTTGAGAATAGTGACTGTCTATAGCAAAAAGCTTGCGTAACAAATCATATGTAAATCTTTAGCTGTTTCGCTTCGTTGCATCTCTTGCTCAAACATGCCCGCGTCTCTTATATATGATGGTTGCATCACTTCATTACGTAACTTGCAATTGCACGCCATGGAGACGACTTTTCTGTCCACGACTTACGATTTCCTCTGCCTCGGAAATGTTTTCCTGCTGTTGGTTCTGCTGTTCCTTCTGCATTACATAACTGTCCTTTACGAATTCAGAGACATGCCCCCGGGACCGCGTTTCACGTGTCTCCCTGTGTTAGGGAACATTTTTTCCCTCGACGTCAGCGCGAAAACTCTTCCCAACACCTTCAGAAGGTCAGTTTATAACATCATCATTTGTAATGATTTCGGTTTTTTCTGATTCCTCTCAACAATTTATGAAAGAAGAGGGAACAAAGACAAGTTTGGTTCGGTGTCGGTGTCATGTGAGCGCCTCAAAGTTTGGACAAACCGATTGTTTTGCAAGCTCATTACTGTTAAGACTTCTAAAGCTACTGGGTGCTGTTTGCCTCACTGTAAGGCGGTTGAAAGACAATATTTGCACTTTTGTGGCGAAGCGTATAAAAAACGATTCTGGGTCGTTTACTAGGGTATGTCTATAAAGGCAAAATAGCCTGACTCAATGCGTGACTATTGAATAATTTTAATGTAACCCTCCGCGGATCATCAGTGAAGTGCCACAAGTTCATCGTATATGTCGTATGGCAGTGCGGTCGATATATCGAGACAATTTATCCTTTGTTCATCATTTCTAATGATAGCCGGCATGTCGTGATAACGTTGATGTACGCTAGCGATAAAAATTGATGCTTGTCATAAAAAATCGCTTGTAAACTTTTTCTTTTTTATAAGAATATTGTTTTTCCAGCCTAAGCTAAATATTCTTATTTTTATGCCGATTTCAAGATGAATATATGTTTTTGTGTATATTATTAGATTACAGCGTATGACATTTCCGTTTTAGAATGTATTGGGATATGCAGTTATAATAGTTCAGGGGCACCCAACGACAATTTTCGGAAAATATCTGTTCGGAAGACGATTTGACATCTAGAATTTTCGGAACATTTGTTGTAAGATTTCTTGCTTGCCTGCCTCTCCTAAGATTTTCGAACATCTAAAAACTACTATAATTGCCCATTTTTAACGGATTTTTACCGTTAAAACGTCACCTAGAATTTTCGGGAGCCTTTTTTCTGGCTGAAATTTTCGAAAAGGTGAGTTTTGATCCCTATAATTTTCGCATCACTAGACTTTCAGCTAGGAAATCCGAACAGATGAAAAATTTTTAGGGGATAAAAATATGCCTACTACTACTATCTACTGTTTAAATACTAAAATAAGTTTAACAATGCTATGTTAAAGTGGTTTTGAACTATATTCTCGTTGGGTGCCCCTGATAGTTTGGTGTCTACCTTCTTGCAGAAATGTTATTAGCATCAAACATACGACCAGTAGTTCTAGCGCTGTTTTTTTTTTTGGCTAGTTTTGCCGTTTAAAAAAGGAGGAATTTTATGTTTAGTTAAAAACATCTAATTGTATTGTATTTACAAAATTGCCCCCAAACAAAATTATATTCTTTTCCTAATCTCAACCTCGGGTTTATTCTTAAAAGATCCTTAAAATTGTGAAAATTTCAGCCTTGATATTTCTGGTGGGGTGTTGCATTCTTATCACGATGCTTTCTGACTTTGTGCAAACTGTGCTGAGTTTTTCCGGGTGACAGAAAAAGAAACTACAGTCGAACCTCCATTTGCGACCACCTCTCGTAGGCGTTTCCGAAATACCTAAAGTTTTCTAGTCAAACAACTATATTTGGAACCTGTTGTAAGAGGGTCCCCTATACCACTTTGCAAAATGCATTCACGTAAAAATATTGAGACTGTTCACGCGTCATGGATAATTCCCAAAATTCGTTCACGTTCACGATAAAATCAAACATCGGCAATCACGAATCACGAATAAACAAATAAACCTAAATCACGTTTCACGAGAAAAAATAGTCCGAATCACGTTTCACGAAAAAAGTATAGGGGACCCGCTTGTAAGCGAGCACCATTCGTGAACGACCACTTTTAGAGATGACTGTTTAAAATTTTCTATTGCTTTTTACCTCCCGTTGGCGACCACTTGACACAAAGTGCGCTTATCTCTCCCGTGCGGAAATTGAAAAATTTAGTGTCGCTGTAGCTACCGGAAGTGTCTCCCAAAATGGCTTTGAAACAATTGATAAAACACATGCACTATATGTGATGAAATAAACTTTTATCAGACTGAATCCCTTGAAGGAAAAAACTCTCCCATCTTGTGAATACCATGCATGGCGATACATGCATGATTATCGACCTTGTATTGGGTTTTTTACTGGACAGAAAAAGCTTGTGGCTAACCTGCATCGTCAACGGGATTATGTAACAAACGCGACAGTTTTACCCTTGAAGTAACATGGAAAAACTACTGTTTACTTGGGGCTCGCAGATGGTAGTCTAATCATCATAGATCCTAAGATTTTTCGCCTAGAATATTTTGGACCAGTCTTAATTTCTTTATGGCTACTAAATGGTATTACCCTGGTTTAGATGAACTCGGGCTAAAGGTCTACGTCTCCGTAATTGACATATGCACATACTCAAAATTTTGGACTTCCTGCCGGGCCGTAACTCTCGTAAGCGACGACTTCGAGTTTTGGGTGGTCGCTTACCAGAGGTTCGACTGTACATCAGTCACTCAATTGATACAAGGAAAAGAAGTAAATGGAACATTTCTGCCCTTTGGGGCTCGGTAGCCTAAAAGACAACTCGCAATTTAGGCTCGTATTTACATGCGTTTGCAGAGTCGTCTATCAACGAATGGCGATTTTCAACAGAGCAATTTAAGCGTGATTCGGGTGACATTTGCTACGGTTTTCTGCTGTTTTAGGCAAACTGGCCGGGCGAACCTGTGTAGGTCTTGCTGACAAGTCACAATGGAGCAAGCCTGACATGGCTACAGGAGTCCGTCCGTCCAACACTGCTACCACTCACGCTTTCTTCATTCGTTATTAATACTGTCCAACATTTCTCCCTCTTTCCATCCGTTCCTCCCCGCTTTTCTTTCAAACAGGCCTTACTCCCATACCAACATTCCCTCGCCCCATTTTCATAGCCCCCTTCTCCTCTACCAATCACATCAGCGGTTCCTTCTGGTTTCTCCCTTTTTTTTCTCTTTTTCTTGCTACTCTTTGATTGCCGTACCTTCATATTGTATCCTCTATTTGGCAATTAAATATCCCATGATGATTATTTACTTTAGAGTCAACCCTGTTTACATTTGTCACCTTTCATCTTTCAGCCTAAGAGATAACTACGGTGGTATTTTTTCCATGAAACTTGGAAGCTTTAAGGTCGTCATGGCTGCAAAGCCCGAGGCTGTTAAAGACATGCTATTGACAAAATCTGTTGATTATGCTGGAAGAACACAGACGCATGCCTTTTACACCATTAGCTTGGGTAAGTATTGCTCGGCAGGATTTCTCTCGTTGTACGTTTAATATATTTTTGTGTGGCTTACACGGAGTGTGTAGCCACATTATGGCACGATCGGATTTATTTATTTGTCCACGAGAGTCAAGCGCTTTTCACGTGGTCTAGTAAGCCACATATGTACGCATTGCGGACCTATTTTTTTTATACCGGAGAACAGATGCTGTCGCACGTGAATTAATACACCCACGCACTGATTGCAGTAAGAAATAACTAAATTTCCCACCTCATATTCCCTCACCAATCCTGTGACTTGAGCGTACGGTGAGCTTTGTACACTACAGAAAACCTATGCGATTAAATAGCCACTCTCAACCCCAGACGGCAAAAAACACCCCACCCCTTCCTCCCAAAATGTATGTTGCGTATCAAGTGTTACCATTGGCACATCAAGGGAACAAGTCCATCTGTCTGTCGTTCTGTCTGTCTCAGTCCCTCTGCCAGCCTACCTGTCGACCAATTCTAAAAAGTACGCACACATTTAATTGCAGGTGGAAAGGACATTGCGTTTGCCAACTATGGGTCAGCCTGGAAGTTTTATCGCAAACTTTTCACCACAGCCTTAGGCCAGTACCTCTCCAACATCCCTCTGATAGAGGACCGAGTCTCAAGACAGGCCGAGAAATTGTTGCAGTTTGTTGAACAACAAGATGGAAAGCTCTTTGATCCAGCAGATGCCTTTATAAGGGCTGTTGCTGATGTCATTTGTGGAATTACGTTTCAACATGGTTCCGACACAAGCAATCCAGACTTGAACAGGCTTTTGAGGCTCAACGCAGACACCATGGCAAATTCCTACGTTGTCCAGTTAGTTACAATCTTAGACTTTTTCCCGTGGTCTCGCTATCTTCCCATCGGGCTGTATGACCGTTTTCTGCAGCCATTCTTTGAAATACACGGTATCATCCGCAAGCTGTTGAGAGAAAGGAAAGAAACTTTTGATCCAACAGAACCAGTTGAAGATTTTATGTCAGCTCTTTTGAAGACCCGACTAGATCTCGAGGCCGAATGCGAAACCGATGAAGAGAGAGCTGCTCTCCTATCTGAAGACCGTTTCGTCATCACCATCGAAGACATGTTTCTTGGCGGCTTTGATACCGCCAGTATCACTTTGAGGTTCGTCGTTGCCTTCTTGGTGACCTACCCGAAGTTCCAAGAGGATATCCAGCGCCAGTTGGATGAAGTAGTTGGCAACAGAAAACCCTCTTTGGATGATCGCCCCAATCTGCCCCTCATCCAGGCAACGATCTTTGAGGCTCTTAGGGTTGGAAACACCGTGCCTCTAGCGCTTCCTCATGTCACCCTTAATGACACAACCCTCTGTGGCTACCGTGTTCCTAAAGGTACTTTCGTCTTTGCCAACACCGAGTCCGTTCACATGGACCCCAACTGTTGGACAGACCCAACCGCGTTTGACCCTTACCGACACATTGACAAAGACGGTAAGCTCATTGCCAGCCCAAGTAATTTCTTTCCGTTTGGAGCTGGACGCCGAGTTTGCGCCGGTAGAGCTCTGGCAAAGGTTGAATTGTTTTTGTTTGTCTCCTGGTTGCTTCATCAGTTTACTTTTGTTGCCGAGGATGGGTATCAACTCGAGGTAAAAGGGGCCATCACGCAGTTTCCTGTTCGTTACAAGATACGCGCCATTAAGCGAAAGTGAAGTTACTGTAGACTAGTTTTACTCTCTTGTGTGATTCGTTTAAAGTTTTCTGTAATTAGATGTTGACACTGTAATCATCTCAATGAGTTTGACAAGGACTTGTTTGTGTTTAGATTATGAGTCTCGTTTAACTACAGAATACCTCACTGCAAGTAGGACTTAGTTTTCAAAATTGAGGGTGGGTTGTCTTAAGGCTGTGATACGCGAGGCGATCGCCGCGATTGGTGTATAAAATCGCTTTGTGTGCCCTGTGCAGTGATGGCGATTTTCACCAATAGCCGCGACTGGCGTATAAAATCAGCGGTGTCTGGCATGTCAGATATCGGCGATTAAATTCGCCGGCATTCGCCTAGTGTGCTCGTTCCCGCGACTTTTGCTGCGAATCGCCACTAAAGTCTTTCAATTAGGTTGGGCGATTTATCATGTGACTTTTCAAAATGTTCTCGATGGAGCCTGGGAACAAATTTAGGGTGGTAAATCACCGCGATTGGCGGAAGAATTTAGAATATTCTTGTCAGGATTTCCCACTCCCTGACTTTTTCCTAACTGTATATATTCATTACATACTTGTAATGTGTTTATATATGTGCTTACGGGGAGTTACAACCCTAACAAGACCCGTTTCGGGAGAAAAACAAAATTGTTCCGGAGAGCTAGAGATTTTGCCGGGAATTGGGAGACTCGGACATTTTTCTGGGAAATATGACGTAGCTCTGGGATACTGCAGTAACAAAAGGAAAATTTGACATTTTTTTACGAGAATATCACCGAAAAAATCGGGAGGATCCTCCAAATGTCCACGAGGACTCAAAGTTACACATAGTGTTGCTCAAACAACGTTTGTTGGAGTTGTCACCTCCCGTTCTGCTTTGCTGGTTTTCGCCCTGAAGAGCAGTTTTCCTAAGCAATGAACGTATCTTCTGGCCTCTTTTGCATCTCAGCTATTTTGATTAGGCAATCTATTGAAGACGTTTAGTGTTTGTCATTGATTACGACCAATGTTGTGCGGGAAACTGAAAAGCCTCGAGTTGTAAGAAGAAATACGGGAGATGTACTTCTGTCAGTTTTGGAGATGAGCAGTTTTCATCGGTAATTCGTATCAGTATTGTTATGTTTATCTTGTTTTCCTTTATTTTGCCTCTCTGATACTGTTGTTTAAGCCTGGTTTTCACTAGCGACGCAAGCATAAGCGCAAACATAAGTACAAGCGCAAGTGAAAACAGCAGAAACATAAGAGGAACCAACCCACTTATTTGTCAAGTCTGGTTTTCACTATGGACGTAAGCACAAGCGCAAGCTCAAGAAAAAGGAAAAATTTTGATCCTTATGCTTGTGCTTGCGCTTATGTTTATGCTTGCGTCGAGGTCGTTTTTACGGTAAAATAAGAGCTGTTATGTTTGCACTTGTGCTTGCGCTTATGCTTGCGTCGCAAGTTAAAGTCAGGCTCAAAACGATTATAAGCTCATCACGATGTTATTGCCAGAACCTAACGAAGCTAGGAGAAGAGCTCTAGAGGCATTTAGAAAGTGTAGCACACAGATCATCTTACGTTACGCAAGAGTACCAAACCAAAACGTTAAAATGGTACCAAACTGTATTTATTGATGAACCGATGATTGCACTTAAAAACTAAAAGGAACGTAAACAATATACTAAGCTAATTTAACCGCTTGAGATCTCCAAGACAAAGCTAATTTATTAGCTTTGTCTTGGACGTTTATAAACGTCTCCGACGGCTAAGAACATGATAAAGGATAATTACAGACGTTTGATCGGTAGCTAACATAAAGGTAAACAGAGCATGTGAGACTAGTTCGGCGTAAGAAAATTAAGTACACAATAATAAATCAATGAAGAATCATACCTCTTTTCCTGGTAAATAAGAGAAAGGCCCTTTATGAGCATGCTTGCGATTTCAGCATGCAACGTTAAAACAAAGGCTAATCTTTTTCACGCGGCCTCACCCCTAAGACTAATGCGCATGACCGTCGCGCAATGCGAAGCCAAAACTAAGAGCGCTTTCATAACAGAAAGAGTCTTAATTTGAACACCAGAATTGCTCAGCTCTGTTTAGCAAAATCACGTCTCATCATTAGAAATACAAAATAAACTTTTGTTGTTTGTTTTACCACTACTGCTCTCTGCTACAGTCTCTGGCGTCCATGCAGCTACTTCAACTACACCATGCATATGACGATTAAAAATCATTTGTGCCCTTTCCTGGACCATGGGAAACCTCCATCCGCCCCCCTCCCCACTGGAGTTTTGTCAGTAACTAGAAATTATTCAGAAATTCCTGAACACGAGCAGTACAAGTTAAAGCAACTCCTCACGCCTGGTTACTTTCAATAATAAAATACTCTGACCTGAAGACTGTAATAGGTGCGGTTAACGAGTGTGACCGACATTCCCGAGGTAATTTTCCCATGGTAAATATCCATGGATACGTAAAAAAGATCACACGAAGCGCCCATGATATTTAACGTAGTAAGTTGCAATGGTGTTTTGATGCCCAAGGTACAAGAGTGAATCACGGTGCTCCGTTTGACATCAACTCGTAACAGCAAAAAAAAAAGTGTTTTCTTCTTCGCGGGTTTAATGGCAAGACTTTATTTTACCTTGGAAAATCACAAACTGCGTGTAACCGAAGTTTAACAGGGTATACTAAAACCCGAGTGATGCACCGCGGGATGATCTACCATGGGAAATACCATTTACCGTGGTGTGTGTAACCGCCCCTGTCGGAGGCTTTTTCATCAGAATTGGAGACAGTTACTTGGTCGCAGTAAATTTACATAGATTTCATATTTTTTGCCTCTAGAGATTTCGTACTTTCCTCAGTTCTATGTGGAGCACCAGTCATCGAAAATCGTAAAGAATTCCCCTACAGTATTCGCGACATCCAAGCTGTTTCCTCTCTGCCTTGTAACATAAAGTTCGACAGCGCGAACACTAGGGGCGAAAACCTACCGGAAGCATTTTGATGTTTATGGAAAAAGTACAAAAAAACCCCCAAATTTTGGACCAAATCTTCTGGTGATCAGATCCAATCCTTAATGTCTATCAACCCGACAATTATTATCTTTGCATTTACTGTAGTTTAAGTGTCGAAGTTTCATTCGTTTCAGATTATTTTTCACTCATCCGACACTTGAGCTCGGATCTAACACGTCTCACACACAACGACAACCCCTACGACAGGGAAGAAATGCAGATAACGTAGGTTTTTGCTGGGAAAAGTAAGACGTTTTATTATTTTTTTCTTCGCCCTTTTAAATCATATGGCTTAACGCACCCATGATTTCGCTGATTTTAAGCTGGTACCAAAAATCATCTGTAACTCATTACTTATTCATCGCCGTGAGCCCGCACTTGAAAGTCTCACTACAATCTCGTCTTTCTCAAACTTGAAGAATCATAACTACAGATGAAAAGTTGATGAAAAAAATTATCTCAGAATTACTTCAGGAACAAGAATTATTTTAACGTGGGCTAGTTCATGTTGTGTAAAATGTAGCATCAAACGAGGAAGAAGTTGCCTTAGGATTAGAAGGTAAGGCTAGAGATTGTTTGTGAAATTGCTCATGTATCCTCTTAGGAAGTAACATAATCAAGTAATAGGAAAATGTGGGTGGTTTCTATCTTTGCCTTTAGCATCTATTGTTGTTTTAGTGCTCATCTTTAACGCGAAACCCTAACTATAGAGAAAAAGAAAGCTTAAATTGTCGTATATTTTGGCTTTCCTCAGTTCTAGAGTGGACACCTTACCATAACGGGTAGTTTATGTTAATGAGAACGTTAAAAACAGTTTTCATTGTTAATAGAATCCTTGTTTTTTATTTCATCCCAATATTGTTATTCACGGAAAAAACCCTCGATTTAATTTTAGTGTAAAACTACAAATATGACCAATAGAGATTAAATGTCTCACTATTTTTGAAATCATCGAAAACAGCAAAAGGTATTCGATCAACTGCCCACAACTTTAAAGTTTGTTTTGGTAAGTTTGCTCATTTCTCTAATAAATAATAG
This sequence comes from Galaxea fascicularis, assembly GCA_948470475.1. Lineage (NCBI taxonomy): Eukaryota > Metazoa > Cnidaria > Anthozoa > Scleractinia > Euphylliidae > Galaxea > Galaxea fascicularis. Next base: position 31,579,842 of record OX419338.1, read on the forward strand.
CAGAGAAGGAGGTTGGGTTCATGAATACCTCAGTAATAAACCTCCACGGGATGGGACAAGATCGTCAAAAAACAAAAAAATGACTCTACATTATTGACAAAGCGTAGAATGGAGAAAAGCTAAGAGAAAAGCGAGCCTGTTTTATTTACTTCGACGGCTGAACTGAAGGATGTCAGGTTACCACGTGATCTCCTGACGATTGCCGACTGATTTATCTCGTAATCAAGCGATAAACTGAATTTCTCCCTCCGATTTAGGGCGTGACGCGGATACACGCAGAGACTTCGGGATCATGAATACTACGACAGTTATAACACTGTTAATTGTAGCCCACCTTATTCAAGGGCTTCTAGGTGAGTATATTCGAGAGTGTACCCACAAACGTGATCGTGTACGCACAAAAAACAAAGCAAATATTTGACCAGTAGACTTGTTTAATAACCAGAAGGGCCAAAGTTACTATAATCTGGCCTTGAGAACAAAAAGTGTTGGAAGCAGCCAACTCAAAAGCTTTGCTACTTTGGCTGTTGCACACTAGTTCAAAAATTGTACATATAATTATATATCTTATATCATTTCGTTTCCTTAAGTTTCTTTTTCTTCTTTCGTCTTTTTTTTTGTACTTGAATAGTGTGAATGAAAGATGACAGATTCCGTATTTTATTACAATTACATGTACTACAGTTTAATTTGATCCTCCATATCGGTCGGTGCATGGTACACGGACCCAAAAATTTCAAAGATCAATCAGAATGTTCACAGTTTTTTCCTTTCTGTTGTCTTCACAATTAGAGCATAATTCTCTTTCTTGCTTTCTTGTTATTCCTTTTAGGTCTTCCAGTGGACCGGGAACTTCTTCGCGTTAAAAGAAAAGGAGAAACAGAATTACATCACGATGTAGAACTTGTGAAGAAAGTTCGCAGATCGCAAGAGGACAAAGAAACCGAATTACGGCATCAAAGACGATTCTTCGCCCCAGAAACAGAAGAACCTAAAACACAGGAAAATTACAAAACCAAAATGGAGGCAAGGTCATCACGCTCGGCTCGCGAAGACAATGACATCACCGCGAGGCGATCCGAGAGGTTTGGACCGAGAATCCACAAACGAAGCTCAGATGAAGACGGAAGTTCGTGGTTCACAGGTCAAACTTCTGGTTCCGGTGAAGAACCACGTAAAAGTTTTACTTCCAGTGTCGAATTAGGGAAACCAAAATCGAATATCCCAGTGCTACAATCAAAGCGAGACGAAAAGCGGAGTATGAGTACAAGTTCACTGGAAAGCCTCATATCTGCCTTAACAGCGATTAGCTCTCTTGCACCAGAGGATCAAGACACTTCCGGCAGCGAGGAAGTCGAGTCTTCCGGTTCCGGTTTTTGGCTTGCACCAGAAAAGGAAGACAAAGATGATAAATTGCCAAAGTTTTTCGAAGAGGAGCAAAACTCAGGGAGGGGTGAAAACCCCGAGGAAGCTTTGACCAGGATAAATGAAGCGGCACAAAAAGAATTCGACAGAAGAGCGGATGGTGAGGGTAGTGGAGAAACAAAGATTGTCATAGAGGATAAGCAACATGAAACTGGAACAAAGTTATTCAGAAGAGAGCTACGAAGCGATTCACTAGAGGATGATTTAATGGCAGCTGTTGAGAACAACCAGGGAAGCTCTGACTACGATCCTGCAGACATAAGAACCTCATTTTCAGGATCTGCAATGGAATTCACAGAAATAGAAGATGAAAGTTCAACTTCTGGGCAGGCGGATAAAGATCAATTAACAAAAATACCGGAAGTGGCGGTAAAACCGGAAGTGGAGCCACTGCCATCAGTAGCAGATATTCTTCTTCCGGACTCGTTTTACCGCGCTCGGCGGTCGTCTCAAGAAAATTTCTTTCTCCGTACCGATAACAACCTTGGTAAAAACGACGCCCTAGATAGTGACAGTCTCGTGGCGCGATTTTACCGCGATCAAGACGCACATGACGACGTGACAGAGATCTCTGAAGCTCCACTGGCATCCCTTCCTAGCGACAACCAAGCTGTTTTCAGCGCTTACAAACAGCTAAAACCAGAAAAACGAGAAACGCACTACGAACATTCCGCTGACTTCACAGAGCCACGCGTGGTCTACACGCGCGAAATTAGAAATGCTCCGGAGCCAATCATAGAACGTCCAGCAGTTTATTCACGGAGCGAGGACGAGGATGAAATGGATTCGAGTTTTGGAGGTGAAGACGATGACGAGGAAGCTACAGTGACGATACACGAAAGAGAAATCAGAGAAGATGGTAAGCGGATTCACTGAGGATTGCTTGATTGTTTGTTTGTTTGTTTTTTTTCCAAAAAGAGCATAAAAGTATGAAAAAAAAACAACGTTTCAGTGGATGTTTTGAATAAATCTACTTTTTTCATCAGATTTAAAAGACTAAACACGATCACAAGCTTGTGTATGGTCAACCTAATCGATCATTCATTGTCTTTGATCTATGTAATTTTCTGTGAATTAAAACCAAGTAGAACACGAGAGAAAGCTCTGGATAAGTTCAAATTGGCCAACGGAGACATGACTGCTTCAAATTTTGCTTTTTAAGAAGAAGTTCGGATTACTACCATGAGATCTTTTAAGGATTTATGCCCGGTAAACAGCTATCAAATGACTCTTCCCTCGCTATTTTAGGATATGTTGGTTGCTTTGAAGACAAATCTCCTGAGCGAGACCTTCCCACAGTGCTTTCTGTTCCCCATCTCACGCCCGACTCGTGCCGCAGTGCATGCCAAGGCGCTGGTCATGCCTATGCCGGAGTGCAGTATGGGTACTTGTGCCGCTGTGGTGATTCGTACGGCAAGTATGCCAAGGTTCCGGATGAAGATTGCAATGCTTTGTGCACTGGTGATAAGACGCAAAAATGTGGAGGATTCTGGAGGAGCGCAATATTTGCAACTGGTATGTGGTTGTGAGCAAAGATTGCAAAAGCCGAAAGTAAAACCCTCTAGTGCATCGAAAATTGCCCTTCTCTTTTTCTCTATCATTAACGATCAGACAAGAATACAAAAATCCTCTCAACTCAACATGCTTTCTTGACTGCACTCCTCAAACACTTATATCTACCTGTTTAGCTTTCTTTGATTGATAATAATTGATCGAAGGATCGATCATTCGATCAATTTCTTTACTGGTTTATTGCTATTTTCATGCAGCCAGGGTAATGCAACCATCGAAGCGTGGAAACTTTTTTCACATTGACAGCGTTCAGCCCTTAACAGAAGGTAAAGAAATTTCAATTACATTGGCCTTAGCTTGTGACTTGATGTCATAAAACTAATATAATGCTTGCGCCAAAAGGTTGCATTTTTACTTCTTCAATCTTTAATCTTCACTTCTTGGAGGAAAGAAATACAGATCTGGCCCGCAAATAGCTTCAGCTAATCTTGACGGGTCAGCAAATAAAAAAAAAATTGACAAAGTTCTACAATAAAACTGAAGAGGAAAAGGAAGCAAAACGAATATAACAACGAATGGGATACGAATTACGAAGAATTATAGGATTAAAAGAAAAAAAGATAAATACGGTTAAGTGTACATGTTAAGTTATGCTTGGCTTTTCTGTCGCTGTTTTCAAATTTGAAAGTTTGGCTTGTACACAACTAGAAACTAACAGTTTCCACAAGAACAAGTCTAACACATGGTGCTCTTTCATTTGACTTTACGATATTGATAGCAACTTCCTGAGACTTTGGATGACCAGGCGCATAACATGGGAGTCTTTTCGTCATATAACTTTCAAGCATGAAGCTTCAGTGACAGAAAAAGGTTTAAAAAAATTAACTTGATAGGAATACCCTATTGTGGTCTTGAAGTCTTTATATTCCGTCTGAATGGGGACTTGACTAACCTAACCCTGGTTAAATGCACTGTCCTCCGCATTAATTAGCCAGTAAAAGGTTTGATTTTCTTTGGGTAGTTTAAAATGAAAATGGCACCCCAAACTAAAGAATTGGGATTTTTAGCGTTGTCTTCGTTCATCTTGTTTGTTTTTTTTCTCGATGTTTAGACACCTTCGACACTCCTCGCAGTGAAATACCATCAGGCGATGACCAGACCCAAGAAACATCCACAATAACAGAATCTGCGAAAGTGACATATTCGGCAGAACCGGCCCCCAAGGAACCACCACCAATACCGATAGCTCAAACATCTGAAACATCCGGGGCGTATGCACAGGAAATACAAAGGGCAACAGACATCCAAGAATCTCCGGTGCCATCCACCCCTGGGGTAACCGTCCAAGAGTCCCCATTACCACCAAACCCTGATGAAAACAATCAACAAGACGTCAATGTTGACCATGCGTCAGCTGAAGGGCCGGTGGATGCAAACAAAAACAGCCCGACTGCGCATGCTTCTGATAGTGCATCCTCTGGCAAGGTATCACCTGCGCATGATCCGACGTTACCTCCATCAGCAACCAAGGCTTCTCAAGACCTTGCGACCCAAAATCAATGGTCAGATGATGAAAAAACACCGCAGCAAGTTACCGTGCCTTTAGACTCGCCAGCTAGTCAGGTGTCAAGATTTTCTCAACCACAAAACACCCAGGCGCCACAGGGTACCCACGTGAGTCAACTCATGTACTTGCATCATCAACAAGACATTCTGTCGAAACCGACTCCTAAGAGCATTGTCTCAGTGCCTCCTGGGAGGATGGAAGCAGGAAGTAAGTTGTGGAGATTTCACATCCATATAATATTATCAAATTGTCACTCTTAACTGCAGTCGATGACTCAACTTACAGGAAGCCGTCAGAAGAGTGGTAGAATTATCTCAACCTCAATCGGTGATAACTGCAACGTTTAACATCGAATATCTGAAGAATAATTTACGTTTTCTCAGGAGTTACTAAAACAATACGACGCGCCGGCGTCTTGTTCAAACTGTTTGAAACAATCGGGACTCAATTAAGCGCACACGTTTTCTTGCAATTGACACCATGTTACTGAATCGAGTTGTTATCCGTTCCTTTTGTTGCTTACGATAGATCTTGGATAAAGGGATAAATTTGACCTTTGGTGTAACCATTTTTAATCCATTATTCTTTAAACTCACAATTAACGAACTGATCCTTTACGCCAAAACGCAAAAAAAAAAATTAAAAATAAAATAATAATAATAATAATAATAATAATAATAATAAATAACAAACAAATACCTTCCCCGATTTTGTCCATAATATACTCCCAACGCTGAGACCTTTTACTTTTCGTATGATCAGGTACTTTATTCTCGTCACTTTTATGTTTTATGATGTAGCAATTAGTCAGGCGAGAAATCAAATGAAGATCACTATTGCTGCACAGGGGGTTAAAACACATGTTTTGGCAAGTCACAACTACTATTACTTTCGTACAGTAGCATAATATAAAATTAAATTAAATTAATAAATAAATGGCTTTTAAAGTGCAACTGATGAAGTAAGAGTTTCCATAAGTGAGGACTCCCATACAAAGCTCTGCAAATAAATTCTAATGCGGAAAATGGACATGTAATATTTATTTTGTTGTAGCTGTGGCATACACAGGAACAATAAAGCTAAAGCAGAGCTGGCTGGACCGGTTTGAAGATGGGGAAAGCGCAGAGTCCAAAATATTGACAGGGAATATCGAGCAAGCGGTAAGTGTTACACAATAGATGAAAGAGAAAAACAACGATTAACTGTTAAAATAGATAATAAATTTGATAAGTTGGGTAAGAAGTATAATTTCAAATCGAATCAAATCAAACTTTATTTATCCACGGAGTCCATTGGGTCGTTTCTCAACTGAAGCTCCCGGTAATTACCTGGTCCGTTAAGCAGTTTTGTTTCCCATTCCAGATGGAAGTTTCAAACGTTTTGAAAATTATACAGTTAAGTTATCAGCTAAAGAAACAAAATGGACTTCATTAGAGGTCAGAACACACCCTACTTTTATTGAGATTGTGAGTTTTGTGGCCCGTTAAGTTACCGGGACTTTCGAGAAACGGGTCCCATGTCACTAGAGAGTGCTCTCCCATGCATGGAGCCGTGCATTACAACTATAATTGCTAGTAATTAAAAGTAGTAGAATAACAATCTAATTTACCTACTACTCAAATTTAAACTAAGTTAAAATGTCTTACAGCAAATCCCTAAAATAACTGAATACTTAATTACTTAATGCATAAAAATTGTTTGAACAATAACAGCTTAGCAAACTTGTCTCAAGCCTAAATGTGTTTTAATTTCTAGTTAAAAGAATGAAATAAACTCATTTCTTTCATAGTTTAAGCGAGTTTTCAAGGATGAACCCAAGTTTGTCAATGCTGAAGTAGTCGGATTGAGGTAAGACACTGACTAGGATATCGAATGCGTGTTACTTAGCAACAGTAGAAGGCGCTTAGGGCGTGTCTCAGTCGGTTGGCGTTCACCCTGAGATGATGCCACAAAGAAAGAACGAGAAATGAAGACGTGATATTTCTTGCTTCGCACATTTCCTTATCTCGGTAGTTTAATTGTTCCTATTCAAGTGACTCGTGGGATATTTCCCTTAGTAAATGTCTCAAGATTTGCTCGCGCACAAGCTTGTGACGTAGGCTGTGTGCAAATTATTAACTCATCATTTACCACCGCAGGGAGGGACTGGTCAAACACAACCCCAATACAATACGGAAGGTGATTGCTCCATTTATCTTAACGTTTCAAAATGGAGTCGAAGGCGTCGAGGCAAAACTGAAAAATATGGTAAACAACAAAGAAAAGCTGGACGACATGCCTGTGTACAAGGATTCCCTCCAAATAGCTGGTGAGCATAAGATGTGTGTCCTATCTAGTATATTCAAAGTATCGCTAACAACTTGATCGTTGTCAACGAAGAACGTCAAATATCACCTATATTTAGCATTTTTTATGAATAGAAACATTAAACTAACGGCCCAGTTTTATTAGCAATTGGTCAATTAATGCTCTGAATCGAGTGGTGATTAGAGCGCGAGTGGCCCGGTTAGAAATGGATTGCAACTCCTATTGGCTGATTGTGGTTTGTTCTTCCTGGAAAAATTTGCGTTGTATTTTGCTGTTATTCACCTCACAGCAGTAGCATGTTTGCTGAACGACATCTTTCGAATCTTCTGTGAAGTTTAGACCAAAACATAATATAGTCGCTACGACGTTTGTACCGGCCAACACCACTGGAACTCAAATTGTTTCTGTGCCATAGAGCAATATGAAGCAGTATTATGATCCGTTTTTTGTTTCCGCAAACATTGCCCTTAACAGAAAAGACAAAGAGACTAAGCACTACCTAGTCGCGTGGAACCTGGACAATTTCTTTGGGTCTACATCACATGAACAAGTTGGGGACTCAGCAGTATTCCCCAAGTTCCCTCGGTAGATAACACCCCGAGGGAAAACGTCCTTCGAATACGCGCAAACCTTCAATGAATATTTATTTGATTCTTTAGATTACGGGCAGTCAACGTCGACGATAAAGGCTGAAACAGTGAACGAGAAAGTCGAAGAAAAGCATAAAGGAGGAGAGGAAAGAAGAAGTGCTATAAATTTTCCCAGTAAGTAATGAATGTGTAGCTTGAGGACAAAAACAAAAACGGCAACCACCTAATCAACAAAGAAAGGAACAGCCAGGCTTAGTTTATACGTGGTTTTTACGCGGACCCAAGAAATTTGACAAAACTTGCAGCAACTCAGATCGATAACCATAGAGAAATGAAATACACTATAAATCGAACAGACTACAGATTGGTTTGACTGGTACTAGACGAAACGAAAGTGCGGGTGGAAATTAAATCTGCTGAAGGTAGGCCGGTGGGAATTCGCGGATAGCCCAGAAGGCGCTTTCTCTGCAAGCGTTTTATCGAGGGCATTCCTTTACCTGGTCATACTCCGCCGTCTGAAAACGACTATGCAATAATTTACAACTTTTTTGTCCGGTCAGCCTGAGAAAAGTCAGCCAAGTGTGTCAAAATTCCGCAAGTCGCCAATTTTGACAGATTAGAATGGAAAAGAGGGACTTCAGTCTTCGAGAACGTCGCTTTCAGCGTTCATTGAAAGAATTTACTTGGAATGTCATTAGTTGAACAAAATAGTTGATAATGATAGTCTACTTGTACCTTACATATTCAGCGGCCTTCTTTGGTTGGTTCGGTGGGTTAAACAGAAATTCAAAATATTAGTCTCGTAGTCTGCTTCCGACAGTTTCCCGTTGCGAGTCAAATCATTGGAAAATTTCTGCTCAAAACACCCTAAATTTGTTTTCTAATAATAACTTTTTGGCAAAAGCGAGGGCAAACTAATCGCAGATCCTTGCTTTTCAGACGGTGGTGTTGACCCCTTTCTGAAAGACATCTTTAGTCAGATTTCCACTGAAATGAAAGATATTTCTTCTTAAAAGCGCTGACGTTTCAGGTAAGAATTCCGTTTACAATTGGCCGTTCCGAAATTCAAAAGGGAACTGGGGCGAGTTCCAAATTTGAAGTAATCGATAAATTGTCACCATCATATGAAAGATAACATTGAGATTGGTCTCTTGACCAAGTTTGATTCTTTTAGGTTGAACAGATCAAGTTACGGACCTTGAAACATGGTTCAAAATCTCTGCAAAGTCCTGAAGTGACTACAAGAAATAACGCTCTGTTCTTTAATAACTTCTAGGAATTGTAAAGAGAAAACAAAAAATGGGGTTTTTCGTAGACTTGCCAAAACTGACTAAATCTCTACGCTCAGTCGCGTTCTTTACAGTTAATCATAATGATAATATTAATAACAATGAGGGTTTATATAACGCTTTATCCCAAGGCTCAAAGCGCTTTACAACACTTTAGGGGGGACTTTGCCAGACTGCTTTTTCTAGGCGCAAACTGCAGCCACGCAGTTTACAATCGTATTAGAATGAATAGTAGGATCAACACAGGTGCCCTCAGAACAGAATAAGTTATAGGCCATCACAGCGGGGACTACGTCCCCTACTCTTCCCGATCAGTGTGTGGGTTCTTTAACGTTCCACACCAGTAGTGTGAGACGGGACCTCCGGATTATCGTCCTTATCCGAGAAGACTAGAAAGTCTAACCATTTGCAGATGTCATTACAAAGGTAGCACTTTCTCCTCAGTTATTTAAAAACCCAAAGTATTGGTCCGGCTGGGGCTTGAACCGCCGACCTCCCGCACAGCAGTCCGGTGCTCTACCAACTGAGCCAACCGGTCAACTGACATATTCCTTGTTTCTTACTCAGAAAAGCCGTACACAATCCAGCTATTTCTGATGAAAGATTTATTTGGAAAGAAGAGAAGAACACTAGAAGTGAAGGAATAAATACTGACTCCAACAGAGGTCTTCCTGGCCAAATGACCACACAACATCGTTGATACTTTGAGGGAAAATGAACTAGAAGAATCTTAACCAACACATTAACAGCAAAGCTTTTGATTAAGGAAACTAGAATTTAAGTTGTAAGTAAACGTGCTGATAAAATTGCTGTTCAAAGAACAAGCATAATCAAACCACGTTACAGTCCACCGATAAAAGAGAGAAGTTGAAAGAGTATCGACTATTTATGTGTAAATCTCTTTAGTTAAAGCAACTTCATTTTCCAAGCTTCGCTTTGGATAAAAACTGAAAAAAAAAAAGGTTGATTTTTTAGAGTTTCTACTTTAGCTTTGATAGTTGGTTCATCAAGAAGTAACAAGAAACACAAAAATAATATTATTCATCTTTAAAGGAGATTTAATATGTACTAAGCATATGCTAGACGCTAAAGCAGCTGTTCAAATTAAGTGAGATTTGTCACATACCTCTGACTAACCTCGTTATTTGGCTCTCGGTCATGGTGCAAGGACCTCGCTGCGCTCGGTCCGTACCGGCCATGACCTCGAGCCAAATATTTTCCCGTCCGGCCCTCCCACTCAGTCAATAAGTACATATTATGGACCGAGTTTTTTCCCGTTCGCTTATGGCCCAAGGGCGAAGCGCGCGGGCCATAAGTCAACGTTGAAAAAAGAGGATCCGTAACTTACAGTATGGACCGAAAAAACGAGGTTAGTAAGATATTTGTTAAATCTCTGAGGTTAATCGGCGCGCGGGAAAGGAAACTTTCAAATTTAGCGGGTACAATACGGTCCGCAAAATTGACCAATCACAGCGCGCGTACTAAGTAAGAAATATAATTAAGTCTTTTAGTACAAGTATTATTAAATTGGAATGAAGTGGCTTCCAACAGCTTAAATTAAAGCAGAAGGGATACGAGCCCGCAATAGCAGCTTAACGGTCAGTTGGTCATGGTGAGTTCACTTGACCAATGTCGAGATAATTTGTAACCCGTATGTTTCAATATTTAAGTAATTTTGAAGACGTCAAGCATTATTTTTATCTGTGTAAGTAAAGGCGTAGCCTGCGAACGCAGACGTATTTCCGGTTGTCGTTTAACGACAACCGGAAATACGTCTGCGGTCGCAGGCTGGTAAAGGCGACGCTTGCTGACAACATCTGAGATGTTGCGACGTCAACGTTTCTACTAAAGCACCAAAATAAAATGTACTCTTGCTTTTGCTACAGGATACCAAGAAATTTTGTGGGGTCACACAGGCTCAAAACGGTTCCAGGTCAAGTGACAAAGCCGCGAGCAAAGGGAGGGGAGGGGAGGGACGATGTTGAGGGCGCGTTATATTTTACAGTTCCGAAAAATACTCGAAATTGAAGTAAAGGGGAGGGGGAGGGGGCAGGGGGGAGGGGAGGGGGAGGGGAGGGGCATGTTGGTAAAAAATCGGGAGCGATTGGCCGTGCCCCTAAGATAGGAAGATAAGGTCAAACGCCCGGTCCAGACTGCTTGGTCACTTCCGCCAGAATATTGAATACAGAAAGAAGACAAGAAAATTGCTTCTGAGAAATCAATCAATATTTGGACATCAGATTCTCTTGGAAGTTAATTGGCTGGAATGAACGTGCATTGAAACGTTGTATTTGAAAAAAAAAACGTCTGCTAACGTGCAGCGCACTGATTCGCAAAATTGATTTGGACAGGAAAAAAACTTACATTCGGTACGATAAGACGATTTATTGGAAGTGGCCAACAGGAAAATCCACCGCAGAAATTTCATTAAACTACATGACTTTCTTAATCTCTTTAATGTACCTTTTTTTCTTCTGCAAAATTCGTCATCTTTCAACAGACAACTAGGCTAGTGATGTCGTTCATTATCGGAAGAGTGACCGAAAATTATCTGTAGCTCAACAAATTTGGCGATAAAACTATTTACACAATCTTTCGAACGATAGCAGTCGACAGTACTCGTACCTAATTTCGGGTCACCGGTCTCTGTGGAGATTTCATGCAACAAAAAGAGAGATGTTGCGCATTTATGTCATGTCCTTGGATCTGTGAGAAAACAGAGGCAAATCTGTTCTTTCCCCAGCAACATAAGAATGTTACCATCAGGGTGGAACTGCAGGGAAGTCACATTGAACGGAGCTGAAACAAAACCAGAAAGCAAATGTGAATGCCTCCATCTACCTGGTAGAGCCCTGCCAAATAACCAACATAATTTATGGATATCGTAAAGGACTTCAAAGTGAATGTCAATATGTGAAATCATATCATTATTTGAAGCGCGGATTAACGAATGAAGATGTGTGATCATCGCAGTCATGTACACAACTTAAACAGTAGTGAACAAATGACCACCTCTCAGTTGGCTTGTCATGGGTTCAACTCGCGCACAAGACTGAATTTTTTTAGGCTTTATAGTGTATTTTCACTTCAACTTAATACTTGAAAGGTGTGTACATATTGCGATGATCACACCTTCATGACTACAATATGTTAAAACTGACTCGAATAAAATAATTGGCACTACACCAATTCTGATTGGTCAAAAACTTATCATCCACATTACCTGTGAAGGAAAGTAAAAGAGACGAGATAGACAAGGAGAGTCCTTTAAACCATACATGCCTTTTCTGCGGCTCATGCTACTTATTTAACAAGTAGATTGCATTTAGCAGTACTTGTGTACTCTGATAACACAACGATGACGTCAAACATGACAAGGACTACGCAACGAGCCGCAAGCGAGTGGCGCGACTGCTTTCTTATCACGTTTTGACGTCCTCCGTGAGTATACAAGGACTGACAAATGGAATGAATGAATGAATTGCCTTTTTTCAGGTTTTTTGACTCATAACGTCATTTGTGCGTCTAAACTTAAATTGCAAACTCGCCTACAATAGAATCGGGAGGTTTACACAGTACAAAGCGCCTAAAGAACGATAAACTCGTGATAAACTTTGAAAAATGCAACTCAGCAAGCACATAAAACGGAATTAGAAACAGCATGGGTTGACAGCATAGAACGAGCACCTGCTCAATCGGTCAGGCATTCTCATGATAACAGGCACAGTTCGCACCATCAGTGCGCGCGAGAGCTTTTAAAAACTCCGGGAAGACACGTTTATAGAGCTGTTTGTTTTTGCAAGCGATTCCTGGTTCGATTTCAAGTGCCATCACCATGTCGGCCGTTTGTGTATAAGCTATATCAGAAAGATATGATCAAGAATCGGTCGTGTCATGTTTATTTCAGTGGTGCACTTACTTTCTGTTGGGACGACCACTGACACGCAGCCCGCGGGCGACCACATGTAAAGCTTGTTATTTCCAGTGCAGATGGCCAGGCGAGGTTGCTTGGGGTCCCACTGAAAGGCTACAAACCAAAGCGAAATAGATGATTTTTTTTATTTTATTTTTAAAGCTCTATTTAAACACAGTATCAACGCATATACACAAATAAAATATGCCCTTACATTAGGTTATACGAGCAGACCGACGTTAGACTTCACTGAGAAAATAGTTATTTCTTATGAACCAGCGGATGTTATTACTGGACGCAATTACATGTCAAACAACCTGAAATTATGTCCGGTGTACGGCCTCAAACGAAACCCCTGGGATTTGGATGTTTAGTAAGCGGAGAGAAATCAGTGAGCAACACCAACCTCTAACGGTGTTGGACTGCAATAACATTGCTGTAAGACATAGTTTCGTGACATCCCATAACCAGACGGCGTTAGGCATGTTATCTGTTACAAATTTAAATTGAAAGATAAACGGGGTTAAAAAAAATAATAATGGGAAAAGCGATCCATGATTTTTACGTAAATACATTTTCAAGCGGGTTAAAGGCAAAAAAAAAAACAAAACAACAACAACAACAACAACAACGTAATACAATAAAAAAAACAATAATCCTCAATGCCTAGGTGTAGGTTTTTTTGGACAACCCGATATCACAGTGTTCCCTGCGGAAGGCAAGAGCGCGTTCTTTTGACCATGCTAACTACAGGTTTGCCAATCAATGGGATATACACCTGTAAACCAACCTCGTTCCCAGGGTCTCTCTCTCTGCCTCCCTAGTCGTTGACGAGGAAGACCCTGGTTGCGGCTGGTCACGTGGCCTAAGATGACAATCTTTACCGCACCGGGGCTAGTTTCCCGACACAGTAAGTCTTGTCATGGGGATACTTTATTGCACTGTCACCCCTCCCTTGCAAATGAATTTGAACGGCTCCCAGATTTTGGGAGCCACGAGACCAGCCGCAACCAGGGTCTTTCTCCTCAACGACAAGGGAGGCAGAGAGAGAGAGAGAGAGACCCTGGGAACGAGGTTGCCTGCAAACCACAAACCTGGGGCGCTTTCTATTTACAGGATCCATCGGGGTGGAAATTTTAGGTTTAAATATTCAATGCTGCAGCTTGTTCAAATACAAAATGAATAAGCCACAAACTGTACTAGTATTAGTTGGGAAGCTAAGGGGTGTTTACATGACACCGGGGCGACTTTCGCGTCGGGGCGAGTTCACTCCGGTTCCCTCTCATAGCTCTACATTTGTTCACATGATACCACCACAAAATGTCATGGCGGCGCGAGTCGCCCCGGCGTGAGTTCATCCCGGTTCTCGCACCGGGGCGAGAATTTCACTCCGGTACGAAATTCGCAACGGTATCATGTAAACGCGGTATGACTGTTCTTTTCATATTCATTGAAGTGTCATCAATTTTACGGCACTTAAAGATTCGCACCCCACTAAACAGGGCTTTATGTAAACAAGGTGTAACTTTTCATCTCGCCCTGGAATGAAAGTCGCGCCGGTATAATGTAAACACCCCCTAAGAAAGAACAGAAAAAGTGCATTGATTAAGCCGATGGTCCATTATTTCTGAAACGTTCCAAATGGAATGGTATGCACCATTTGATTTCCAACCAGAATTTCCGGGTTTTCCGTGTAAATGGCAGGCGCCCCTGTTTTCACTGGCCATTCAAGACATAACGTTGAGAACTAAAGCCCGCAGTTTAGCCGCGGAAATAACTCCTTTGCAGGAATGTTTTGAAACCGCATTACCCTTAATAACAAGGAAATCTCCTTCAAAACTTATCTGCTAGCCAAAAGTAAACTCCCTGATGACTTTCAAGTAGAATTTTCAATTTTCCTGGCTTGATATGCAATTTCCTGACCTTGAAAAACAATCTCTGTTTCCCTGATTTTTCCCTAACCATGGTGATCCTGAACTGGTGCCATTCCGGTTAGAGACATAAGGCACCTTAAGCAACAGACGTCGCCGACCTGACGACGGCAACCGGAAACGTGCTGTTTCTTTGGAGACGTCACTGCGCATGCACAACAGGTTGTGACCTGACGTTGTCCTGATGTCGAGAACGTGAGAACGTGGGGTTTTCCGTCGCGACGAGAACGTGAGTACTTAATCTTTTGGGTTGACCCCTTTTAGCTTACTTTTGTGCTATTTTGATGCCGAACCAAAGTAAAGTTTGCTTTATGCCTAAAACAATGTTCTGAAGTATTCTTGGACTCATTTTTTTCTACCTGAAAAATTGTTTTTCGCATGTTAAACTAGCCTTCAGCGAAGAGGTTGCTTTCATTCAACGTAATGCCGCTTAGTATAATTAGTTTTCTTTTCTGATTTTCTCAACGTACAACAGATAGATTGCTATAGCATTAAATAAGATTTATTTCATTCTGGTAATCTTCTTCTTGGTATTTCGTTTAACGTAGAGGCTTTTTTAATCGGCTCAGATGAATTTTGTATTCGAACAGTGTTTACGTGTATTTTGCAATGTTTACAAGCTGACAAACTTCGCGCTGCCAAATTGTCTCCCCTGAGTTTTATTTCTTGTAGATACGAGATTATTACATTCCTTGCAGAAAACGCCTTTTTCGATACTTGATAAAAATAGCTGGCAAAACTCCTGTCTCATTTGAGCGGCCAATCAATGTGTTGAATGGAAAACGCAGTGAGCTGAGATCTATGCTGAACATGATAAATTGTGTGTGTAATCTTGGCAGTCTTAAATAAATACATCGGTTTTTTTCTCAATGAGCGGTGATACAGACTTTGGTTAAAAATCACAATTAATTACTTTAGCAATACATGTTTTACGTGTAAAATAATTTCGGTTCTTTGCATTTGACATTTTATATTTACGTCGTCAAGAATGGCAAATTCATTTGGGTTTATGATTCCCTTGACAAAGGAAACTAAAATTAAATCTCGCGTTTTCTTTAAGCTGGACATAACCTAGGCGAAATGCAAAGTAATCGAAAGCTTGTCATGGATTATGAATTTACCACCAACTCCTACGAAAGCTCGCTAGGAGGGGCGTCACGTTTTCGCCCGCTTTGCTTAAGAATGGTAACTTGTTGTCGAGACCGCAACCTGAAGTCGTTCTAGCCCCAGTTTCTTATCGGTCGTCACGTTGCCGTCGTCAACGAAAACGTCTGTTGCTTAAGGTGCCTATATTCTGCAACCGGAATGCCTTTGACGGAAGTTACGTCACACCAATGCTCAGAATAGTCTAGAGCGAGCGACATAACCTGACTTCATGTGCCCTTAAATGGCATGACGGGCCGCGCATGATTTCCCGCCAAAACGTTCTCAAACGAACTTGTATTTCGCTCACTGTAAGTAAACCGTATTATCATTCGATGGATATTTTTCCCCCTTTCATTGGCTAAGAGCCCACCACGTGACCTGCAAATAACTGCCTACAAATAATGATCTGCTCATGCGTAATATCGTCTAAATGCGTTTTTGCTGCACATAATATTCTGCTCATGCGCAATTGTAACCACGCTAGAATAAATTATTTAACTGAGACGGAAACCAATTGATTTCTGCCAGCAGCGCACGCTTACCGCTTCCCAAAAAAATACCAAAACAAACTTGGTGATCGAATGATAAAACAATTATTGAACTCGGTTATCGCAAAACATCGTGATTTGTCAGTGTCTCGCAGATCAATTATTTGCCTCAGCCTTCGGGCTTCGGCAAATAATTGATCTGCTTGCCACTGACAAATCACGATATTTTGCTCAACCTCGTCCAATCATTGTTAATTATTCTGTTATCGGTGGCAGCATGAACGGAGCGCTAGTCAGTTCACTTCTACATGTAGAACGAATGTTCCCCAAAACAACAGGAATAACGGGTTCTCAAACAACACTGTGTGTAACTTTAAGTCCTCCTGGAAATTTGAAAGATCATGGTTGTGCCTAAATTATACCCTGCAGAAGGACAGCTTAACATTGCTCTAACATTGCCCTCAATTGCTGTAAAATTGCTTTAACATTGCTCTGGACAACATTGGCTGTCCTTCTGGAGGGTATGACTTTGGCAAAACGGAAGATCACTTCAGTTTTTTAGCGATCAAAATACACATTTTGTTCAATGTCCCGCCTTTTTTTTCTGCTATGTCTTAAAACTACGTCATATCTCCCGTAAAAATTCCCGTCTCCCGATTCCCGGTAGAACATGTATTTTTCTCCCAAAGCACTGGCCTTGTTAGGGTTGTCACCCCCCGTAAGAATACCATCTACATGTATTGCGAGTGCAGTGTGTTTCTATTCGGAATTTACTGTGACCGTTTATAGATTATTAATCTCAAGACTCCCTAAAGAGATCAAAAAGCAAACTCAGGACAGTCGAGGTCAATGAAAACCACATAAATAAAACAACACACCATTTTTAGTCGCCAGATATCTGTTATCTCGACTAAACGCGACCTGTCCAATCCCCAGTTTGGGATTAGGTTTCTCTGGGTCTGGTTTAACCGAGGGAACCTGGAAAGGGACAGGCTGTACTTCGTCTAAAACGGAATCAGATAAAAAATAATTTAGAACTTAGAATAAATACTCCCATGAGCTAGAGATTCCTCTAATACTGGGAAAATCAAATACTCTAATATTAAATATCATTATACATTGGAGAGTGTAAACCTCGCGTTTTGACTGGTCTAGACGCACCAATGGCGTCAAGAGTCAAAGTTGAATAAAAATGTATAAAACGAATAAATTCCATTTGCCAAAGTGAACGTACTCCGATAACGCATGAAAATGCCGCCCTTCTTCGTTTTTACCATGTTTGGACACCATGGGTGCGTTATCAGAACACATACGCATTGCCAAATGGAATCTCTTTGTCAAACAATAAAAATCATAATTATATCAAAGGAGGAGACAAATACTGGGAGACAAGAAAAAGAAAATGCTTTGCCCAAGTAAAAACCTAAGGAACTTCACTTTACAACTTGCAAGCCTAAAGGCAAGCTCCACAGAAAGATCAGGTGATGGAGCAAACATTGACCTCTTTCATGAGAATTTAAGATCTTACATTTGCTCTGCACTGTAAATCCTCCAGGCGGCATCATTTCTCCTCTGAGTAAAGGTGGCTTCATTTCTACTTCTTTGTACACAATCTAACATTTCCGACATAAAAGCAACATTTGGGGGTGAGAGTGTCATCAAATTTCATCATCAGACCTCCGATATGAAAGCTTGCACAAATCTTTGCGGCATTTCATAAAAGTTCCAGATAAAAAAAAAATGTTTCTCGTCTGTTTTATAAGCACTTGGGGATTTTTAAAAGCACTCAAGAAGCACTCGCGGCTCGTCCTTCTCTTGGTAATGGTACTTCTCTGCTGGTCGTACAAATTCCTATGTGTTTATAAAAAAAAACACACACTCATGCACTCAGTATGTTAATGATAATGATGAGGATTTATATAGCGCTTTTATCCAAAGGGCTCAAAGCGCTTTACAACACTTTGTGGGGGACTTTGCCAGACCATCACACCGGGTACTACGTCTCTCTTTCCGATCAGTGTGTGGGTTCTTTAACGTCCCACACCAATACTGTGAGACCTCTGGTTTTATCGTCCTTGTCCGAGGAGACTAGAAAGTCTAACCATTTGCAGATGTCATTAAGGTAGCACTTTTACTTATTTATTTAAAGACCGTGAGTGTTGGTCCGGCCGGGGCTTGAACCCCCGACCTTCCGCTCAGCAGTCCGGTGCTCTACCACTGAGCCAACCAAACCTACATTGTTACCGTAACAGCGTTGTTTTAAACACTTCATTTTGTTATTTCACAGGTGTACCGGGAACACTGTCCTTACCACAGATGGTGAATCCACTGTGTGTTGATGATGATGTTCCGCTACAATTTTCCATGTCACATGGTTCAGCACACGACACTAAAATAAAGCGATATTAGTTGTAAGTTTATGTGTGACTAAGAAGTAGCAATGGCTGAAGTGATGGTGGAGGACTCCTGATGTCTAATATTCATTGTCAGCTGTGCTGTTTACACCCAAACATCATTGTAAAGTAACGCGCATGAATTAAGGTATAGCAAAAACAAGCAGGAAATGAGAGAACAAAAATGACCCTAATGAGACAGCAAGAAGAAATAAAAAGAAACCAATGAAAAAATATAATAATAAACAAAATCATGCAAAGGTACTATCATTATAAGCTAAGATAATGAGAAAAAAGTGGCAAAACCCCAACAAAGGCAGGCAAAGGCATCAACCTTTGTTGATGTTTACTATTAAATTTCTTTTATGAGCATCCAACATTATTATTTATGTTGTTTGATGCTCATACTACAGTATTGGTCAAATTTAGACATAATCCGTACATTTGACCATAGCATTTTATGCAAGTCAACATGCAGCAAATCCAAATCTTGGTGAAGTGTAGCTCTTTCATCATCAAATGTAAAATCAGAAATTTAGTATTGGACTATAATATAATACTCTTCATCCTTTTGCAGACCTACACTGTATGATCTGGCTTTGTTAGGGGGAGAATACATGTAAGTTTTCTCATAATACATGCCCAGTGTACCTTTTCATCATAACTACCGATTGCTAAAAACTGGCTTGATGGAGACCAACAGACTGACTTTATTCCAAGTGCAAACTCATATGCACTGTATCTTGACAAGCATCGGCCATCCAATGAGTATAGCAGCAATTCATACTACAGTAAATATATGAAGCAAAGTTTGACAAACAAATACATATAAGAACACCAAACTTAATAAAAATTAAACTAAGCTCATCTGTATCAACACTGTCTTCGTCCTATTACAAAATTATATTATCCCTTTTAGCCCCAAAGTAAATGCAAGACTAAATTCTAAAGCAAGAACTATGAACCATTAGACCACATGATATACATGTACAGCGCTGTACCATTTGAAAGAGTGGAGGAGGTTGACCACTGAAAAGACCACGAAGTGTTCAAAGTAAAAAATAAAGAAACCTTTCAATTCCTCTTCTGCCTTGTTCATGTAGGGTATACCCCTAAACAATAGCTTAAACTGCAGCTCTCAGAACATTGATTGTTCTCAGATATAACCTTGACCACAAAAGTACAAAAATAAAAAGTTTCAATAGTGGCAGGGGTGGTAAATCAAGTCTCACAGTGTATATTGGACCTGGGGACATGATTTTACGCCTTAAATGTGCAGATCTTTCAATGAATGTTTGGTTGTGAAAATTTCAGAACATTAATAATTGATCAAATATTGAGCGTTTATTGACATTTTGTGCAATATGGCATTATCCAGGCTTAAAGAGATATGTAGATCAGGAAATGAACCAAAGGAATTTGAAAACAAAGGCAGTGATGATTTTTGGATTTCAGAACTGTATCAGCCCTTGAAATTGCATTATTATTCAATCCAAGTAGCATGTTATCCTTAACTACATGTACCAAGTTCTAAAATTTAAATAATACAAATCATTCCTGTATGTCATAATTTTGTAAAAACCTATATTAATATAAAGAGTCTAAGAAAGCCCCTGACCATACCAGAGGTTTCAATAAGATTTGAAATAGCCGTCTAAGCTTGCTAAAGTAAGCGGCGACCTGATTAATTTTTTTAATCATTTTAGTGAAATCTAGACAAAGTAGGCGGCGGTGAGAGGTAAATTCGGACAAACTAGGTGACGATTTTCGCCGGTTGCCAGCTTCTAATGAAACCCCTGCCATACATAATCATTACATACAGGACTGTACAGTGCAGTATAGTGCAGAAATAAGTGTCCCATGCACACACGAAGGGCATACAGGGTTTTCATGTGTGCACATCTAGAAATAATATGCATGCTTGGTACGTGCAATTGATATCCATGTCTGCCTTTGTTATTCATTGTTATACATGTAAGTTGGCTTTTTGTTTCATTGTAATTGTTAAACTTATGCAGCTCAAAGGAATGACTGTTCTCAATGAAATGTCTGTATAATTATTTACATGCCATGCACTTACATGTACATGTACAATTTTAGTGTCTCATTACATAAAATTAATCATGTACCAATAACTGCAATAGATAAAAACAAAATACTGGTAACTTACTCTCAATAGAGAATCCCACACACAAAGAACTCTTCCATCAGGTGACCATGCTAAATCAGCAAGATCTTTAGTGTCCACTTCAAAGTGCTGGTAATGACAGATTGAAGGAATTAAGGCTGTAAAATGGTAATGCACAAGCTTCACCCAGTTATGGAGATTGCTGAAAGTACATACTGTAAGTACAGTAGTGCATAATTATCATACGTATTAACTAAAGGCAATTAAAATGAATGCAAAATCCACAACCTAGATTCACAGTATTCATGCACAACTGAACAGACTCTAGAGAAGCTGGCTCCACAAGTAAGTAACAATTACACAAGCATAGATCAAGTAAATCTCTTTCTCAGTAACACTCTAACTTAGTAGCTGCTGCATGTATGTACATTAATGTACAGTATATGTAATTGTATTACTGACTGTCACAGAACCCACTATATGATTTTCATCAGCAATATGTACACTAAGGTGTGTGCCTACCTTTACTAGTTGCCACACAGAGCAAGCAAATATGCTGATACAATCTTTGCAATTTCTTCTTTCAGCCAAAGCCATGTACTTCCCATCAGCACTGAAGTCAAGGCCTACATTGTGTATTAGAGAAGGAAATTAGGGCTGTGCTTTAGCAACACCCAGTCACCCCTGGCAACTTACATTTGTCTTTAGGCAATCAAGAAATATTAGATTTAGGGTATAGTTTTTGCACCAAACATGTATGCTGGATGCCCTAGATTTCAAGGGTTTGGAGATGGCCCTGACTTTGGATTGTTTGTGCTCACACATGGAAGGTGACCTCCTAACAGGGTGTCCACAAGTGGAGTTTTGACTGCATTTTACTGCTTTACGTGTGACATGAGGGGAGCAGCGTTGGTGCAGTGGTGAGAGTGCTCGCCTTCCACGAATGTGTCCCGGGTTCGATTCTCAGACTCTGCGTCATAAGTGGGATGGGCTTGTTGGTTCTCTACTCTGCTCTGAGAGGTTTTTCTCTGGGTACTCCAGTTTTCCCCTCTCTCCAAAAACCATTGTTTGATTTAAGAATTGTAATGAATTTAGAATTGTAAAGATTTTGAATAATATTATTGTAAAGCTTGTTAATGTAAGGCGTACAATGTATTTGATCATATTCACATGCTAATTTGTGCCTAATAAGTAATAAATTATTATTTTATAAATTATTATTATTAATTATTACATACCAGCATGAGCATGTTTAGGATATTTTATGTAACTGACAGACTTGCTGACAAGTGACCATACAGAGATTCTCAGCTGATTAGGGGAAAAGAGCAAAACAAAAGTACAATGTACAGGTGTCAGAATGTTAATTGATCAAATACTTTATATTATTAGACTTGGTTCTGGTAAGGAATGCTTGGTGGTATTACACATCACACATGGCAAACATTAACTTTCAGCAACAAGTCTTGGACTGGCAAGTTTAATACATGTACCAACTTAAAAATAAACATTGCCAGTTGACCTGGTAGTACAGCTGTATGTCTAGAGCAGGCCATCGAACAGCCACTTAAGAAAAACAAATTATATTACATTCTAATTATTTATTTGATCAACTTATAGGGTGCCCAGACTGCGCTATACAAGGAGACGCAAATGTTGGCGGGAGGTGCCTTGCAAAAACTTTTAAAACAGTCTCCTTAGTTACATGTAGAAACTTAATGGTCTAGAGCTAGCTTAAAATGTAACAAAAAAATTAAGCATCAATTTTGTTAAGTACATACAATCATGTACATTGCATTGTCATTAACAAATACATGGTGCATGGCTTTATTACAGACAGCGAGTCATGCTTGTTTACTGTACAGGATGGAATCGAAATGTGGACCCAGCGAAAACAAAGCAGACAGTATGCCATGAATCACAGGCAAGTAGAGTGACGAATGTTGTTACCACGGTTTGATGTCCCCCTGTGTTATTAGAGTCCACATACACTGCCTTTTGGAAAATATTTGTTTTATGTCAAATGATTGCATTTTTACTTTCTTCACCTCATGACATTATTTTTTGCAACAGTATAATTTATTCGTAAACTCCCCTATACCAATCAAAACCTGAGGTTTACATTTGCGCACTATCCATTTTACATATTAATAAATGTTCATAGTTGTAGTTACCTGAAAATCAGCAGTAGAGAGAATATGCCTTCCATCTGGACTCCACCTCACTGCTGTTAATCCAGCCAGTCCTTCATCAATCTTACAAGTCCAATCAGGTTTCTCAAGTGACCATACCTATGGCAGTATACAGCTATTTTTGTAAGTATTCCACTGATTTTTAAAAGAGCTGACAGTCTGAGGTAATTAAAGTAGGTGGTGACTGCCGGTCAATTGAATGAAAATCTGGACAAAGAAGCAGCATTGAAAGGTAAATTCTTACAATTGAAAGTAGGTGGTGATTTTCGCCAGTTTCCCGCTTCTACAATGCAATGAAACACCTGGCAACAATCAAATTTTGAAGATTATTTTTTGCTTTTACTCCTTTTTCTGTTCAAAACGGAGAGAGTTATATTCATTCAAAGGGGATTAACTTTGTATTAATTTAGTGTAAGGATGTCCCAGCGCCCCAATATTTCTTTTGTGAGCTAAGTTAAGAACTTTGGTTGACAGCCCAGAAAACATTGGTCACACTGTTGCCAGGATCAAATTTACAATTCACGACCCCCCAGAAATGGAATCTTGGTCTTAATTTCCACACAACAACTACACCCAAATAAGATTAAGTACCTACTTGAATGATCCCTCGTTTGAACATGGCACAAAGAATATACAAGGAATCTGATGACCACTACAGAGAAAAATCAAGAGTAAAACATTACTAAATAAGTAATGAGCTCCTAAAATAATAGTATAATATGTTTACATGTAAGTCAATTGTAGCCAATCTCCAAGACCGAGAGCCATATTCTACTTAATTACTGTTCTCACCAAATTAAATGTTAATAATAATAATAATAATAATAATAATAATAATAATAATAATAATAATAATAATAATTTATGCAATTACATCAACAAGCCTGAAAAAAATTCAGGACTTCAACAGGGTTTGAACCCAATTGACCTGCTCCCAACATCACTGGCTTCATAGCTCAGTTGGTTAGAGCATCTCACTGGTATTACGTGGTCACGGGTTCAAACCCTGTTGAAGTCCTGAATTTTTTTTTGGCTTCTTTATGCAATTGTATAAATTGCGTTGACCAGTACGAGGATCAGTTATTTGATTTCATATCCACAGTTCATATCTCATTTATTTCATATACATCATCCACTTTCATCTCTTTCACAGGAACATATCAACCAACAATTGACCTGCTCCCAACATCAGTGGCTTTATAGCTCAGTTAGTTAGAGCATCGCACTGGTATCACAAGGTCACGGGTTCAAATCCTGTTGAAGTCCTGAATTTTTTTCAGGATTTCTTACGCAATTGCAAAAATTGCATTCATCACTGCAAGGATCAGTCTTCATTTGATTTAATAATAATAATAATAATACTGATAATGATAATAATAATAATAATAATAATAATAATAATAATAATAATAATCTAGTACTCATTAAGCACAAATTAGCATGTGAATATGATCAAATACCCTTACAATAATAAGCTTTACAATAATTCAAAATTCTTTACAGTTCTTAAATCAAACCAAGTCAAATCAAATGTTGGCTTCTGGAGAGAGGGGAAAACTGGAGTACCCAGAGAAAAACCTCTTGTAGCTGAGTAGAGAACCAAACTCAGCCCACTTATGATGCCGAGTCCAGAAATTAAACATGGGACACATTGGTGGAAAGCGGGTACTCTCACCACTGCGCCAACCCTGCCCCCCTATTACTTCTGAGAATTTGTCAAAACATCAGGTTTTAAATGTTTGCAGTCATTTTTATGTTTTTGCTCATGCAGAAACAATAACATAATTATGTACAGCTGTAATTTTCGTCAGTAAAATGGCTATGATCTTGGTAGCAGGGCTTGTCATCCACAGACCACAAAATTTGATCACAATCGATAAAAAATGATGAAAATCAATAGTCGCAATTATCTTAATCTTTAGTTTTTATGCATTTCTGATATTGATCGATTAATATCAATCTGCGGTCAACACCGCTCTCACCTCTATGCACTGAACAACATCCAAACAGGTGTACAGTTGCAGTATCTGAAGCGTTTTAACATCTCTTACGAGTAAACGATATTGGACACAATTAGCCTGTCAAACAAGTATAACAATGATTGTTAATTAGTCAATTTTGGACGTAATTGCTTCTAAAAGGAGAGAGAAATTTTGAGTACATGTGTTATCAATTCCAAGACTTACCATGTATTTTCCATTTGGAGAAAATCGGCTCAGTTGATTTGTCTGTTTAAAAAGCTCCGAGAAGTTCATCGTGGATGAAGTACGTATTTCTTGACCTAATTCAGGGCATGATTTGAAGGAGAACCATGGCGGCAACTTGCAAAATTGATATCGGCGAAAATTCGAAGGAACCCGCCATAAACATAACAAACTTGGTAACCACTCTGATCTTAAGCGCATGAGCAAAAAGATTTATCCGCTGACTGAAGACATTCATCTTTGAACCACACAAAAAGAGACGTGTATTTATTTCACACAAACGATCACTTTCATTTTAAAAGGTTCTATACGGTTAGGTTAAAACAATGAAGATTTTAAATTATTTTAAAAGTATCCCAACACACATGGTAAGTTCGTTTTTTCTAGCCATTCTTTCTTTATAATAATTGTTAAACTGTAAGACCACACAAAGTACTATTAGAACTTGACCATATGCTGAATTTTATTTTGAATAACTTTCATGCAACCATTTGCGGACCAACTGACTGATCAAACTATGATTTCCTTTGCGTGGTTGTAGTGGTAGCTTATGGTGTAAAGAGGTAACAGAAGGTCATATAATCGTAGTGTATCTGAAGTAATCCTGTAGCTCCTACAGACCTCTATTTTCATTGGACCCTATGACCTGTAGCTTTTTTTTGTTTTCAGTGCTAGGTGTATTGTTTGTGTTGTATCATCTATTGTTTCGTTTTCCAATAACTGACCACGTCTGGAAAGCTACAGTAAAGTGCGGTGCATACTTCTAAAAGACGTTTTTTTTTTTCAAATGACCAGATCAGGAATCACAAGTTACCGTAGACAATGAATGAAATGCCCTTAACGAGCAAAGCACAGTTATTTTTCTATTCTTTTGGAGTATGAAGAACAAAATCAAGGACATTTAGGGTCATCCTACATGTAGTTGACACCTTAAACTCTCGGCACACTTCAGACATAAGCCCTTACAGACAAAATACACCTGTTACACTCTTTGATTACCCAGTAATCTTTCCTGACACAATAATAATAAAAATTATTATTATTATTACCTATGGTATGTATTTAACAAAAATGTTCAAATTATGTAACAGGACTATGAAGGGCAGAAATTAGCAGAAAGGCTTTTCCATATCATCATTTTGTTTTTTGGGGTAAGTCAAATGATCAAGTGATCAAAGTTGTGTTTGTGTGTTAATTAGGTACAGTGCCATAGTCCCTACCAGATGAACTCCATCCAATTAATAATCAGATGGGTGCAGACAATATTGAATCAATTAATTAGTATTCTGTACATGTACTGCTTCGAGTTTGATATTTCTTGCTGAAGTGGTAAAGAAGCATGTTGCCACTGGCACTGAATGTGAGATGACATATAATACTGTACATACTACCTATATACCTGTAGTAGCAATTTTGTTAAGGCTCGGTATTAAAGTCAATTTATGTTTCAAGAGGTTTCAATCTTTACATGTAATTCTGGGAAAAAGCAAATATACTGTAGCTTCAGTTAATCTTGGCGGGTCAGTAAATAAAAAAAAAAATGGCATAATTCTACAATAAAACTGAAAAGGAAACATCATGTATTAGCTTTCCCACTATTTGTTATGAATTGGTGTGATGCTTGAGTAACTTGACTAATAATAGTAATAATAATTATTATTATTAATTATTATTATAATATTGACTAGCTAACTAACTGATCAGCTTCTTTAATATACTAATATTTTTTAACAGACTGCTGGTTTTCTCTGGGGGTACTACATTCAACAGTTTGGTGCCACAATTATCATTCTTGCTGCAGGGTTTATAGTGAGTTGTGTGGTAAGTATGTCAACATTAACCCTTCAACTCCCAGAACTGAGGAGCATCTAACTTCTCCTTATAAAATATATACACTTATCAGCCAGAGTGTGTTCATCGTGATCTAACACCAAACTCTCTTTACTAATGTACAAGAAACCGTATGGCAGCTAGAAAGGAGAATTAATAATCACATTTTGGGAGTTAAAGGGTTAATAGTAGAATACAAAGTAGAGATGTACATGCAAATATTATACTTTGTACTTTGCTGCAGACAATTGAGTGTTTCTTGAATTTATTTTTGGGGGAGGTGGGGGGGGGGGAAGGAAAGAAATAAAATACTGTCAACATGAGAGTCCTTCAGGTGGGCACAGCTGATTGTTCCTTATGGGTAGGCATTTCTCCTTGCAACCTTTGTTTGATTGAGCAGTGTTACCACAACAAGAAACTACGCATTGGTCACTCTTAAGACCTGTTCAAATGGTCATGATAGTCGATGATGGTTTCAACTATCATTCACTATCATTAACTATCATGTCGCTTGTTCAAACAGCAAAAACTATCATCAACTATCATGTCGAAACTGCACAATAGTCAACGACAGTCAATGATAGTTCATGATAGTTCATGTTCAAAGGCACACGATAGTTAAAACTATCATCGACTATCTTTAACTATCATTACCGTTTGAACGGGCTTTAGGGTTTAAAGGGTTAATGCAGAGAAGGGGGTGGGAGAATGAAAACCTGCAAGAAGAAAAATGGCAGATGCAAACAGACAGGAGATAAGATTCAGCAACTTGGAAGGAACAAAAGGAGGAAATTTGTGGATACTAAGGATACTAGCCCCCCCCCCCCCTTTTGCTCAATGCTGCAGCCCCTCCCCCCCCTCCCCATTGAAGTTGATTGCTAACGATATCTTATAAATGGATGGCTGTTTTGTGGAGAACATCTGTGAGTGAGTTCTTGATCCCACTTGACTGAGAAAAAAAATCAATATGATTTGATTGTAGCTGGTGTTACCTCCATGGCCCATGTACAGAAAGCAGCCACTGGACTGGCAGAAGCCACGACCAGAAAAAACGGATACAAAAAAAGAGGGAGGAAAAAAGAAACAGAAATAGCTGGCAGAAGTCATTCTACGACATTATTGTTAGCTTCTGCTTTGTAATATTAAAGTGTAATAAAATTATATGAAACTTGACAATAACTGACACTCACTGGTGCCTAAGTGTAAGCATTTTTAAAATACTTCACTGACTCTTGAGTTTCAGTTTACGCTTTCCAGAGGTACACTCGTGTAATGGTAATGGTAATGGTAATGGATTTATATACCGCATTTTCTATGTATATATATTCAAATGCGGTTTACATCATCCAACCCATCCAACCCACCCAACCCATGAAATCATGAAATAGCAGAAAGACCAGACCAGCACACCGGGAACTCCATGCCCTACTCTTTCCGATTAGTGTGTGGGTTCTTTAACGTCCCACAAGGTTATGAACATTGAAGTGTTGTGAGACGGGACCTCCGGTTTATCGTCCTTATCCGAGAAGACTAGAAAGTCTAACAATTTGCAGATGTCATTACAAAGGCAGCACTTTCTCCTCAGTTATTTTAAGACCCTGAGTGTTGGTCGGGCCGGGGATTGAACCCACGACCTCCCGCACGGTAGTCCGGCACTCTACCAACTGAGCCAACCGGTCGGCGGTCAAGAAACACTGATTAGTCGTCAGGTTGGTACCATTGTGAGGGCAGTGCGAGTTCTTCACCTTCTGCCGGTAAAAGGCTCCAACAAAAAAAATCCAGATTTCTCACGAGTTTACTTTACGATTTGTCAAAAGTTTTTTTGTGTGTTTTAATTCGAGCGATCAATACCCTCGGCCGCTACTTTCGTGTTGCACTTACCCACTTCAGTTGCCAACTCTTGTAGCTTTTAACCGTTAGTTTTGTCTTTACTGAGCAAAATTCAGGCACTCCTAAAAATCACGGCTGTTCAACGTTTTCCTTCTTTGCAATATGAAAACTCGCATTATGATGCAACAATCGGTGTAACAGCACGCGCGCAGAAATGAACCAATCAGATTTCAAGTATGATTGCCGTCATTCAAGCGCAAGCAAAACCACATAAGCAACAATTTGGAGATAAACAACAGTACATGTAGAACAAACGAAAAATGATCTTCCATTCAAAAACGGGAGTTAAGCAACAATTACGGCAACGCCAACGAAAACGACAGGCCAAAGGGAGAATGATTATTTGAATCTGTACGAAACCACGGGTAGGTAGCCCAATCACGACAAGCTAACGGAAAGACTGGCTCGCGAAATTCAGAATGCATGATTGTACTTATAGGAGGTAAGATAGCGAAAGTGTTGTTCGTCAATAAAGTAGAAGTTAAAGTAGAAATGCGACGACGGGTTTGAAAACCAATAATGTGATTCGCTTTTATGGGATCATGTGACACTCTCTAGGGTATTGCACGTGCTCCTCGATTGCGTAATCTTTCATTTTTTCCTCGGTTCGTAGCTTATAATTGTTTAGTTCTGCTTGTAACTTCGTTCGGTTCAGATTAAAGATGCATTCTTAATAGGTTAGAGTCTATTTTGTGAACGGCAATCCTCAGTGTCTGAGGAGCTTTCAGATTTTTCGAGTTCTCAAATTGTCTGGTCCTTCAGATGGAAAGCGTACTCGATCTGGTGGACGAGTGCAAGTTTGGGAGAATTAGTGGTGAAACAGAGAATTAACTCTGCAGTGTAAATTAAAGTGCTAGAGAGTGCAGAGTTAATTCTCTGTTTCACCACTTGTGTTCATAGTGCTACGCGGCACAACATATATTTGGGAGAATTAGCCGACGGTCAACTGTTTCCACAGCCACTCGAGGTTCTAGGCAACTAGTTAGTAGGAGTGGCAATTCACAAAGACAAAATGCCACCTTGCTGTGGGGTAAACAACATTCTAATAATCTTTTCGACTAGAAACTCAAAATAAGTTTTAACTTTTCCACTGATTTACAATGAGTTGTTGTAAATAGTTTTCAAAGAGTTACAGAGTTTAAAAAGCACATATATATTATTTCTTAAAACTTATAGTGAAAAAAGGCGAACAACTTTAAATAACTCTGCATTGTCTAAAAGCGTCGTACACTTCTCGACTGTTTTGATTTGAAAGGAAGGTTTCTGAAAACATGTTTGGAATCAATTGAGCTGGACTGTACTTTAAAGAGCTCCCAGCTGATGGCAGATGCTGTTAAGGTCAGTGCCATTTTCAAAAACCTACGCTTTCTTCGGGCTTTGGTCCACACCAAAGAAATTTCTCCAACTCGTAAAATCTCCACTTGGGCTAGCTCATTCTGAAAATCTACGTTTCTGGGACGCTTTCGTTCATTTTCGACCTAACCAGACAAAAACCCACCGTTTGCATATAAAAACGATCGACAAAAAGAAACGCGAGTGTAAGGCCTATAACACAAGTTAATATAATATATTTATTTAAATTAATTTGAAAAACGCTATACAAGGGGAATGATCTATAATGATAATAATCTTGGGGCGTATTTTTTCGTTCTATTCTGTTATTACTATTACGGTTTATAAATGAGAGAATAAGCGGCATAAAGTTTTCCAAAAAACGCGTACTCTGAAAACGGAATACTCTTGGAGAACTTGGCAACTGACCTGAGAATAGCGCGCAACACTGGATCGAGCACCTCAAGTTGACTTCCGGTGCCACATCACGGGCACGATTTCCCGCCAAACGTTCCCCAAAGAAGCGTATTTGGTAAGTATTCTGAGCAAACCATTTGCTGTTCATTCTGTTCATTAACTTCTAAGGCCGTTTCGGAGTTGCGCAGGGAAGTGGGACGTGTCTCAAACATGGAGTCTGATTCTTTTCGGTTGAACAGAGACGAGGTTATGGACGTTCAAACATCGTTCAAAATCCATACAAACGTCTCTAATGTTGAGGATGCGTCCCCCAAACTCCCCTAAAAAACGCGCTCCTAGGTTTTCATGCCTCGCGATTAAATTAAAACTTGGAGAGAAATTATCACGAGGACTTCTTGGTGACCCATAACCTCATAAAAAACACATTTAACCCTGACTCTAGACAAAACGTTTTTTTCTTCGATCTGCGCCAAGCTAAAAATGTCTTAAAATTCGTCGTGTAAATACCCAGCATAGTTAGCCATGCTACTCCCCGTAAACAGCTGGTAGTTCATTAGCATCTCTTTCTCCGACATTACGCCGTCCTGATTTCTGTCAGCCATTGCTACCAAGTAGTTTGCCTCGTTGACTGCTCGTTGTTCGTGGGTTGGATCCAGGTATCTTTTTAACTCGTCCATGGTCACCGTGCCGTTTGAGTCTTCATCGATTGCATTGAACTCTTCTTCGCGTCTGAAAAGAAGATAAGGCCTGTTTCAAACGTTGAGCTACTGCCGTGTCGAACTCAATTGAATTTGACCCGACAGTGGCACGACCATAGCACGGCAGTGGTTTCAAACGTCGAATTTAATTCAGCCGAGTTAAAAGCTGTAGCTGTAAACATACGTCAAACCATAACAAACTGGTTTTACTGACTTTTCAAATGTATTTATACTTTATGAATTCAGTTCGGAACGGCAGTAGCACGACGTTTGAAACCATGCCGTGCCACTGCCGTGTAGCGGCAGACCCTGTCGAATTTAATGGCCGTGTCGAACTTGATTCTAGTAGCCGCACCGAATGGTTTCAAACGTCGCGCTACTGCCGCACTAACGTCGAATTTAAGTCCTGAATTTAGTTTGA
The DNA here is from genome assembly GCA_948470475.1 of Galaxea fascicularis. Classification (NCBI taxonomy): domain Eukaryota; kingdom Metazoa; phylum Cnidaria; class Anthozoa; order Scleractinia; family Euphylliidae; genus Galaxea; species Galaxea fascicularis. Next base: position 31,611,515 of record OX419338.1, read on the forward strand.
CGCGGCAGTGCGATGTTTGAAACAGGCCAAACAGTCACACAAATGAACAAGCAGACAAATTAACAAACAATAAAGACAAACTAATTTTCACCACGGACGTAATATCTCTATACACCGACACATTTTACATGTGTTCGATCATCGCACTGTCAAAGAACCGCCAAGCTCAAAAACGCTACTCCACCTTGCTGAACTACTTTTTACGCTGAGTGAGTTATCATTCGCTGGTAACTATTACAAACAAATTAGGGAGCTTAAGCAACGAGGAAGGCAAAGGCAACGAGAACGCCACAAAACAATAGGTTTAATGAGCAAAAACAATATTATTGCTGTGCACGTGCGTTTACATTTTGTAACATTACTTTCCCGTTCGCTGCAAAACAAAACAGGGAGCTTAAGCAACGAGAGCGGCAACAGCAACGAGAACGCCACAAAACAGTGGGTTTAATGAGTAGTAACAATTTCTGCACGTGCGTTTTACATTTTGGTACAGTTCTTTGCGTCCTCTGTAAAACAACGTGAAACTGATGACCAAATTTTAGGTTTTCTCGAGAACGTGAGCGCATGACGGCAAGTTTTTCTTTCGTTTTCTTTGCTTTAACACCGTTCACAGTTTTTTCATGTTCAACAAATTGGAATAATCGCGAAAGAGTTACGGAGACGACAAGTTATATTTTGAAATGAAGTTTTCGTTGCCGTCGTCGTCGTCGTTGCTTCATAGGGAGCTTAAAAAATCTCAGTCGCTATTAGCCGCAAAGTACGAGATAAATTCGCGAGTAGAAAAAGCGAAGTACATCAAAACTTTTGCCGAAACTCGCACTTTTCGTTCTCAGTGTAATTAATTTGCAATAATAATAATAAAAAGGATCGCTCTACTAGCTAACGAAAACACAAAGAAGTACTGATCTTTGCCTTTTATTTGAATGATCACACAAAAAAATAGAATTTACTTGAACCGCATAAATTAATAAACAACGCAACAAAACAGCTTGAATGGCCAATCATGAATACTTACTCTCTGATATACCGCTGATCTCTATCTATGTCTTCTTGAACATCCACATCGCCTGGCGGCAGTTGCATGAACTCGGTCTTTGTCAGCACCTGGGAATGGTAAAGTTTGTAAGGTAACTTCCCACACCTTAGGGACAGGTCATTATTTAGCGGGGTGGGAGGGTTACTAAACTGAGAAAAAAGTTTGGCCAAGAAGTTGTGGCCCTCCCTTCTAAAGGGTCCAAAAAACCTCTGACCCTCCCCCGTTACTACATAAAAAAACTGTGACCTCCCCTAAAAGGCATTTTTTTAATGGCCCTCCCAAAAGTGAGGCTAAAAAAAGTGACCCTCCCCCCAAATATAGTAGCCCTTCCCCACCCCACCCCCCAACCCCCCCCCCCCCCCCCCACTAAATGATGACCAGTCCCTTAAAAACGACCCATTGACGACTTGGTCAACAAACAAACCGACTAATTTTACTGAAAATACACGCACGGACATTTGATTGACAAAAAAGTGATCGAAAGACACCCAACGCTGTTTACAGTCTTCACAGTCAATGACAACAAGGCTTAACTGACAGCCGACCAGTAACATCACGACTTCGTTGACCAATCGCACCAACGACCAGAGTCTGTCGTTACACAAATCACTTGACTCTGATGATGACTTCCGCTCAGGTTGTCGAAACGACAGTAGATAGGGACGTTTAGATTTGTTTCTACAATCTCCTAGTAACCAACAAGAAAGAGTGAGGGCTTAGGGGAGGGGGCTGGTTTGAAATTATCATGGGGTGTTTACATGATACCGGGGAGACGTTCGTTTCGGAATTCTGTGCTGCCAGAAGAAATGGGTCTGTTTTCCCTCATCCTTGACTACGCCATCTACGATGAAGGAAAATTTCGCATGCGCTACCCGTTCCAGTCCATCGAGAGGCCGATTGCATACCGAAACGACTGGTCGTTATTCGTTTACACGATACTGTTACGATATTTCGTGCCGGAATGAAATTCTCGCCCCTGTTCTGCAACCGAGGGGGAACTCGTGCCGGTATGACTCGCGAGCGACGAGGGAAGCGATATAGCCAGCTCGCAAGCTAAAAAAGAGTTAAAGACCAGCAAATGAGTGTGCAGCGAGCACGGGGTACTATCAGTTTCACCTTATCCTGATTGCGGTCAAAATTTGCGACCATATCTTCCGCCAGATCGCTGAGGCTCTGCGGATTGTGCTCAGGGTGTTGAAAGTACAGAAATTCAGTTTCCTCAAGTCGATCGTCTAAGTTCAGGTCTCCTCTGCGGAACTTGCTGTAATATTCTGCCATTATCTCATCCGGATTGTTGGCAACATCATCTACGAGGAAAAGAAATAAACAAAGAAAAAAAAAATGTGTAACTTGAAAAGGAAACAGTACATGAACAATAACACAGAGCTAAATGGAAAACTTTCCGAAACGTTCCTCGTGTACGTAACGGTCACCAAATATATTTGTTTATCCGCTTCTTTTTTGTTATTTCATATTCAGAAAACGCAAGGAAAAGTTTAAAGAGATACACGAAGAATAATAGGCCATTTTCGTATTCTCGGTATTGAACTGGATCTAGCATGAAGTGGAGGCTCTTGCGGGGGAATCTTTTCATGTGTAAATATATTCCCCCGCAAGAGCCTCCACTTCATGCTAGATCCAGTTCAATACCGAGAATACGAAAATGGCCTATTTATCATTAAAAGTAATTGACCGCCGACCGGTCGGCTCAGTTGGTAAAGTGCCGGACTACCGTGCGGACCAACACTCTGCGTCTTTTATAAATAACTGAGGAGAAAGTGCTTCCTTTACAATGACTTCTGCAAATGGTTAGACTTTCTAGTCTTCTCGGATAAGGACGATAACCTGAGGTCCCGTCTCACAACTCTTCACAAACGTAACGAACCCTGGCTGTGACCACCCCTCGTGCTGGCCTAGAGGGCCATGTGTTAGAAAACTCTATTATTGGGTTATCATGTCTTTACCTTATTAAAATAAAGAATATCGTATCGAATCATATCGTATCGTAATGTAACGCGGCTCCATTTTGGGTTGTGTGAAGATCTGAAGAACAACTGATGCATTCAGCCGTAATTGTAGAGCTGCTGACAAACCAGGCAGCCAACTTCGGTTTTTCAGCTAAATCAGTGGTTGAACGTTTCTTACTCATGTAACATTTACAATTGTCTCCAGATTCTGGACAACAGAATTCTCACACATCTACACTGCGTTGTCCCTTGTCCAATTCAAAATAGCAGCCACTTTATGTGAATGGGCTTGTTGGTGTGAAATAACCCATAAAATCAAAGTACTGCTTGGATGAAGGCATCAAGCTTCTAGAAAAGGAAATTCGAAATTTTGCTAACCGAAGAGCTGGTTTGAGACGATTTGGCCTTAAAATGGCAATTTCCATAAAATTCGCTTCATACTTTGGCTTACAAACTGCCTATCATGTCTAAAACGTAGGCCAGGCCTTCAAATAACGGCCAGTCAACGGACAATGTCCGGTCAAAAATAGGTTTTGTTTGGTCAAATTATTAGATGGCTGGACAATTTCTCCGTTCGTTTACGCTGGTAAGGAAAAAATTTAAGAGTTTCAAGTTTTAAATATTCAAAGGTCCAATATTATAGGCGTTTGTGAAAAAGGAGGGGAAAAGGAGGATACTTAACTACCAGACCAAGAACTCGACGATGCTCATGTACAAGAGCTCGATGGTCGTGTACAATAAATGTATTGAAAATTTACTTGTTTCATATATTTAAACATCCTGTGAAAGGGGGAGGGGGCACTTTTATAGCGATAAGACGTAATCGATGTTTGTCCGACCGGTTGGCTCAGTTGGTAGAGTGCCGGACTACCGTGCGGGAGGTCGTGGGTTCAAAGCCCCGGCCGGACCAACACTCAGGGTCTTTAAATAACTGAGAAGAAAGTGCTTCCTTTGCAATGACATCTGCAAATGGTTAGACTTTCTAGTCTTCTCGGATAAGGACGATAAGCCCGAGGTCCCGTCTCACAACTCTCCACAATTAATTCTGTGGGACGTTAAAGAACCACTAGGGGCTTTAACGAACCCTGGCTGTGACCACCGCTAGTGCTGACCTTGGGTTGGTGCTTCACACAGGGATAACCTCATTACACCATTCCCCCTTGGACAGAATTCCAAGAAAATTAGTATGAAAAATGGGATATGTTCGAGCAAATATAGGTTTGACCGGACTATTTGACCGGCGCAAGCCGAGAAATTATTTGAAGCCCTGTAGGCCAGTATTCTTTCTGGGGTGTTAGGGCTAGAATTCGATGAAATAGAGTATGACGTTTGCTAAAAATTCAAAGAACAAAAAAAAAGTATTTAATGCACGGATGATTTCTTATGTTTCTCCAAATTCAGGCCTTCAAATCACATATAACTGCAGATCTACGTCCCCCACATGACAACCAGTCTGCACACCAAAGCGGAGAGAAATTTAGAACTGACTTTTTTGGGCCAAAATCGCCAAAAATACAGGGTGATGTTTGCCACACAAAGCCAAGCCTGTACACGAGAAACCAGCAATATTTGAGCATCCCAGAAAAGTCAAATAAGCACAGTGTTCCACCCAAGCCTTCAATTATTTGAATAAGGCAACATTGGCACCAAAAAGAACAAGGAAAAAAAACACATGACAGACATATTACATGTATGTTGATAACAGCTGGTTAACCTTATTGCTATACAACTTAAACCCTTCAAATCCTAAGGTCAAAATTTTAATTCTCATTTGTTGCTGTTACACATTTCCTATAGAAGTAGTAGGGAGAAATTGTTAAAATATCATGTCCTTAATTCTCTTGGTGTTTGAAGGAGAAATTTGATGTTGATCACTCTTTGGGTTAACCATGTATGGTTTTAGAAGGAAATCTCCTGTAAGTATCTTTTATTCAATAGCTGACACAGAGCAATGTTAATTTGGAGTATTTTCAAATGACATTTCACTTGCTTCACTAGTAGCATAATCACATTAGATCTCTAGGATTAGTTTTAGAATATCAAAACTACCTTCAGAACTAATCCCATAACTGATCATTTTGCACATTGCATTTAGTTTGAAAAAGGCATTATTTGCTTTCAAATAATATTTTACGCGACAATTTAACCATTATTATTTAATAGTTTCTGTGGCTGCAGAGAGAGGTTGGGAACTAGGAATAAGGATACTGATTTGAGTTTTGAATCAAGATGGCATCTACAACTAATGTCATAATTTGGTATTGTTGTATGATGCATGTCACGTTGTTGGTCACATCGACACAAAAATTAATTTTTCATTGACCCTCCTCCTCCCCACTTCTGCCTCTCTCTTGTTTTATTGTGTATCTATGATTTCTAGCGCTTGATTGCCCTCACCTTTGCAGGCAATACATATTTTAATGTAATTCTGGTTATCATATTTGTATTGGATATTAAGGTTTTAATAAACCGGCTACAGTATGTGTTGAATTTCGCATAGCCATTTTTTCTCCATCATGTTGTTTGTATTGCCTTTGCGAACAGAGCCCAGCACAAATTTCATTCTGATTAAAATCTACTATGTGGGGAAAACTGGAGCATAAATGCATTTTTATGTTAATAATGCAGGCTTCACAGCAAAAGAAAGTCTGAGTTCTCCCAGCTTTAGCTCATTAAAATTGTCTTCAGATTGTTTTGGGGTTAAAATGTCCCCTTGTTTCAAACAAGTCTTCTCCTTCTGACCTCAACTTTTTCCCACTCTGACTTGAACCCTAAATTTTAGAACTGTAACAACTGAGACCAGAGAAAAGAAAACCTAAGCTAAAAGGTCGAGTCAGCAGAAAGCAAATCGTAATTTTTAAGAAGATTACGACATTTTTAATTTTAAAAGACATGTTTCGATGTTGCCAACATCATCCTAAGCTATAAAAAAAATTAATAAAATCCAGACCAAAACACTTTTAATATTCGGAGACAAAAAATAAGATCAACCAAATGGAGCACTGTCATATTCAGAGAAAAGAGTTACTTCACCTTGTCTTTTCGTTTTAGACACATATATATATACAGCTGTACATAGTTTGGTCTGAGCAAACTAATAATCTAACTCTCTTGCTGTCTTGAAAATGCTGGGGGAAATGGAAGGGAAGGAAAATGTGCTAAACCTTGACTCCATTAGGACTAAACTCTTTGTTTAAGTTGTGATACATTTATACTTGTTCCTAATGCTTTTAATAAACTATTGTTACCTTGTACATATAGAATCTGATCACATTTTTTCTCGAGTTGGTGATGATGTCGGAGAATGCCCAAACAATGTGGGTTTTAAACTTTTTTAATTCTTAAAATGATTTTAAGTCATTTTTATCAAAGTTTTTTTTTGTATTATTTGAAAAAATAAAATGAAAAGAGGAATTCAAGAAACCCATTAAGAAATAATTATTATTGTCAACAGTACACATGAAAAACAATAAAATAATTTTATAGATAGCCAGTGTTTGAGAAAATGATAGTCTGGTTCATGGTCCAAATGGGCCCACAATTCAAGTAGACATTATTTCATAACACATGATATGGAGCAATTACAGAATACACGTCCACGTCATTTACATATGTCGGCGTCTTTTGAAGAAGGAGGCATACATTATTCAATGTATGTAAATGATGTGGCCAGGTATTCTGTAATCTAGTCTGTTTTTATCATGTGTTGGACCATACAACTCACATCAATACGCTATCAAAAGTGATGTTAGTGGAAATTTCTTGGGGGTTTAATCACCAAAAACAATTAAGAAGAATCTGCCCAATAAGCGCTTAATATTGGCGCGTGCTTTTGAAGAGCGCATAATAAAATGACCAGTGAATACATTAACACCATAAAGATAAGAAACTATAATGTAAAATAATGTTACTTTGTAATTTCCAGAGAATTGTGGTGTAAGAGAGCAATGGCCCTTGTGTGAAGCTAGCAATCGCCAAACTGACATTTCCACTTTTGAGGAGGGAATTATACGTTTGTATCTCACAAGTTGACCTGTTGACAAGCAACCGTACACGAACACAAATTTCCGTATGATTATTTGCAGGCCGAGATTTAATTAAAAGTGGGCAATTTTAAACAGATGTTTTGGAAGCCAACTCCGTGTCAAACGGTAGTTTCATCTGATATGCATAAGCTTACCTCAGCGAACTTGGCCTACAACGTATACGTACAGACTACAATGATTCATTGGTATGTGCGAAATCAACCACAAAAGGTAATTGTGCATCACGCACAAAAGAAAAAAAAATCAAACAAATTATTCAGTTTGACAGAGAAAAATCGATTATTTGAACCTACCAAACTCTGGATCCGGCTTCTTTTTTGTCGTGTTGTCTTCCTTCAGTTTCTGCTGAAATTCATTCCATGTAACATACCCATCTCCATTCCGATCAACCACTAGGAACATTTTGTGGTTGTTCTCTCGAGCTTCTTGGATGTGCTCCTTGATTTTATCATGAATCCAAACTGTGAGCTCTGCCTTGTTCACTTTGTGGTCTCCATCCTTATCAACCTTGTGAAAGAGCTCAATAAGACGCCGGTAGCCGTCCATGTTGTCGAACAACAACGTGCCGTCTTCGACCATTTTTCCGAGGAAAGCTTCGTGATGATAGTCTTTGTTAACATGTCCATCTCGTTCGAGTTTCAAGCCTTTGATGTGATCTTCAAGTAAAGGTTTCTTTGGTTTTGGATCCTTTACATCATCAGTCGATAGCGTTCTGCTTGTGTTTAACGGCTTGGCGAGACACATCGGTAGCATGACCAAAAGTAACACAAAACGGTCTTTCAAGACCGCCATGTTGGATCGCCAGCAAGATGTACTCGTCCCAGTCTTCTTGTTTCCCCTGAACACTGCACACGTGTAACATGTCCACGGTCACGCACGAACATGGTCGTTTCGTTGTCAAACAAATCTGCTCAACAAACGCTTTTGAACGTGTGGCTTCAGTTATTTTTACGGGCTTTTCAATTACAGAAACGCATTCAAAGTTGTTCAGTCCAATTTTCTCGATATTCTATGTGTTTTTTTTTTCCGTTTGTAAGGACTAATTTCTTCAAAACCCTGGAAGTAATTCCATGAAAAAGTTAGGGCGTGCTTACTGAATATTTGAATGAGGTATAAAGCCTACTGACCGAGTCAATCCTTGGGTTCACACTAGGCACTAAGTCTGTCTTAGCCTAAGTCAAGTCAAGTCACCCTAAGTCCGCTTTAGCGTTCAGACATATCTAAAAGACAAATTCTTTCCGTGCAAAGCTGTCATCATTAACGATAAAAATAACAGATAAGGTAACTAGCATCATAAATGTGGTGAAGTAGTCACGATCCATTTTAGCGAAGAAGTTGAGATCAAAATGAGACCGAGAAGCCGTAAAATCGCTGTAATTGCGACTGTTGTCTGTTTGTTAAATTTACAAAGGTTGATCAGCCAAATAACCTTACGAAATCTTATGTTCCTTCGTGAAAGAATGATGGAAGATTTTGTCCAAGAGAGTGAAAGCCTGCTTTTTCTGACCGCCCTGCTTTTGAGCGTTCACCGAAGACGAGGTAATTTTCAGCACATAAGAAGAAGAGCGTGGGCCTGGCCAAGACCGCAGAACTGGTTTGATGTAATGCTAGCATCACCTCGGCTGAATGTTCTTTGGAAACCAAACTTTAGAATGGAACGTGAAACGTTTGATGAGCTTTGCCGAATTCTCCGTGGTGATCTGACGAGACAGGAAACGAGATTGAGAAAGCCTGTGTCTGTAGAGAAGCGTGTTGCTGTTGGTGTTTGGAGACTTTCCACTGGAAACAGTTATAGGTCATGTGGACTGCAGTTTGGCCTGGGAAAATCTACAGCTAAAGTGATATGTCAAGAGTTCGAGGAAGCTTTGTGTCGAAAAAAGGACTTATTTATTCGATTCCCTTACACTGAAGACGAAGTGCAAGAAGCGATGGACATCTTTGAAGAAGAATACAAGTTTCCACAAATTGTAGGAGCAATTGACGGCTGCCACATAGAAATCAACGCGCCACCGGAGAATAAGGAAGATTACTTTAACAGAAAGCAGTATTACAGCATCAACCTGCAAGGGACAGTGAACTCGCGGCTGCTTTTTCAACATGTAGCAGTGGGCTATCCCGGTAGTATTCACGATGCAAGAGTGCTACGACTGAGTGGGATTTTTGACCTTGCAGAAAACGAAGAAATTTTATCAGCACCTACAAGAATGGTTAATGGGGGACTGTTGAGGCCAATGCTAGTAGGTGACAGTGCTTATCCTTTGAAAAACTGGCTAATAAAGCCTTTTTCAAACAGAGGACGCCTATCGCCTCAGAAAAGACGCTTCAATGAAAAATTAAGTGCAATGAGATCAGTGATCGAGAGGGCGTTCGGCTTGTTAAAAGGACGGTGGAGGCTTTTACTAAAAAAGAATGAACAGAGTCACACTTCCGTACCGCGAAGCGTGACAGCAGCTTGTGTTTTACATAATTTTTGCATAATGCAAGGGGATTCATTTGATGATGACGACGATCGCCCACCACCGGACGATCAAAATGACGCAGACGAAGGTGATGAAGCACAAGACGGATCAGCTACACGCCAAACTATGCTAGATTATCTAATTTCTCAGGGTGTACTTTAATTCAGCTACCTTCCTCATTGCACTGTAAGACGCATTGTAGTTCAATGGCGTGACAATGTTTTTCTTTATAAACGAACATCTATTAAGCTTGATTTTTTAAAATTTTCCATTTTTTTCCCAAAAAAGCTGTGTTACAATCAATAAAATGCTAAATAAGATTGAATGCCTGTTACTCTACTATTCATAATACAAATTATAAATGAAGCTTTTGCGAAGCCAGCTAGTTAACAACAGAACATGTAAATATTAAAAGAATTAATCGGCAATGCATGCAACATCTTTTTAGTCACTTTTTAAACAGTCTTTTAAAATGTCTTTTAGGCCTGACACAAGAGCCTTGGTCTGCTCTGTCTGACTTTGTATGGCAGCCTGCTGCAGTTCCATGCTGCGGTTGAAGCGTTCGGCTTGCTTTTCCATGGAAATACGCCACATGTCACATATTCCCTTCATGTAGGGGTCTTCATCTTGGTCATTTGGCTCCTTTCTCTTGCGCTTGGGGGCTTTCCCTTTTGTCTTTGGTGGGACTTGCTGCGGTGGTGATTCATCTGAGGCCGAACTTGTGCTAGGCTGCTGAGAATCAGAACTCGCGGATGATGATGACTTTTCTCCCTCTTTCGAGAGTGGTCCTGCTGAGGGAGACTTCTTCTTTGGAATGACCTTTGAAGAACTTATGGTCATCCGATCAGGGTTAATAGCGTCCCGTGTCCCTAGAATATCATCTAGTTCCTCGTAGAACGCGCAGTTACTTTGAAGCTTCTTAGCGCCTTCTTCTCCAGTGGAAGCCATTTTCGTTCTCACCTGGCGGTATTCATATTCCAGGTTCTTTATTCTTTTCTTGAGTTGATCCAGGTTTTTGTTCGATGACACCCCCATATCGAAGCACTTGTCTTGAAATTTTTTTAAAATTTGACTCCACAGACTTTTTTTTTGAGCGGTCGAAGCAGATTTCAGGGAATCGTAAAGGGCACCCCAAATCTCCAGCAATATGCTAGTTTCATCTCTGGTCCAGTCAACCCTTGTGCGCTTAGACACTTCTGAGTTCGGACTTTGGTCGCTGCGCAGCTCTGAAGGACCTGGAGGCACCGGTATGGGAGCCATCATGGGTGGATAGTAAGCTCCAAATGGTGGCATAAATGGAGAAGGAGACCGACTAAACTGGGGCGGTGAAGCGGCGTTAAAAACATGAGGTATTCGTGCTTCAGATCTGTTGGGAAATCGGCGAGGAATATCAAAAGAAAAGAAAATGACACTTACGTAGGCCAATAAAAAAGCGATCAAGCCACGCAACTTACGTCGCATAGGGTAAAAAGTCGGTAGCGTAACTGGCTTCTACCGTTTCGTCCTCTTGGCGATGCATCTTCAGCCCGATCTTCAGTTAATTTTGTTCGCGAGAACTGAAACTGTCGTGATTTCTTTGGTTTTCGTGCCTAACGCGGGAATCTCTATCTGATAAAACCCACGATTTTGGAATTTTTTTGCTATCAGGTTTCTTAAGTCAGCCTTAAGTCATGTTTGAAACGGACTTAAGAACTGCTTAGATCGTTTGAGTTTGCCGACACTAAGACAGAAATCACGCTTCTCTGACTTAGCGGTTCACACCTGTCATTTTCACTAAGTCGACTTAAGAGATTACTAAGTCAGACTTAGTGGTCTAATGTGAACCCAGGTAATCAATCAGTTTGGAGGCCGGAAGTAATTTGGCAGCCGCGATCACCAATAGAATTTGGCTCAATAATTTACCCCAGAATGCATCCGCCTGCCGCGATCGTCTAGTGGTTAGGACCCTGCGTTGTGGCCGCAGTAACCCAGGTTCGAATCCTGGTCCCGGCACGTATTTTTTTTTTTATTGTTGATGCTTTTTTTTTCTACGCTGATAAACGGATTCTTGAATGAATACGCTGAAATAATTGCCGGAAGTTATCCTGTATTATTTTTGCTAGCAAAAAGTAAAGAATTGGGACCTGAAATTGTAGGTCAGCACCAACAGTTTCTTGCGACTGTCTTACCCGGGTGTCTGACCCATGGTTGCTGTGCTAACACAGGGGCACAAAACGAATCTGCTCCTCACTTTATCTGTTCCCCCGAGGTATTTTGCTGGCCGGCAAAATATCAGTTATTTCCCGGAGTTGGTGTTAAAATTTCTTTCTGCTGATGGTTCCGGTTGGTAATTACTGAAGTGTGCCAGTGTGAGTCTTGCTGGCTGGCGAAATGTGGTTTGTTGTGAGAAATTTGTGTACCCTAGTTGAATTTAGTCAACTGGTAAGGTTCCTTAAAGAACAAGTTCGCATTTCGACCATAGTTTCACGCGCCTTGCAGTCGCAAGATGGTAGGATTCGATGTTCCGTGGACAGAAATCTTGATTTTTTTTTTCAATTTCCCACACTGATTTTTTTGTTCAGTTTTGGACAATGCGGAGATAACTGTAAATAAAATCTGTTTCTGGAAAGAAAAGTAGGGGTCACCGACCATTTACGAGAGTAAACTGAGGGCGAAGGGAAAGCAACAGCTGCCATCCTTTTACTTGCTTAGCTTTCTTCCTCAGCGCGCTCGCTCGATGGCTGACGTAGCATGACTTGTGACATGGATTTGGTGCGCAGCAGGGGTGCGCGTGAACAATAAGCGCGAACGTCCTTAAAACTTTCCCACCTAAGAGTGACTTAATAGATTTTACTCTGGCTAACGACAGACAATTTTACTTGTCAAAGGAAGACCCCTTAGGAATTCAAGGGTTTCGATTTCTGGCAAGTACGAATAACTCCACGATAATTAATGTCCTATTAGTCATATTTATTTAATCAATTATTCCATTTTTCTTTGTTTTTGCTTTGTTTCTTGTTTCCTTTTGATGATAAATCAGCCAATTCAAGTTAACCAACCTGTGCAATGTCAATGTGTCGATCGACGCCTAATTTGCCGGCTGATCGACGCCGACTTTAAACAGACCAAGGGATTTAGAGTGCTGGTTAACAGCATATGCTGTTTTTGAAAGTTTAATCACAGACTCATCGAGAGAAGGAAAGCCAAGATCGACCGCGAAAAACAGCGAGGAGGAGGGTAACATGATGTTATGTTCAGTTCAGTACATTTCGCACTTCAGTTTTATACAATTTGACTATGGTTTGCAAAAGTAACTACATGTTTACGCCGTCTTATGTCCAGATTGGTACTCGCTTTCAGCCCTATTAGGTTTTCGCTGTAAAACATGAGGATTTGCGGATCTCTAGGCAAAATTCAAGAGACTAGCAAATAAAGACAATAAAAAGGGGACAAGGCTTAACTGATTAACACTGAGGTGGTGTAAACGTAGATGCTCAACTTTTTGTTTTAATTTTAAAGTTATTTTTTCCCTCACGTCTACTTTTTGGATGAATTAGTTCATGACTCCATTTCAAAACGGCAACACCATCAACCTCCTTGGTGGCTCGCCGTGATCGTCTAGTGGTTAGGACCCTGCGTTGTGGCCGCAGTAACCCAGGTTCGAATCCTGGTCCCGGCATTTTTTTTTGTGTGTGTGTGTCTTTTTATGTCCGAACAAACTAACTTTGATTTAGTTTCCTAAAATACTTTTTACAAATACTTTTCACTTATGCCAATGAACGGATTCTTGAATGAACTACTACAGGGATTTCTTGTAGTGATCCTGTATGAGTGGTTTTCACTTGCCGATAGTAAGAATTGAAACTGAAAATTATTCAACAACAAAATTCTGTTACAAATTTTTTTGTAGGTATTACTGACTTTTTTGCCAACTGGCTAAACCTACGATCGCGCTACGCTAACAGAAAGCAATACAATCGTCATTCCAGAAAGATCTAATTCGGGAGTATCCGAATTTCTTGGGAGAGTGCGAATACTGAAACATTGCTTGAAAACCTAAAGGTATGAGAACTGCTATGCACTATGGATACACGTCATTCTACGCTTTGGTCAAATTCATTTATTTTATTATTTTTTCTTTTTTAATGTATTTATTTGTGCTTTGTTTGTTTTGTTATTGTTCCTGTTTTTTTTTATGAGAAATTAGGTCAGCTTACCAAGGTACTGCAATGTAAAAGTGTCGATCGACGCAGACACTTGCAGACTGATTTGTTTTTCATAAAAATTATAAATGGCTGCCAATCTGACAGGGGTTTCATTAGAAGCCGGCAACCGGCGAAAATCGCCGCCTAGTTTGTCAGAATTTACCTCTCACCGCCGCCTACTTCGTCTAGATTTCACTAAAATGATTGGAAAAAATGAATCAGGTCGCCGCTTACTATAGCAAACTCAGACGGCTATTTCAAAACTTATTGAAACCCCTGAATCAACGAAATGACCGCGGTAAGTGAAAACAGGAAAAGGGGAAGGAGAATTTTAATTGCAAAGAATAATTTTTAAACTGGCAGTAATACAAAAACAAAAACAACAACAACAATTACAAACACACGAGAAACAAACACTCGCGCGAGATTCAACCTACACGTGCCCAACCCATCCTCCCACCCCACCGGGTGACCCGCAATTTTTTTTTTGACTTTCAACATTGTATTGTGAAGGGGAGGAGGGAATTGTAACGGAGTTTTAAAATATAGCAGTGCGTTTCAAAGTAATGCTCAAATCTCCAATTATTACTAGTTTTGCATGACTGTCCCAAAGTCTTTTGTCCGGCAGGATTGTAGGTCTGGCAGTTGCATTGAAATGCTCATTTGACATTCTGTTCGCTGATGCTGTTTTGCGAGCTAAAAGAGAAATATCATCCGCCAGTTACATTAACTCAGTTTTTATTCACATTTTTTTCTGATAATTCAGTCTTACTATGACTACTTTATCGTTACGCTTTCGCACTTGTTGGGTTAATGGATCATATTTCGAAGGCATGAATCCTCAATTTCCAAAAGCAGCCATGATTTCAAACAAAGCTTTCAAAGCCATGTACTACTGGTGTGAGGATTTTCATTCAAAATATGAATCATTAACAAAAGAGAAGTCTTCATTCTGCTTTTGGTCTGACTGCCCGTTGTTCTAACGAAAATCAAACAACTGAAATCAAGTGACAATCAATTGTCCGTTTAATGTAGTGTAAAACAAGAAAACCAAGGCCTTTATTTTTCGCCACAGTTCAAAATACCTGAAAAAACAAAAGAGGCAGGGATAAGCAACAGGTGACCAAGCAAACAAGGAAACAGCACTAGTGATCAACAAGGAATTGATTAAAACAAATACTATCGTCATCAGCATCACCGTTGTAAGCATAATGCATGATATGTTTAATGTTTGAAGACATGAAGGGATTCTTACTATATTTAGCTGCCCTTGAGTTTTTATGGACAGTTTTCTTTTGTGAAGAAAACATCATCAATGGCTGCATCCCCACGGTAACTACGTCCTCGAACGCCAACAAACTTGATCTGAAAAGGAACGCCATGAAATGAAGTCACTTAAAATGATATCTGTGTTACATGCTTCTGCGCTCTCGTCGTCATCATCATCGCCATCCAGCATTACCATCACCATCACCATCATTGTCACCATAACCACCACCACCAGGTGCCGTCGCCGGCATCACCACCATCGCCATCAGCACTACCAACATCATCACCATCATCATCACCACCTGACCCCGTCACCATTACTACCTCCACCACCACCACCATGGCTACTTGATTTCATCCAGGTAATATTGTCCTGTCGTATAAACATCTAGTAACATCTTATCCTTACATATCCCATGACATTGTTTGACTTGTTTGAGATCCGGTTTTCTCAACATTAAATGCTGAAATGTCAGAAAAACATCCGTCTAATATTTATGCGGTTCACGACTCCATCCATATTTTAGAAATTACTTGCTTCCTAGATTACAAAACTAACCCTGTACTGGGATATTCCCGAAGGAATTTCGACTCGAGCCAAAAGCCATTGGTTCCCCATATCATGATTATTCTCCCAAAGCAAACTCTCTTCCCCGTTATCAGGTGACAGCACAACTTTCAGAGCACCCATGTCCTCTCCGTACATGTGATAATAGAACTGTAAACAACGCCCATTGACTGGAGCAGGAAAGGTCTTGCTTTGCAATACAGCTACATCACCTGGTTTACGAGGACTCGATGTTTCGATGTACATGAAGAATCCTATCAATTAGCGGAATAAGGCATGGACACTTTTAAACCATATTGTTTGGTCCGTGTCGGGAAAAACAAATACTTAAACAAATACTTCGCAGTACTGAGATTTTCCAAATACTGCCTAAACCAAACCGAGGGCGCAAACGATTTTATTCGTATTCCTGTTTTAAAAAATTTACAGTAATATTTGGAGAGAATTTTGCGCGCGAAATAGGCGAAATAGTACGTTATCATGAAAAATCGTAAATCATAACAACGAAGCATGATTGGTCGACAGCAGTACAATACTGTCAAGTTCTATTTCGTACGAGTACCTATTAAGGTGTCATGGCATTGGCGCATGATTGGTCGAGAGCAGTAGAATTACTGTCAAGTTATATTAATTCCTTCGAGTACTTATTAAGTTATCATGGCAACGGCGCATGAGCTCAGCAAAACGCGCCAAACTTTAACATTTTGACGGGTAAAATTTGAAATACAAAGTGAATTGACGATTCCATAACATATTTTTTGGGTAATGCTTTTAATCAAGCCAGCGCAACTTAGTTAAAAAAAACCGCTTATATATTCTCCTACACCGTAATTACAGTGGAACCCCGCCATACGACCACCTCATTACGACCACGTTTTTGTCACCTGAACTGTGTAGGCCCACTTATTTCCTTATTTTGAAAGCCCCGTTAATCGAACCATCCCGTTAATACGGCCAAATTTTTATGGCCCGATGGTGGTGGTATTAACGGGATTCCACTGTAGCTTTTAAGAATTCCCAAATTGCGCAACCTTCCAAAGTCATACTCACCTATTAGTCACCAATTTCTGTATAATCATCATGTATCTATTATCACCAACAGTATAAACTTACCAAAGCGGAGGGTTGTGTGGTCTACCTCGGGCCCAGTCCCACTGCTGGGAGTCTTCCCCAATCTCTGCGTCCAATTAAAGTCGTCGCCATCAACATTAGTAAATCCACATAAACCATTTTCAAAAGTACAGTCATCAGGACCTACGTCAGAGAAAAGGATCACTAACCAAATGACAGAGAAATCGTTTATTTCCCGCCATCCATTGCATTTTAAGATTTAAGGTGAACTTGTCTTACGAATAGAGGGCAAAGGGTAACCCTACTGATCGACGCCATGTTAAATAAGTTAGCTTGAGTATCAGTGGTCCTAGCATTCCCCTTCCTTCGTTTCCTGCCCGCGCCATTTTTCTTTCTCTCCATATTCCCCATATTTATACTGACTGTCCCACGAATCATTCTATCATTCTCGCTATTGGAGAGTCTCGAAAATTAAACATGATTTTACCGTTCGTTGTACGTGGAGCTTCGAGTCACTCCTTTTATGTCAATCCTAGTAGGTTTAAAAAGGCGTAAGTCGCGAATCTCATTTCCAGAGTAAAAAATTAGAGCAGATACAACCCAATACTTGCCATCCGGCATTCTGGAGGTCAGACTAATACTGCAGCTTCGTGTAAAACAGGCATACCAATATTCGTGGCATGACGCATGCAGGCTTATCAATACTCAGACTGAATTTAATCTCAGGTAGTGTAGAAAATCTGTGCTTGTCTAGACAGAAAACAAGGTTACATACCATTCGGCGGTGGAGAAGGGAAAGGATTAACTGGCGGTCTGGTAGTGGTTCCTTGAAAACAATAGGCAGCAAAAAGGTGGTTATAAAACATGACGGGATTTCGAGATAGAGACGAGAACTTCATGATCGTGTAAGGGGCTTCGGCTTCGCCTGATAACTCTTACCTCGATTTTGATTATTCTGCAGGATATCACTAAAACCTCCTCCAATAATTGTTTAATGATTAGTTCTTAGATTACGCTAATGAATGGATATATTTAGTAGTTTTTAGATTTTAGTCTACTACAATGACAATCAAACAACTTGAGAGAAATTTAGCATTTGTACATGTTTCGGGCAATCACCGTCTACAGAGTGCGAATGGCATCCAATAAGCACTGCACTTCGCTATGAGCAATTAAATTTTATAGCATTAAGGTACTTTGCCTACCATTGCAGCGATACAACAAGTCCGCTTGAGTGATGTCTTTAGGGCTAAGGCCAACCCGCTGACCAAGCTGAATAACGGACGGATCTTTGGCGATGATAGTAGTAGCGCCATTGATACCAAAAGCAGTTTCGGAGTAATGCATGACGGACAGGTAATCATAAGGGATTCCCAGAGAGTCCACCTGAGATACGCTGTACTTCCGGAAATTGTGCTTTTTCTCTGTGAAACAAGATCAAAGTACGAACGTGGCAGGGCCTAAAACTGTACATGCAGCTGGAACTCAAATCCTCTTTTTCCATTAAAAAGCACTGATAAGAATTACTTCATCCATTCTCCATTCCAAACAAAGGTAAGATTGCAGTTTGTATTGCAATTTTACCCAGCCGAACATCGTTAGGCCTGGCCTAGGAGAAGCGAGACTTAAGGTCTAGGTGACCTTGTTTTGCTCGATTCAAACCTCCGTATTTTTCGTGGCAATGTAGACTAGTTGGGATAAGATCAATATGACTGATTTACATGATCAGGTGAGGTGAGGTGATTTACATGAGGTGATTTACAGATTTGAGGTCTGGCAAGGCAAGGTCAACTCCAGCACGTGCACTCTTCTGCTTAAAGACCAGGGTCCGTTTCTCGAAAGTCCCGTAAACTTTTCGGGCCCAGAAAAGCCATTTCTAAATCTGCGAAAAAGCTGGAATTTTACCATGATTTCAAGATAGGAAAGGGAAAATTTGTTGCAAAATTTCATACTTGGAAACGTTATCGTTTTAAAGACACATGAGAAATTATGGCACCCGAAATAGACCCGAAAAGTTTCAGGAGTTCGAGAAACGCACGCCAGGTCACCGAACACGCAAGAGTAAAATGGAGTATTAACGATCGATGACGTCAATGGTGAAAGCCCGGCTCAAAGCAGTGGGCTAGGATGAGCAAACACAGTAGTCATCGCTTTGCACGCTCACTCCAAAGTTTTTGTATATTTCTTTGCTGTCGTCTTCAAAACAACAGGGAGCTAAGGTAGCCTTACGTTGTTGATTTAAAGCCTTTGAAGTGTTTGACGAAATGCGAAGTTTTATCACAGTATATTAAATACCCCGCATTGCTTCCGTTTCACTTATACTGCATTTTAGATTTCTCACCTTCTGGTATTTTGTCCCAAACAATTGTCACGTGGTCATCTCTATCAGGGCGACTCTGCTCATGCCAGTAACCCATGGCGTGACCTGTGAAAATCAGTGTTAAAGAATTGGGGAAAAACCATGAAGTAGCTTGGCCGTTCTAAGGAGGTCGCTCCAAATTAGTGTCGTAAAAAAGTAAAAACGAAACCGAAAGTGACTCACAGAGCCAACTAAACCAACCAGCATAATTTAAAGCCGAATATCACGCAAATCGCGCTAAACGCGGGAAAATGCGTACGCTGAATGTCACAATTAGTTTTAGTTTGTTTGTTTAGTGGTGCTAATTTCGCCAACCAATCGCAAGGCGGAGTGAAGCAAAACCAAGGCAAACTCGAATTGCTTTTGAGATAGACACTGCCCTAAAGTTACGTGACATCATCCTTTGTTTCGCAGGACCTGATGGAAAACAGAACGAGCCTGTTATACCGAATTCCGATTTATACAAACCAATCTCATGGACAACTGTTCCTTGATACCAACAGCCTTTCGCCAGTGAAATCTGCTGCATTCCGCCTTGCTGCCCAACGTAAGACCAGCACCTAGAGAAACAAAACAAACTTACCCATAAATTGAAGTTAAAATGAATTCGTTTTCATAACAGAGAGTTTAGGGAGCTTAAGCATGAAAAATGATGGCGAGCTGTCCAGGGTCTAAATTACTGTGGACGGTGTTAAAGCAAAGAAAACGAAAGAAAAATCTAATCTATCTGTCATGCGCTCACGTTCTCGAGAAAACCTAAAATTTGGTCATTTCACGTTGTTGTTTTGCAGAGGACGGTAAAGAAATGTACCAAAATGAAAAATGCACGTGTAGAGTATTGTTTTGGCTAATTAATCCCATTGTTTTGTGGCGTTCTCGTTGCTTTAGAAACGAGGACGGCGACGGCAATGAGAACGTCATGATTTAAAGATATAACCTCTCGTTTTCGTAATTCTTTCGCAATCATTCCAATTTGTTTAACTTGGAAAATGCTGGAGGATTCTCCAGGAACTAAGTTACTATGAACGACTTCAAAGCAAGGAAAACTGAGAAAGAAGATTTTGCTGTCATACGCTCACGTTCTCGAGAAAACCTAAAATTCGGTCATTTCACGTCGTTGTATTGCAGAGAACGGTAATAAAAATGTACAAAACTATGTCACCAATTTGTATTCAATTTAGATACATTTGAAAAACTCCTTTTAGTTAGTGGAAATTTATTGTTAAAATATTTTGTCAATAACGCCAACAGCTCAATTTCTCAAGAACATCCTACACAATACAGCCTAAAAACATATGGCCACTTGACAATATTGAAACCAACTAACAACTGAATCTTCGACTGACGCTGAGAATCAGATGCCAAATAAATAATTATTACACAAAATGCACATTACCCTTTTCCTTCAAAAAACTCGATGTAGTTTTTCTCCGTTGTCCTTCTCAAAAACGTCAAACAAGAACTTTGTTCCCATTCCTTCATAGCGCTGAGAATGACACTTTTGGCAGCGAGATTTCCATCTAGAAATAGAAGAATGAGCGTAGCATTCTGATGGGAAAAGTTGCCATTTATTTAATTTCAGTTTTGTATTTTACAACAAGAACCACAGCGACAAACGGCCACAACGTAGGGTCCTAACCACCAGACGATCGCGGCGAGCTGGCCACCGAGTAGGTGATGAGCACTGGGGCATTCATATTTGATCTTTCATTTGTACCAGTGCGCATTCATGTTGTCTTTTTTGCTGGTAGTATTTTTGAGAAAGTAACTAACATAGTAAACTTCTTCATTCAAAGACAAATATGGACAAATCAGCACATAACAGTTTCACATGCCTGACACGTATATTTGTTTGAAGCATAAGCAGTTAAGTTTTTTTGGGAAGATGGACGTGTTTAATGAGAATACTTACGCCTACTAAAACTTCAAGTTTAGTTCAGTGAAACTCAATTAGTGAACACATCTCTCGGACCTCTGGATCAACACGTTGCATTGTTAGGGGAAGCAGCGAAGAAGTGAATAAATTTGTCTTAAATCCACTCACCCAATTCCTGCGATATGTTGTAAGGTACAACTCTATTACTCCACAACAGATTTTGGTACTTTGTTAAACCTCTGGCCCCTAATACAGCAGCTGTAGGATCACCGAACATCTCAAGTGCAAGTTGCTGGTTAACAGACAATTTGATGTCGCCCTCATGAAGTGATTCCTCCTCGTTTCCTACAAAGAAATTAAAAAGGCAAAAACAAAACAAAACCAAAACTCTATATAATAGACCTTATTCATAAATGGCGGCTGTTTTATTTGTGTTTTGTTATTGTGCAAATTAGCCTACCAAGCCTCACATTAGAGCAAGAATCCTTTTCAAGTTAGCACATGCTAGTGAGGCTTGGTAGGCTAATTTGCACAAGGACAAAAGAATGATGAATTGGCAGCCATTTATGAATAACGCCTATGATCTTAAAAATAAAATATTCAAACCATAAAAGAGGCTAATTTGTAGCTGGACCATTCAGATTCAACACAAAGCTTGCATATATCTTTTCATTTTATGTCCGAATTTTTATTTTGTTAATTTTAACTTCCATACGTTTTCTTTGTAAGAGACAGGAAGAGGAGAGGAGCTTGGTTGAGCTGGGTTTTGTCGTGAGGAGTCTAGTTTTAATCGTGTACAGTTAGCCTTTCTATCAAGTAATTACTTGATAGAAAGGCTAACTGTACACGATTAAAACTAGACTCCCCACGACAAAACCCAGCTCAACACAATATAAGCAAAATTGAAAACTAATACTGCAAAAGGAGCCTTGTATGCTGCTTTCTTTCTTTTTTCCCTCAATAGTCAATCTACACAAAAAGACACTCTTTGAACCTTTTCTAAGAACATTTCAGCCGTCGCTTGGGTCAACAGCGCACCATTACCGAAATGTCCAAACTGCATTTGACGCACGAAACGTTTGTAAAAAAAGTGGGGCTGTGCTATTAATTTAAAAAAAATATTTTTGACGAGGTGAATCTTTTAAATTGGGCTGGTACACCGTGTTCACAGCGTAAAAACGTTTAAACAGTTTCAATTGCTCTCAGAATTTTAACTGTCTATTGCAACTAAATACAGAGAGGCAACTTGAGAATAGATCCAATTATCAAATTACGTACCAACATGTACGTAATGAAAATGCACTCTTGGGCAAAATAACAAATAACCAGAGAAATCAAAGGCACCAAGGCGAGGCAACGTTTGGAAAATCTCATTATTATTATTTTTTAACTAGATCATCTCAAAATAAGAAAAAAAATTGCCATGCGAAAGTCCTTTGTTAACGTTACGTAAGACGTTTGAGGTTTCATTCAGCGAAACAAATGTTTTTGAGAGCAATCCGGTAACAAATAAATCTCTCGTTTATATGGACAATCGGTCCTCAAAGATTAAGCTGTAGGAGGCACTTTCATCAACCGCGATACCAATTTAAAGCCAAGAAATCGAGGATGGGGAGGGAATATCAAATTATCTTTGCTCATATGACTATGTCTTTCTTAACAGGTTTGTTGCAGAAAATTCACTGTTTAGAACGTACCTTCTTCGGGGAACTGAAAACTGGGTTGGATAATAATTAGAAACACAAAAAGAATAAGCGCTGTGACAGAAGCCATACTTGCAATGTTACAATCACTGCACGTTCGAACTTATATAAAACCTGGCCAAATATTTAAAAAAGAGCCTTTCCAGTCATTCTGAAGCTAGTGATCTTGTTTTTATTTTGTTGGAACTACAAAATAAATGAAAAATAATGAATGTTTACTTCATAAAAAGTAGATGAAAACCCGGCTTCGTTGTGTATTGTTAGAGAACGTTATTTGAATTACGCATGTGTTGCTGGTTTAGCTGCCAGAAATGCCAAGTTATGTTTGAAGTTTTAAGATAATAAAAAAACTTGATCACTGAGGTGGAACTGTTTAATGGCTCTGCGGTACTATATGGCCGATATCTCGGACACTTTTAAATGTACAACATTTATCTACCACGCCTTGGTAAATATGAGTAATATGAAGTTTCCATTAAAATGTAATTTCTGAACTTTTGCCAAAACGACGATCCCTACACATTTAAAAACCAAAGAAAAATCGATCGTACTTTTTTGTACCTCGAAGATGAGGAAACGTGAAAAGAAAGTCTGCTGCATTATTTCAGGCTTCATCTTCTTTGGTTTGCAACTTATTTAAGGAATCCTTGGTCAATTTTCGGTACACAATCAAATTGTAATAGTCGAGTTCAGTTGCAACCCTCCAGGTTCTGTCTTAACTGTTGTGACTATTTGAAATACTTAACCGTGAAATTTTCTCCCATTATTTGCATATGATATGGTTTAAAAAGCAGCTTTTTTGGGTACTTTGGAGTTTTCTTTTGAAAGGAAGAGGTAAAAAATGCAGCAAATACCAGGATAACAGTTATAAACCGTTTGTATTTCAGAGGAATACGGTTTCCCGGTGGTTTCTGAAGGGGAACATTTCGAACCTTCAGTTAGATCTGTATCAAAAACTGTCATCAAGGCTTTTGGCTAATATCGGTCGAAAATCGAGGTGGGAGGAGCCAACTCGGTAGCTGAAATGCAAAGTGTAAACACCGATTTAATGGTGTTTACACAGAATAGCATTTCACGCAGGGGAGATTTATGCAGATGTTCAGGTGGGAGGTCATCAGATTTTTCTTATGTTCAAATCCATTTCGTTTACAGTGTTTGCATTATGATGCAATATAGTATAGTCAGGCACTTTTTCAAGAAATCCTGAAGTTTTTCTTTTCTCGAATATCTATAAAATTATGCACTAACTGACAGAAAATGAAGATCGAAGAGAACTCGTATCGTATTAAAGAGAAATGGTTCTTTTTTAGATTTATTAATGGCATTTAAGAAAACCATGTCGAAAGAGCGATTTCTTAGAATCGTTGGTCCTGTGTGCATGCAATGAATGTTCAAACTGACTGAACAGCTCAATACGTTGAACTTAGTTGACTTCAAGACTAGAGACACGGCTCACTCTGTTCAACAAAGCTCAACTTGTTCTTGGCATAGTGAACTGAAGGTACTGCAAAGAATCTCTGATGGAGATATCCCGCCTGTTTTTCGAAATCCTGATCAGCCAGCCCCGACGGTATCATCCGGATCATATCAATCAAAGCTCTTTTCGTGAGATGAAGTTTGTATGCCTTAGGCCCCTTTTATATGGAGAAACGTTGTCCCGGGTAGAAGGGTCATGATCGCCTACCCGAGCTACCCTGGGCGAGCCAACTTTTCCTACATTTCCTTACAAAACTTGGCGAGCCGTTTACATGAGAAACAAAAAGTTGGCTCGGCTAGAAGGGTGACCCGCCTAACCGGGTCACCCTCTTTCAGTGGTAGGGTCACCCTCCTAGCTAAGCCAACTTTTCTCCATATAAACACTTTGGCTCACCCAGCCGAGTCAACTCGGTCACGGCGATTCAATCAGAGCATTTGTGAGCGCTGTTGGCTCGGGCAAAGGGGTAAACTTTTTTTTCATATAAACGCTCGCTAAAGTTGACTTGGCTGGGAGGGTGACTTGAGCTCTCTTACCCGGGACAACGTTTCCCCATATAAACGGGGCCCGTAGACGTTACGTTTGTTCAGCTGTGGACATACAAGATTGCTTTAGTCTGGTGACTTATCTTTTAATGTTCTCTTCATGTCCCGTGATGGTTCCCTCATCTAATAAAATAAAGCTAAATAATACCTAATTCCAGACCACCACGGTTAAACTCAATCGTTTGGAGCGGCAAACTCCTCCACAGCTTCCTACCGGAGCATGTTAGATAGCAAAAGAGAGCAATGCATGATATAGCATAGCTGGGAAAATTCTGGATATCAACAACGAAACAAAGAAAGGAATGAATGAATGAATGAATGGATGGATGGATGGATGGATGGATGGATGGATGGATGGATGGTTGGATGGGTGGGTGGGTGGATGGATGGATGGATGGATGGACAAAGGAATAGGGAAAATGGGAAAGGAAAAATGCATTAACAAATGAAATTCAACTACAACTACTATGTTATCACCGCGTGCATTGCCGAATAATTTTAATAAATAAGTAAAGTGCTCCGCGCTTCTCCTAACCCGGTGAAGAATATCCCTGGGAAGTGGGAATTACTGCCGGCTGTTTTCGTGCAGAACTCATTATTCAACCATGAACACCAAAAGTAAGAAAACTCAACAGCCAGTCGATAACAAACAATGTAAGTACTACAAAGAAAAGACCTGAATAAATCTGATTTCTTCAGGTTGTAGTTTGTCTACCTGAATCTTTGCATAAGGGAAAAATATGCTTCCGAGGAAAACGCGTTGGACGCTCCATTTGGCGACACTGAGGTTAAATTTGTTTGTTTAGTTGTCATTTGGAAGTCGTTCATTTTTTACTCAGTGGAATTCATGTTTTTATATCGCATAAAAGTTTTTGTTCGTGTTTTATTTCAAGTC
This sequence comes from Galaxea fascicularis, assembly GCA_948470475.1. Classification (NCBI taxonomy): domain Eukaryota; kingdom Metazoa; phylum Cnidaria; class Anthozoa; order Scleractinia; family Euphylliidae; genus Galaxea; species Galaxea fascicularis. The sequence continues at coordinate 31,636,967 of OX419338.1, forward strand.
ATTTTTCAGTATTGCAAGAAAACAAGTATTTGTTAATGTAGACGTCAACTTAAATATAAACATGTTTATATATACCGGCAGCAATGAACGATTCTTAAGCTAGCCGGCATTTAAGCAAGCTACATACGCCACTATGAAGAGACCATAAAAATTAACACAAACGTCTCCGAACTAACTTGGTAATTCCCCTGATAATTTCTTGCTGCGAAAAAAAAAAATGATGAAATCATTGTCTTTGTAACTCATTGCATTTGTCGGCATTTCGTTTCGCATATCGCAGTTATCCGGTGTATTTATCTTGTTTTACTTTTCCTTTTTCTTCATTTAACTGACGTTTCATTGGGACTAGAACACAAGAAACAGGTCAAGGGTTTGATGGTTATTGCCGGCAAAGCACAGAACAAATGTAGGTAAGACGTGTTTTTTAGATACAATGTTAACAATGGCTCGTTGTTTTGATATAAGGCGTGCACTAGGTGGAGTCAAGGTGCAGCTTGAATCTTCATGGCAAAAAATAACAAGATGCCTTGATAGTTTGACTTAACAGGACTTAATTACACTGAGGTGAAGGATTACAGCTCAGGGAAACAACTCCTTCTAGTTCGAATTAGTCCAAAGTAAAAAACAAGTCAGTGTCAAACCACCCTGAAAAAAAGGAATCGCCTGATTACAATGTGTATATTGATCCGGCTAATATTGAATAAATAAATCCTTTATTTATAAACAATGGTTATCATATTTCAGACTGAATTAGAACTGTCTTTATGTGTTGATAATGTCATTAACAGTCTTTAAAAATAGGTCCGTAATTCGTACATGTGTGGCTTTCTAGACCACGTCACAGGCGCTTGACTCTCGTGGACAAATAAATAAATCCGATCGTGCCATAATGTGGGTACACACTTGATGTAAGCCACACAAAGATGAATAGTGTAAACATTCATCTTTTGGAGAAGTTTTTTTTTATTACGGAAGTCCGGTCCCGTCATCACAGGAGGTAAAGTTTCGGCAATGACAAATTACTGCAATAACTAACAACAACACTTGATCAAGTCGAAGTTTCTCGCGGAATTGACTGTATTGTGGTGTACAATACCTTCTATCTCTTGATGATAAAGTTTTACAGTAAAATGAAATATATAATTTTGGGCCATTAAAAAAAGAAAGGAAATCTCATTGGCCGTTTTTAGATTTTCCTGCTAATCATTTTAGCAAATTGAATAAAACTGTGTAAGGTGATTTCAACGGGAAATGGGATCTTTACACTGCTGCAGTCACTGATTGCTTCGAAATCGTTAAAAGTAAACCACGAGGAGTTCCTGTTGCTGATTTCTAAATCGTCAAAAAAAAAATATCAAGCTATTTTAGCGTAGGGAGATGAACCATAATCTGTATTTGGGTATCAGTAGTTTCATGTTATAATCCTGCATTTTAATCACAGCCTCTCCATCAGTAGCCAAAGAGGCTTGTGTATAGGTTTGGTAAACTGGTAAAGTATGTTTTAAAAACAACACTGGACCAGTATTTTTAGGCTCTCTTTGTTTCCAACATATCTTTTAGCTATTCAAAGTAGTATTAACATTTCGTGATATAGCTTCCTCAAACATGGAACTATTTTGCTAGCTTGTCAATGGGACGCCTTGGAGAAGATAGCACCCATTACCGGCAAACTGAGCGATTCAGTTTAAAATTTAATAATATAGGAGATTTAATTAAAAAACCAAGTTGGCCAATAAGTCTGACATATCGCTTTTAAAAGAAATGTGGGGTTGTAAATATATTTCAGTTCGTAGTCGGGGCTGTTATAGACTTAGTTTGAAGATTCAATAAAGGCAAAAAGATAATAAGACAAAAATCTTTATTTAAACTCAGTAATTATATAGCATACAAAGTGCTAATTTGACTGAGCTAAATAAATCTATTACACCTATAATAAACATTAAAAATAAAATATAAACAAATAATAACAGGAAAGAATTGGAACCTAAAAATACAGAAAAGGCAGCAAGATCGAATTAGATAAAAAGTTCAGGAAAGTCCTGAGATCATTAGATGTTCTGGTATTATCATCAAGAGACTTCCAAAACTTAGGTCCTAGTAAATATTTAATTGACGCGGGTCCATGAGATGTTGTATTACATTTGGGAAGAGCTCAAATATGAGACCCCTAAGGTTGCATGTTGAAAAAGAACGGCGTGCGAGCATTAAGTGTGGCACGCTGTTCTTTGAAAACAATTCAACTCTTAAATTGCTTTTTTATCAACTTAAAGTCAGATGTTTACCTAACATCGTATGTTTGCTAAATTTCATATGGGGAATATATCTATGAAATCGGTTTCACCTTTACTCTTGTATTTAAAAATGTCATGGTAACCTTAAATTAGGCCACTTAGTCCCAGCGAGGGTGTTATGGGCTTGCAATTGATTACTTTTTTGTCTTTCTCTGTTTGATTGGAAATTTTACATCATCCTACGAACTTCAGTGTTGATATTTTTTCTCCAGATATTGAAGATTGTAGTGAGACGACTGCAAACTTTCTGGCAAAGACGCGGTAAGACAAATAGAATTAAGCAGGCCAAAGATTGCATTTAATTAAGTGAGAAGAGCTAAGATTATTAGAATAGATTGAACTGAGGATCACCGTCCTTATAATATATATTCCGGCATTTCCAGGTGTTTTGTGGATATAAGTAATGCAAAATCAATTGCACACCTTCGTTGAACAGATCGAAAATTGAAAGGTGTCGAAACATTGCCTTCCGTTAGCTATTTAGGTTCATCCTGTAACACTGCAACACAACTGAGTGTTATGAACATTTTACGAAAGAAGTTAATTCTAAATCACTCAAGTTTTAGGATATCTTCGGTGAATTCTTTATTTTTATTTCAAGTGTATGAGACAGCTGCTCGGATCTTGCTAAACTGATATTTATTAGAAGAACGCGAGACTAACAGAATACATTGTCTGTCCAAAAGTACGACCGTCTGAAAGGAAAAAAAAATGGGGAAAATAGAAAGACATCAAAACAGAACAACAGAGATGGGATCTGCTTACAGGCTTAGACGGACGTTTATTCAGTTTAATCTGAAATAAATGATTTAGCGAGGGGGGAAATACTCTCTCAATTCAACTTTCAGAGAAAGGTTCCATAATTCCAACGGTATCTGAGCCGCGACAATGATATTTGAGGGGTGAATAGTAAGTTCTGAAAATGTGTCTTTGACATCTTACCTGAGGGTTGTAATCCTTCGTGATGTGAAAATTACGTCATAATTTCCAAATGGCGACCCTCTTTTATCCACCTTCTAGACTCACGCTGTCTAGTTAGCGTTTTCCATTTAGCGCTTTCCATTCAACGGAAATTTCGAAAATTTCGGGTGGAATTCAATGGAACAGGATCTTTTTCAGCCCGAACAGTGAAAATTTCGATATTTTCGAAAAGTTTGTGCCCCATTAATAAATTTGCGATTCTAACTTTCCTCCAGTCCCCGCGCACCATTACATCTTTGAACAAGCGACTAAATACAGAAATTCACAGTCAAAGTTTTAAATCCAGATTTTAAGCCTGCTAGAATGAGCTCCCCACACAAACCCATGGTTTTCACTGAAACTGCTGGTCGGTGCATTTCCGGTACTTAGCTGCATGTAGTCTTTATCACTGTAGTACGTAGATTTGTGCCAATGACTCTCGAACGTTTGCTCAGCCACGGATATCGGCAACCCATGATAAGAGAAGGTAACAACAAAGGATATGAAAAATCCTCGTTTTCTGTCATTTTTGAGGAGTATTTACGCTAGTGTTTTGCCCTCGTTTATGCGCAATTTGAACTGATCAGTTAATATTCATTTCAAGAGAAACTGATGGTCCTACTATGTCTGAATCACAGCCTTTGTCACAATGGGAGGACGACAGTAACTTGAGTACATGGCAAAACGGTAGCAGCAAATTGGAAAAAAAAATGGGTCAGTGACGACCCACCAAGAAGACTCCTATTCTACAATGAAATTTTCGAAACTCCAAACTAGTAATTTTGTTGAATGGAAAGCGCCCTTCTTTACCTCGCTTTCCACCAATGTGTCCCGGGTTCGATTCCCGGGCGTCATAAGTGGGTTGAGTTTGCTGGTTCTCTTCTCCGCCCCGAGAGGTTTTTCTCCTGGTACTCCGGTTTTCCCCTCTCCTCAAAAACCAAAATTTAATTTAATTTGAATTGGTTTGAGTTGATTTACAGTCAACTCAATCAGTAGAGGACCTGTGCTCAGCTAGAAAGATTTGAGACTTAAATAAAGTTATTATATTATTATATTATTTACGAACATGCTCGCTGTGGGGGATCAATATTTCATAAAGAAAATCCGACACCTGAAAACCTGATACATGAAATGCATGTTTCGCAAGTGAGGAAAGCCAACCAACAGACACATATTAATTTCGCTCCCGCCGGATGCTTTCTATATGGTGTTGGGATTCTAAATCATACGCGACAGAAGATTGAAATTGTAGTAAAACATTGTTGTCCATGAACCACTAAATTAGCAATCCGCAACCATTGTTTATTGATAATTTATTTTTTGAAAGACATTTCATTAGATATAAATTGAGTAATCGACTATATTCTTTGCTTTTCTCAGTCTCTATAGCGGTGACGATTTCTAGATGTTGTTGAGGGAGGCATTCTGCAGCTGGCTGCGTTTTGGGATTATTTTTCTACTTTTTGGTTCAGCATTGCCTACGTATCAAGAAACTGAAGAGTAAGTCTCCTTTCAAAAATTGTCTGGCATACAAATGTTTTTTAATGCAAATGTTTTGAAATCAACAGCTTGAAAAAACAAAGTTCGAAACTATTTTATCACAACCAGCTTCTGGTCAGATTTACTTGGCATTTTTTTGTCTTTTATTTTAATCTCGTTGTTGACTTCTTAATGTTGCTGTCTCGTTACCTTTTGCCCGGCTGGCGAACTATTTCCAAACATCGCCAAACGTTTCTGCCATACATACCTCGAAATCTTCAGTAGAAAATTGCTCAATTAACGCATACAATGCAAAGGGAGCATCATACGGTCAAATATCCTTAAACATTGTTTTCCCTTTGCAAAGAGCGAGAACAAAAGCGAGACACAAGAGTACAAGAATGGTTAAGTGCATCTTAAGCCGTTATAAACCGCTATCCTTTCCTTTATTTCTGTACCAGCAATCTGATGTGACTAGCAGCTGCAATGCTTTCGACATTCATAAAAACAGCTTGTTCAGACAGTCTGACTGAAACTTTTAAATTAGATTCAAGGGGCAAAAAATGTTCAGTCATGATGTATTTCGGCGGAAAACGCCAATATTGTTAACCAAGTGGAACAAACCCATAGTATAAGTTGATTTTGTCTTCGAGTCAGTTTGTCGGGAGCAAAGTAGAAATTCTATCATCGCTCTATAAAACAGCAAAACCCCAAACAGTATCTATTTTTAATTTGAAAAGGAACATATGTGGGCTAATTTCGTTGTTCTGTTAGCGTTTTATCTATGTGAAAATTACTCGGCTACGTATGCATGTTTAATCTAACTAGATAACGCCGAGTCAGTCAGTTAAAAGAACAAAGATTATTATCAACTCATCGATGACGAGCTTTCCCTGGCGCTCATCCCCAGACAAGTCTGAAGATAAAAGGAAATATAATTTTGATTACTTTAGTTAGAATGCTAATTAATATTTCATGACATTTTGGGCGCCGAAGGATCATCCAAACTGTAGGGTGCAAGACCAATGAAAGCCACTATAGCCAGTTACGGTTAGGAAAGAGAGCTAATCACTTCCACAAGGTGCAAGTTGACCTTTCATCTGCTCACTCTGATATATAAAAACGATGGTGATGAACAGTCGCTCTGCACGTGCGTTTTACATTTTGGTACATTTCTTTTTTTTTTCCTCTGCAACCCAACAAAGTGAAACGACGCAATTCAAGGTTTCGTCGAGAAGTGAGCTCTTTCGAAATCTCAAAATTCAGCTTGATGGCGAGGCCCAGAGGACAAGAATCAAGGAAAATGAATGTTATGTTAATCATCTTCACACTTTTTGCAATTCGATTCTATTGCTTTTTGTCCTCCGCGGCCGGGTCTCGCTATTAAGCTGAATATTGATTTTTCGAAAGTAAATTATTGACTGTGAATTTTCTTTCTTTTATTTCCTTTTACGCCGTTCGTGGCTATTTCTGTCAGTAGTTCTTAGTTAAGTTGCCCGCATTCGACGAGGTGACCGAGTTGGAGCAAATTTTTGAATGGCGAGTTAGTTTGAGTTTTCGTTACAAAAGCGAGAACTTAGAATTACGTATACGATACGATACGATACGATACGATATCCTTTTTGTATAGAGGGTATAGACATGTTTAACCCAAGTAAGAGTTTTCTAACACATGGCCCTCTAGGTCAGCACTAGGGGTGGTCACAGCCAGGGTTCATTACGTCCCTGGTGGTTCTTTTACGTCCCACAGAGTCAATTTGTGAAGAGTTGTGAGACGGAACCTCCGTTTTTATCGTCCTTATCCAAGAAGACTAGAAAGTCTAACATTTTTGCAGATGTCATTACAAAGGTAGCACTTTCTCCTCAGTTATTTAAAGACCCTGAGTGTTGGTCCGGCCAGGGCTGGAACCACCGACCTCCCGCACAGCAGTCCGGTGCTCTACCACTGAGCCAACCGGTCGGTGGTCGTCGTCGTTGCTTGAGCTCTGTTGTTCTGAGAGCCCGTGTTACCCTCCCTCGGCGTTTGTTTTCCGTACGTTGAACTCGATGTGAGTTGCACAGGCATTAGAAACAAGATTTCTTCGTTGCATGTCATGAGCGCGCCACTGGCGCTTTAGCGTACCCAGATTTACAATCAAAAGCCAAGTCTACTTTCCTGATATCCTACGATATTAAGTCACTCAGGTCTGATATCCCACAATATCATGGCCACTTTCAAACAAAGTAATTTGCCATGCGACAAACTGGAAAGAGGTTTTACCAATAGAACAGAAACCTGCTAATTTAACATTTAGCTGCTGTTTTTCGGTCGTAAGACAAAGAGCAAAAAACGTTCCCGCCAAAACTATTAAAAAAACTGGAGGGCTCTCGTCAACTACGGGATGTTTGTCTGGTACTGAAAATGTGAAATTACAACTGAAAGTTTGTTTGCAAAGTTTGAAAATGACACTATACCTCTGCTTCCAAAAGTGCTCCCTACCGAACGTTTGAACTGCAGAAGCGAGTTCCGTGTGACATTTACACTATGCATGTGTTCATTCCCTCAAGATAAATGACTTGTAATGATTTCTTCGGCATACACTGTAATTTTCTCGTTTTCAAACGACTATAATAGTTTTGCAGAGAAGGGTTTTACACACATTTTGCTACCACTTTGCTCACTGTATAAAAACCAAAGAAAAATTATTTTCATATTTTGCGCCGTATGTTGCTCCTATTAATCTCCTCGCGGGCCATACGACTGGACGCCTGACAGGTTTTCTGAAATACGCTTGGTCTCGCCATGGGTATTTTGGCTCGACTGCGTCTCGCAAAAATACGAACCATGGCTCGACCAAACTCGCCTGATACGCCGCCGAAGCGTACCAAAAAGGTACGATTAGGTAATTACTAAAACAAAGCGCATTATAAGCAAATCAAGCCATTCACTACGTTGTAAATTTGATTACACGCAGCAGTCTAGAGATGTATGAACAATCCAGAAAAGAGGCCTTTTGCTAACACCATGGCTTTCGCGCTAAACTCGAACTCCCGATTTAATGATTTGGCGGCAAAGCAACTAATAATATCGTCATACCGGGATATAATTAATTTTTCCAAGTGCAATCAATAAAATCAATAAGTCTCCGCAATACCTGTACATGAAACGCTGGCCTTATGCCCTACGGGACAAAGGATTACTGTCACTAAATAGAACTTTGTCTTATAGGTTATTTTACAGTTGTGTGCTCAGTGACCTGGCCTTTGTGTAGAGGTGAGGCTGGAATTGACCTTATTTTGGTACAACTTCACTGCCTCTCTCAGGTAAATCATGTTGTTGTTATGCTAAGTAGTCCCCAGCCTCGCTTCTACTCATAGGCCAGGTTACTCAACTCACAACTGTAAAAGGCCTCACTTACGGTATGTGATATTAATTGTATCTTTTTAAAGGGAACTTTATCGGCTTGGGTCGCTAGATTTCCATCGCTATACCAGGAATATCCGCGTTGAACAGAATATTGTTAAATCGGGACTCTGCTCTATACAATTTAGTGTAGCTTTTGCTGGGACACAGAATGTTAGTCGCTAAACTATAGGGAATATCGTTAAATCGACGATCGTAAATATGGGTTCCAGTGTATAAGGATGCCTATCATAGGACACAGATAACGTCATTATTTTATTAATACATCATTTTCCTTGTTTCTGATTTAAGTGATGTGCTGGAAGAGAACAGGACACTGAATGCCACTGAAATATTAAACTTACTGCTTAAGAATTATGACAACAGACTGAGGCCAAAATTTGGAGGTAACCTATTTGTTATACATAGTGTCTTGGTCGGCGGCAAAGCTTCCTATGAACAAGGGGGCGAAGGGTGGCATATTCCGTGACCAGCTACTTTCCCTGTTCTTTGGCTATTAATGTAACTGACCATATTCTTGGGTTTAGGGGCGCCACTATGACCTTTTATCCACTGCTTAAGGGTCAATCCCGTCCGTCGTTCATGGGTGACAGACAGCCCATTTGCCCATAGTACACAACCTTTTTTCGACTATGGATCGATCTCAGTTCCTTGAACACCCAAGGCATTTATACTTTTGAATTGGGTATGATTTGAACAATGTGTCTAGATGACTTACAATTAAAGTTGTCTGAAAGAGGCTTGGCGCCATGGCTGTTTTTACACTTCCCATAGTAAGTGAACTCGGCAACAGCTTAAAGTTACTCTCGAAAACATGACTTTTCTATTATTTACATCTTAACATCAAATGAAGTCAAAAACGAGAATTTTAGTCGTTTACCATATTTTTTGTGCGAAGAAACTGCTGTGGTGAGAATTTTATACTGCGCTTTACACGAAAAAATTAAGTTGATTTTTATTTTTGCAGGGAGACCAGTGAATATCTATGTCGACTTGTATATCGTCGATATTGGGGAAATATCTGTAACTAACATGGTAGGAATCTGGAATTTTTTTTCTAGACTTCTATGTGTAGACTTCGGCATCTGCGCTTAATACGAAACATTGAAACCAGAATAATTATATTTAAATCATTCGTAACATATTTAAGATTGTGACGAATATATCATGGAATTGAAGTCGTCACGTACCCATGGACTGATGTGATTATTGCTCATCTGCGTTCAATTAAATGTTGTTAATTCGAGATGTACCATTTCAAATAACAAAATTTATTGGGGTTCGAATTTGCAGCTCTTCAGTCCGTATATTTTCTCTTCAACGCTCGTAAAATTTGCTTCAAACTGTTAGCAAAGAAAACCGAACTAAATGTCATACGTTGCTTCGCGACAATGTTTAGCAAGCATTCTGTGCAGGATGGGATGCGAGCATGAGATGAAAGGGGAAGTTCGTTTCATTGGTGCAAATTGACACCTATCTTCTGGGCCTCCCCTTACCTGTTGGATCCCATTTTTGTTGTTATTTTCCTTTCTTGAAAATACAATACAATATTTATTGATCTCTTCCCATGGAGGCGTTTCAGGGACTATAGCCTATATAAACTAATCAATATAATAATTACAAAGTGCTTAAGATAAAAACACTAAAATCAATAAAATACTTAACTCATTAAAATACTAGAGTACAAAATACTGAAATACAAAATATACCTCAGATCAATAAAATGTTATATACATATAAAGTCGATAAAAAATCATTTAAAAGAAAGTTTATACTTGAAAACATTAAGAGACTAGCTTAATTTAAGAGACCTCAACTCATTCTACAATTTGGCAATTCTTTAATTTACTGAAATGAGCCTTGAGGTTGTAAATATTTAGCGAGGTCGTCTGTGTAATTTGTCTAGTTTATCCTTTTACAGTGTATTTTCACTTAACATGATTGTTCTGGTTACTTCGTTTCTTTAAAACAAGGAGTACAGGATGACTATGTATTTCCGGCAAACTTGGGAAGATCCCAGACTCAGATTTAATGGCGTTGATCAAATAGTTGCCCAGGGAGACATACTCGACAAAATCTGGATTCCAGATACGTATTTCAACAGTGAAAAGAAGTCAAAGTTTCACGAAATTACCAAGAAAAACTACGGGCTTACTTTTCTACCTAACGGAACAGTTTTCTTAAGCATAAGGTATGTTTTGTTTCAACTTGTCTAAAAGAATTAACTCACAGGGTTGTAAGACCACAGCATTGCTTGCCTCAGTAACACGCTATGAGAAGTTAAAGAGGCCATGGATCCGTGATAAAAGGGAACACACCTAATAGCTTAGGGATGCAGCATACGCAACAAACCTGTTTCCAGCATTCATTAAAACAGATGGGTGACCAGTGCCTCAATACGCTTTTGCTCAGACTTGGACCCTTTAAGAATTTCATCTCTTCATAACCATGAAAACAACGGGAACCATTCAACCGTTTCAAAGACGCAGCCCAGTAACTGGGCGAAAAGGAAGCAGCTGAGTTGCTATCACCATTGAAACTAGTTATTGTGGACGAAATCAGTGCTTGTTTGGCCTCTTTAATATACTGAAGTTGAAAACGGTTTGTACTATTAATTTCGTCTACAGTCTTGCTTTTTAGCTGTTTTCGAGCTAATAAAAGTCACTTGCGTTTCATATTCTCCGTATTCCAAGGATTTCATTGACCGGTGTGTGCCATATGAACTTGCGCACGTATCCTTTGGACACCCAGTCGTGTAAGCTGAACATTATGAGCTGTAAGTACATTTTCTTCAAATTGTAAAATTAACAATGTTAGGAATTCAATTTAGGAAGCAGAGCCAGAAACACTGGGAAAACAGTGACATCTCTCTGAACAATGACTTCTAGACATTGTTAGTTCTTGCTGCAGATTTTAACACACAAAATCTGTTCGACAGCCACAGTTGAAATCAAATTCCAATGCTACTATGCGTTTGAGGGCAAATAGTTTGTCAAGATGGCGACAATATATTAAGTGTGACATTCGTGAGATTATGACGAATCTTGTTTGAACTGGCTTAATAAGAGTTGGAGGACTCATATAAAAACAAACGAAAAGTACTTTCTTTCGCGAATCTTCAACGCAAAACGAAACAAGATAAACTGCATCAAATGATTTTGTCTAAACCTATTTCACCTGAGGACAGGGAAGACACACACAAGCACACAAAGAAAACAATAACTTTTATCTCGATTGTCTGCATGTTAATACCAGTTTTCATTTTCTCATCAATCAGATTCCTATTCTGAAGCCAATGTCAAATATAAATGGAAGAGAGGTCGCGTGAAATCTGTGGAACGTTCACCGGACATCTCCCTTCCACAGATGGATCTTATTGAAATCGAAGCGTCGGAGAATGTTGACATCTACTCCATCGGTAAAGCAAAAATGCTCACGTTTCTTTCCATGTAAATAGTTTACACATCCCATAAGTAAAGTGTTAGCAAAAATATCAGTAGTTTGTTGGTCCCCAAAATGGCATCATTACAGTATGCTAAAGACAATAGCATGCCTTGAAAATTAGCTAATCAAAATGGAGCAAAGTCACTGTAGAGGGGCCCCTATACCACTTTGGAAAATGCGTTCGCGTAAAAATATTGAGACTGTTCACGCGTCACGGATAATTCCCAAAATAAAGCAAATATCGGCAATCACGAATCACGAATGAACAAATAAACCTAAATCACGTTTCACGAAAAAAGTATAGGGGACCCTCACAGTACACGTACGTTATTACAGTCGTCGTTGTTTCACCCTAACTACCTTCCGGTCCTGCAATGGGTTTACGTCAGTCGCAGTGATTGGGGTACTGTGCTTTTGAGTGACATTCACATGAAAACCCCTTGAGTCACTCGTGTTCCAAGACGTTCTTGAAATACACAATTGAATTGCCAAGCCAAACCGCCTTTTTATATTTCAGGTAACTACTCACGGTTGTCCCTGGTGTTTACCTTTAAGAGGAGGCTCAGTCTGTTTATTACAGAGACATACCTACCGTCCATCATGATTGTAGCATTGTCCTGGGTTTCATTTTGGATCAACTACAAAGCTGCCCCAGCAAGAGTAGCGCTCTGCATCACGACGGTCAGTGTTCAGCATCCAATTTCTCCTTGTTATATCGAGGCTTTATAAATCAGGAGCCGGTCATGAGAATTGAGGACAGGATCATCCAAGATGAATATTTTAACATCTTCTCTCCACTCTCTCTATAAGAAATCTGTTGGGGTAGCAAATGAGAATTTAAATTTTGAGTTTAGGGTTTAAATGATTAAGAAAAGATGCATTTTACATGGCAGCCCTGCACCATTTGCAAGACCTCACAGTACAAGAGCTGCACCCTGCGAAGATCGAATGAAATTAGAGGTTTCAAAGAGCTGCAGCCCTTTCCCTTTTACAAAATGTTGTTGGGACAATGGCCAAGTCAGCTCAACAATGACAAAATAAAATGTCGCTAGAATTAAAAAAAAAAGGTCGAGCAAGAATTTCGCTTGGATTTTACATTTAATTTTTCTGTCTTCCTCTCCCTCAACCCGATTTTAAATCTGGGAATCCAAGGTCATATGCCGTGTCTCTATTCTTTTGCTAAGCCCTCTTTCCTTCCCAAACGTTTCCTGGCATATTTTCTCTAAAGGTGCAACACACTCTGAACACACCTTTCTGTCCCTGGTCAAATATGGAGTCGACCACATGATGTTTGGGTAACTTGACTTTGCCACTTAAAGTGCCTATAACCCCAAATATTTTTTTCGCTAAAATAAATCTTTGCACTTGTTCGAAACGCATTGTGGCATTTTTTTCCTTTTTTCAACAAATCTTGACTTTTTATAGGCTTCTAAACTGAGCATCATTTGTTTTACGACCGAGTCAGAAGGGGAGTGGGTATATTCCCGATTTGACGTCACAAACTGATTTGCATCGCATTAACTCTTTGTAAATATGCATGCAAAGTAGATTTTGACGTCAAATCGGGAATAGACCCATTCCCCTTCTGACTCGGTCGCGAAACAAACGATCCTTGGTTTTTCGTAAGTTTTGAAGTCTGTAAAAAGGCGGGAGTTATTAAAAATAGGAAAAAAAGGTCGCTATGCGTTTCGAACAGGTGCAAAGATTCATTTTGGCGAAAAAATAATTTGGGGTGATAGGCACTTTAAATAATTTCAGCATTACTTGCTTCTTACGATAGTTCAGATTAAGGACGCGTTACAGTCAAATGCCTCGTACATTTCAGCACCTTTCCATCAACATATTGCCAAGATTTGATTCAATCGAAAAACGGCTACATCAGGTATACTAACAGTCCTTGGTACAGTAAATGTTTGAGAATTTTGGGATGATTTTTGGAAGGAAGAAGAGTTATTTGGGGGAATGTTGACCTGACCACATTATTAGTATACCCTTTACTACTTTTCTTTCTTTAAATCTCAATTCTTCCCATTTTCCCAACATTTCACCTATAACACCCACTTAAACACGCGTTCGTATCACTTTGAAAAGTCACTCCTTCTGACTTTTTTCCAGGTCCTTACTATGATAACTCTGACAGCTTCAGTGCGGAATTCACTTCCGCGCGTGACATACGTAAAGTACAGTGACTGGATTCTGACAACTTGCCTGATATACGTGTTTGGCGCTCTGGTAGAGTTTGCTATAATCAACTTCCACGACAGCTTAGAGACGAGGAAGCAAGATACACTGAAGAAAAAACTCAGGAATATTGACATGGAACGTGGGGTGAGCAGCTTGACGGAGCTGTAAACTTGAATGTCGGCATGGCCTAAAGCATGACCGAAAAGGCATATGGCACATAGTTCACTCCAAGTTGTTAGTTTTCGAGACCGAGTACAATAGGTTCTTTTTGACAAACGTTAAATATTCAACACATTGTAACAATGCCCAAATATGGTCATGGCGCTCTCCATATTCATCATGCGTTCTAACAGATATCCTCCTGCGATATACGTGATTTCGTCTGTGGCGGAGGAAATAACGGCTTTCAAGCTTTTCTGTAATAAACCAAATAAATTGTGCTTTGTTATCAATGTGTTGAATAATAAAATAATTACCCTTATTAATCTTGCGGAATTAATATCTCAACTCGGCATACGTCTTCGTAGGCTATAAGTATCAGGCGATATTCTGCGAGATTTTGCAGGGTAATGGAACAGTACCAAACGTGTTAAAAGTAGTAAAGTATAATCGAAATGTCCGGATAATCGGGGTCCGGAGAAACGACGTTCGACTGTATATTGAGTGTTCAACTTGTATATCTAGGTAGCCATCTCCAAAGCAATGGTTCGATATCATAGAGGACTTCTGACTTGTTTTTAACTTGTTACTGCAAGCTTTGGACGTTGAAAATGCTGAAAACGAGAATATTAGGGTGGGGATGGGAGTTGCGCAGATGTCCGCACCTTGACCACTCATTAGACGTATTTCGCACAGGTTCACTGAGGGAAGCACTGGAAATTTTACTTGAGTTATATGTTTTCTGATTTTCATCTATTTCATTAATTGTTAGAGCATCGACTTATCCTGCAAAGAAAAGCCAGAAAGCAGTGACTTAAAAACACGATACCTAATGAGGCAGGTGTCCAATCTGCGAGAGAAAATCAAATCGTTTACAGATCAAGACGTCAACGTTCAGAGGATTGATAGCCGCAGTAGAGTTCTCTTCCCAATGACATTTGTCATCATTAACCTTATTTTCTGGATTTATTTCATCATTGATTCAAGGCAGATGAGTTCTTAAAGGTCGGGACACAACAGGAGTCACGTTGCAGGAGCAACTCTCTGTGACAGGCGACCTGGATCGCATGCACCACATTATATTTGGGAGACGTCGCTCGGTCAAGCCGACTACCAATTAAGTATACACGAGATGACATGTCCCAGCGATTTGTCTTGAGGGGATGAAAGACGCTTTCCGGTTTGTTTATTTTTTTTATCCTGTAGCAGGTACAGGCAGCCTAACAGTGTACATTAAGCCGGCGACACTGAAATTGTATGCAATTTTGTTCCCGCGACCTGATAGACGAATCTAAGCGTGTTTGAATTTGTGCGACAGAGGCAGTATTTGGTCGCCGCGACAGCAGTTTCTCATGTCACATGAGGGGAATTTTCAGTGCGAACCGTCCCTTTGCCGACCTTATTGTGGCTGTGCCGGATATTCTTAAGACAAAACAAAGAGGCAAAGTTAAAGTCTATCCCCGGTCTAAAATGCTTTGCAACTGTTAAAACTGGACGGTGGTACCGGTCAGCTTGTGAATAAAGCCACTAATTGGGATGCCTGGTTGTAAGCTAGATTAAAATAGGCTAATTCCTTACAAAAGGCACATCTTATTTTCGGGAAGTACAAATTAAAAATTTGAGAACTTTGGTAAGCAAGCCCTTCAAAATACTGCATTCTATTTAAAAACAGTCCGTTCTGACCGTGCTGCCTAAAAATGGAGAGCACTCTTGGATCCGGCGAACATTTTCAGCGACCAGGTGAGGTGAACATTGAACTCCAGATCTGAACTGTTGTCAACTAACGTCTTCTCGTCAGAACTTTGATCATTGACCTTATGAAATATGACATCTAATTGTTTCAATAAGGGAGTATTTGGAGTTCAGTAAATTTGCCTCCTGTCAGAGTTGTTAGGCTATCGATAGTTATTTGCATGACGGATATGTTAGAAACTACGAAAACTGAGCACACAGTTGTCTTGAAATGAATTGGAAATCAGCAAATTGACTTTCCGTTGCATCGTGAATCATCAAAACGACTTTTTAATTAGTTTGTAAAAAGGAATTAATAGCGAGGTGAAGGCAAGCGTCCTCCTTTAAAGGTAATTGATGGAAGAACATGTTTAGTGAAAGGAAATTATAAAATTGCATGGAGAGATTTGTCTTCTTTAAATTGCGCGGAGTGAGTCAAATCCAGCGATCCCTTTAACGGGAATTTAAAACTTGAAAACAGTTGCCGGCGACTTGGTAAGATCAGTATAACCTGCATCTAAGTTACTGAATTAAAGATGACCATCGTCAGGCAGTGCTTCGTTGTTGTTTATGTCGAATATTACCAGTTTTGTGTAAGGGAAGATCTTTAAAAATTGCCTCAGTTTTTCCAGGCGTAGTTGAAACGCTTAGGGACAGTTCGTTCTGTTCACGAGGAAAACTATTAAACAGAATGTTATCTTTCGGATTTATTTAGTTTAAATGCTCATAAAACCCCTGGCCTTAGGATCAGGTCATTTTATCAAAAGGTAAAGAGTGAGAATAGGAGGAGGAGGTAATTGAATACCTCTGAGGCAAACAGTTGCTTCGCGGTTCTTAGAAAATTTACGATACTCCAGCCCGAATCAAACTAAATAGTTCTGAGTTTTTTCTGAGTCCGAAAGATAACAGACAATTTAGTACATACATTTCCTGCTTCAACTTCAGACTGAACTCAATAATCTTGGGTGATACATTTTGACGAATAACTTGCTTATGGGATATCGCACAACCCCTAGACTTGAACACTCACGTTGTTTACTTATAACTATTCTACACTGAAAGCTTGTTTTCTTGACTCGATGTATTGAATAGCTGGTGTTTTTTTATATTTTTTTCCTTGCGTGTCGCACCCACTATGAATAGACTGTCCACTCAGAGAGGTAGCCACCAATTTAGCTAGATCTACACAGAGTTTTTAGTAATATTACGCGAAGGGAAGGGGAGTGGGGTAATTATAACGCTCGAGTTTGTGGAGAGAATACTGAGCTGCACTCGTCCAAACTATACACTTTTTGTCAGTGTTGAGTGTTCTCATACATTTATCCCTAACACCTGATCCCGAAGACAAAGTTTATGCATTTGCCATTCTAATACCAGCAGTAATCAGTACTTTTCTGTGGAAGTTAGTTGCCATACGACCCTCAACTAGGCTTTTTAGAATCCGCCTTATCAGATCAACCTCATGAAAGCCGTTTGAACCTCCCCTCCTCCCCCCCCCCCCCCCTTCTCAAACAGAAGCTATATCTCGGTATTTTTCTCTCTTGAATGAGCCAAAATTCGGCTGTTTTAATAAGACTAAGAACATTTTTGGTTTTAGAGTTCCAAAGGAAATGTTAATTTTTGAAAGAACAGCAATTATGCAAAGTGTCATTGGACTAGAAACGAAACGGGAGCGCTATTTTCCCGAGTATTTTAGGTCTCCATCCATGTTGCCTTGTTAAATTAATACCAAAAATTCGATTCGTGACATCGGTCCCACTAAGCCCTCTTGTGTCATCAGCATAGTCGGCGTATTATCCCTGTTTTAGACTTGGATGCCTTTGCTAATATACTCACGGCGGATTGAGAAGCTGGTAAAAACATGAATGGTTTCCTATTCGATTATCAGACGCAATTAACCATACTACCACATTTGGAAAGGCCACACACTTCCAAAAGAAATTTGAAATTACACTTTTCATCACCTACCTTGCCGCATTTCCTGTAACGTAGTTACATATTAACTCGCGATCAAGAATATGATAAGACAATTGTTTCACTCAGTTTGTCAACCAATCATCAACTAGATCGAATAAGTAGAGCCAAGTTGGTTATTAAAAGTTCATATAACTAACTGTTAACGCTGAGTTGATATTCAAATGTCTGTTTATTGTTCTCCTTTCCTTGAAGCCTATTTACACCATGCTTGGTCGATTTGGAAAACAATAACATTTTTCATAGGCCGAAGGTTTAATTAATTTTGATCCATTCGATTTTAGTCATTTTGGACCTTTTTTAGACGGCTTGTTTGAGATATTTCCTCGTTCACCTTTACCGGTATGGTGACGCGTAAAGCCTGATCCAATTAATCATAAGAACTTCAATTCACTACCGCCTATGAAAGAATACACAAGATTCAGCGATGAAGAAAGAAACTTTCCCAAAATTTATCGGCAGTTGAAAAAGAAAAGAAGACTCGGGATATGAAACTAGCCAAGCAAAACCTTACTAAGGATTTTTGCAAATCCTCTTTAAATGAAGATGTTCCATATGTTTGTTAAAGTTCGATCACACAAGAAAACAGTAGAAAACTGAATTTTGATTAAAATTCGCATGCATATACTTCTATGGTAGAGTACAGTGGAGTGGACAAAATTGTGAGTTAGTTCCGGGTGAAGAATTTTTTTGGACAGGATAGTGCTTTAGAAACTGAGCGCAACGGAAACTATTCGCACCATAGCCTTTGATTGCATGATGTGGATGAATTAAATCTACGAGCTCAATTGGTGGTACCCTTCAAGTTCTCACGGTTAAAAAGCAAAAATCAACCGTTATGTACACTGACCGTTTTGTGTTCAAGTCGGCCATGCAGAATCAGCAAAATAGAACTGGCCGGGCAATTTCTGATGGTGTCTAGCAGAGGACGCAAAAAAATTGTAAAAAAACGACGCCTAGCACACCTTCAGCCCGGTTGTCTCTGTTACGAATTTAACTCAGTGCTTTAACTCTCAGTATCTCTTTGTGGGGGCTTTCGACCCTCGAAAGAGTGAGTATCTTATCTAATGTAACGGCAGTCAGCCTTCCTCCTCAAAACGGAATTTCTGATGTCAGTTTGCAACGAATGAAGCTTGCTATATTTTTAAAAAAAACTTGAAACGTTCAAGAAAATGAAAATAAAAACAAAAAATATTGTTTGTTCGAGGCGGCAGATAAACTGAGATACTGGTGTTGCTCCATTGTTTTACGTCCCACGCTTCGGCGTCACTACTCCAAGCCAAAACCATC
>OX419338.1:31660881-31828381 GCA_948470475.1 Galaxea fascicularis
GTTGGTAACGGCTTATAAACTTGAACTGTTGAAGTTCGTCAGTTCGAAAATATTTTCTGAAAATCTCAACACCCGAAAACGAGAAATCCAAAGCCAATTCTTTTCTTGGATAGCAGTCAAAATGTTAGTTCTTGGCCTTTTAAAATTAAATTTCATTTGCTATTGCTGAAGTTATTCTTGGTCATGCCATGCATGACATCGAAAATTATCAGGTTGTGTCGCACTCATGAAGAGAAAATATCCTTGAAAATTACGACTTATGGTTCATTTAAAATTTAACCTTTGTTTGTCGGCAAAAAGCTTGACAGAAAAAAAAAGCACTCTACTTAGCTTTGCGTTGTAAACGTTTCAATTCAAATTCATATCGCACGAAAGGTATAACATTATTCTGTATGTTTGATCCAAATTTGTATAAATGAACCGTTGGAATCTTCGAAGTTTATTTACACTGGCAGTCTTCTGTCAGTTTCAGTTAGCTCTGTTTATCGTACTTCTCAAAAGATTGGGCGGCTTATTGAAACGCCCTCTTTACACATTAGTTAATTGGTTGGTGAATTTTGAACTAATTAACATAATGTATTTTGGCGGCGTCGAGAAATCGTTTCAATTGCCGCCTTGACAAATATGAAGCCAGCAAGCCCGCTTGACTAAGTAAAAAGTTAATAGATCAGTATAGACGAAGCTGATGTTGCGGATACAATTGGAGCTGCAGCTAAAACTGAATGCGCTTCCTAAAGTCTCATGTCTATCATTCTTAAACTCTAGTAGTGGTTTGGGCTGACTTACCTCATAGTTTCGTCCGCAAGTCATGGTAGCTTAAATTTCTTTTCGATATATCTTAATAGCATTACGTTTTAGGGTTAAAACAATGGAATAAAAGCTAAGACTGAACCAATTGGGTTAAGCCCATCCACTTTTGCAAGTGGATCACATCTGCATCAATTGCTGGATTGCATGTGACGTCATAGCGGTCATGTTGATGGTCAAGAACAGTATCCGTCTCTCCGCTAGGAATTAAACTTTATTTTTATGCAAATTCTGTAAAACAAATTATATTTTGTATTTTGACCAGCAACATGGCCGCGTTGTCACGTGAGTGAAATCAAGCAATAGCCTCTTCCGAACGCCAGCTGTCAAAAAAGAGTCGACAAATAAAATTATTAACTTAATTTGAGAATGAGTCTTTAAGTCTTCTAAGCGCTGTTTATTTAGCCTGTGTTAATGGCTTTATAGAACGTAACCAGTAAAAGCTTGTCAAGCTGACTTAAGATTATTTTGAATGCTTCCAATGAGAGACAGTGTTCCTTGTCTATCGGGTTTCTCACGTAAATGTATGTAGTAAAGGTCCCTGAAAGTTTTTGAAGATGGGGAGTAAAATATTGGTATTAATATTTTTTGTGCTTGTACTCAAATTTGTTAAAGTCTTTATTATTTTTTGCCACGGTTTGGATACTTTCCAGATTTAACCCTTTAGGCCCCAAAATTCAAATTCTCATTTGTTGGCCCTACACATTACCTACTATTGACATGCACTATATTAATAAGCAGTCGGCTGGGTGTTTGGTGGATATGAAGGCAATCGATGGAATAGACCTTTTTACCGATACGGCGACCATCTTGAATTCTATTGTTTTGACTGAGAAATTATGGGCTGCCGAGGGGGCAATCGCTGGAAAATTTATCGTATACACAGCTTTCAGGATAAATTTTTACTGCTTGTCTCTCATATTCCAAAACAAATATTACAAGCGTTACATCTTTCTGTCACGGTATTTGGCAGTGGTTTCTATGGTTAGCGAAAAATTATTGTTAAAAGTTATCACGCCACAGTATTCTTTATAATTATTTCTCATCTGCCCCCTGGGTATCCCATAATTTCCTCGGAATTCAAGATGGCCGCCGTAGCGGTAAAAAGGTCTATTGTACGGATTTTTTCCTGGATGCAAGCTACAGCCCCTTCCTCTCCCCCTGTGGTGTTGAAATGTTAGCAACTTTGATAATAGGGGGAGGGGGAGGCCAAATGAGGTACAGTGTCTTAAGCATTCAGTTTTTGCAACTCATTGTAGCACGGGGATAAGATTGCTCTTAAAAACTTATGAAACTGTGTATCGCTTTGGTAGATAACAACTGAAGTGAAATTTTTGAAAGGCTAGATAAATACTGATATATTCTCCAGACCTTTCGCGGCTTCTGCCGCTTCATCAGTAGGAAATGCAGCTGAAAAAACGCGTGCGTCACATTTTTCAAATCAAAACTAATCGATTAAAAATTGAAACGTAATGTAACTTGCGCGCGCTGATTTGAGAGTTTTGTGAAAAAAGTTCAAATAAAGCTCGCGTCATTATTGAGGCCCCCTGGATGCAAAGTCCGATGCAGGAAAATGAGTTCGGCCTCAAACCGGCGCCTGTTTAAGGTAGTCTGGAAATCAGAACTGGCATACAACAAGTGGAATGATCGGGTGATACAAAATGGTGCCCCACGGGAGGCTCTGTGTTTGTTGTTCTAGTTGATCACATCTGTCCCCCAGACGTCTACTCGTCTCACCGATGTATAATTTGTGACAAGCATGGCATTTGATAGTCTGCATAGCAAGCGTTTCCGCTGGTCATGGGGCGGGAGCAAAACAGAGATGCAAGGGGGGAGGGAGGAGGGACGAATGAAATGTTTCCTTTTCCTTCCTCCCCTCCCCCCTCGCATCTTGGTTTTGCTCTTGCCCCATTTCCCGCGCACCCGAGATTCGGAAATCACGTTTCGAAGACGCCACGGAAACGCTTGCTACTCAAGCTAGGCAGTTGATTACTCAAAGCATAAACTCTGTTTGTATATTACACTGCCAACTATCAAAAATGAGCGAAAAATACCTCAACATCTGGTTTCAAAGCAATAAAGGGAAAGTGTAGAAAACATATCATACTCATTTTTCTTGGAAATATCCAAGGGGGAAAGGTGCAATGAGGTTATCCCTATGTGAAGCACCAACCCAAGGTCAGCACTAGGGGTGGTCACAGCCAGGGTTCGTTACGTCCCTAGTGGTTCTTTAAGGTCCCACAGAATTAATTGTGGAGAGTTGTGAGACGGGACCTCCGGTTTATCGTCCTTATCCGCAACAATCTACACGACTATGCTGTTTTTGCTGAAAAGCTAAAATATGAAATAAAAAAAAAAGATTGTTGCGCAGACGCTGCAGCTACGGGCCTCAAGCTATAAAACCCACATCGTCATCCTCTTGCTAATGCAATTATTTAAATTGCATCAAACTTAATATAAGCACTACTAATGAGTGCTAGTTTCCAACATTTAATTGAAAACATGGAATATCTTTTCAGTGTACAAAAACTTGGATATCATTAACATCTATTTCCCGGGCGCCACCCTTTTGAATTTTATGACGTACACTGGTTGTCCCTTTGTTTAACACAAAAATTTGACTTCCTGGCAATAGCTGCGACCAATTGAGCGTGAAATCCAAAATGGCGGCGCCCGGGAAATCTTAAAATAGAAATAAGCGTTAATGATACCCAGTTTTTTTTTACGCTGAAAAGATATTTTCACGTTTTCAATTTTGGAAACTAGTAATCATTTCCACCAATCTTTCGTTAATTTTTCGTAAGAGTGGGGGTTCCCTTTAAAAAAGAACAGTTAGTTGTCAATGTTATGTCTTTAGTGTAGATTTCCGTCTTGTAATTACTTGTGCGGATTTTCTTAGCTTTTTTTTCCATTCTAGGAATCTTTGGTAACACGAGGACTATCTGAACATGTAACCCTTTTTTCTACAGGCTCGAGCAGACTTTGTTAATGACGATGACGATTTCCGAGTCTCAGTGTCGAAGGATGTTGACATCCCAGCTTATGAAGAGCCTATCGGCAAAAAAGGACAGGTTTATCCTGAACTCTGACTCGCCACAAATCCCTTAGGTTAACAAAAAGGTAAATTAAGTGACTAAGTTAACATTTACCAATGGCATACCGCTAATTACTAGTTAGTTACTTCGATCCACTTAACTTGATTTCATCACAGCTACCATGGCTACTGACACTACCACAACCATCACCAACACACCATCATCAGTGTCATGGTCGCCATCGGCTCCGATAAACCTGGCTCTAGAGGCCCGTTGAAAATATCCCTAAAGACCAAACTAGAAGGCGAGAGACGGGTCTCTGATCGCAGGAGCCGAGAAATTCTTTTCCATATTATCAAATTGGGACAGAATTTGTCCTAGTTCGTTAATTGGTTGTTCAAATGAAACAACAACTGTGGTTGGCTGACCAAAGGCGTGGTTTCCCAGCCGACATAAACAATAAATGTGATTGGCTTAGAAAAAGCGTGGTTTCCCGGGCGACAGCACAGCACTGAAATGAGATTTCATGATCAGCGTTTGTGCGACCAGCGGTTGTTTTTTTTTTCTTCTTGGCGCTTCGCGCCTCGTTTCCGCGGCTTTCGCCGCGCAATGTAGCATCCAGACTACCTCCGATAACCTTCGCACCTCGATAAGATTTACCACAACATTCACCAGGAGTTAAAAACACATTTACCCGCACTTACAAAGACATCTTTCAATGTTTCATAAACAAAACAAATAATTGAGATTGTGACCAAAAAGAACTATAAATTTAACTAAAATCAAATTAAACCTTGGTGTTTGAGGAGGGGGAAAAAGCCGGAGAACCCGGAGAAAATCTCTCACCACTGCGCCGACCTTACGGGGAGGGGGGGGGGGGAATTGACCACTTTAACTAGGCTTGTTTCGGGAGAACAACAAAGTTCTTCCGGGAATCTGCAGATTTTGCCCGGAGATTGCTGCAAAAAACAGGAATTATGAACAAAATTTGTATTTCGATTAGTTAAAAATTGGGAAAATCTTCCAAATTTAATTTGTAGGAGGACTTGAAGTTACACATAGTGTCGCTAAAACCGTGCAATGTTTGTTACAGTTGTCACTCCACGTAACCCTGCTCCCATAATCTTTGCCAAACCTGCAACTGTAAAAAAAAAGTACTGAACACGCGAATCTGCCGTCTTATGTTGCAATCGTTAATTCTAACACAAAATTTGATGAAAGCGACAACATGAACGGGAGAGCAGAGTTGGCGCAGTGGTGAGAGCGCTCGCCCTCCACCAGTTCCTAGAAATGAATAAAACACATGCGCGATCCCTAATTAATCTTGCCCTTTTAGTGATAAACAAGTAATCGCATGTCTCGTAAAGTTTAAGATTAATCATCACTTGTGTTTTTAGAAGTTGCTGAAATTGCTCTCTCCGCTGCACAACTCCGGCAATTTCAGCAACTTCTGAAAAAAGGCACGAGTAATCCTTAACTGATTTTACGAGAAACATGCCAATGTTTTTGTTGATGACGTACAGTACTTAGTGTTTACATTCTATTCTAAAAAAGCACTTTTCCGTTCGTTAAGTCATCATTAGGTATTAATCTGAGCCATTTTCACTTCTTTCAGACCGGAAGAACAAGCAACTCATGAAAGCTGGAGTAAAAATACAATCTGAAAAGTCAAACTTCAAACTTCAAGTTAAAAAAAACATATATTCTTTGTTTCTTAGTTCATTTTCGTTGACAAACACTGAGTGGTATCGTAGCAACACGTTTTTGGTTTATTGTGAAGCCAACGTTTTCCGTGACATTAACTGTGACAGTTACCAGGTTACACTGTTTTGGTCACAAAATAGTAAAAGTTAAGTGTGTTTGACCGGCCATGTAAAGGATTTTGTTTTCAATAAATGTCTTAAGAACTTGGCCACATTATCATTGCAACATGTCTTACTTGCTTGTGTGTCAGATAGCAGGACCCATACGACCATTTTTACTGTACATCGGTTGAATTTGTTGAAGGGGTGGTATCACGGCTTGGCAGATGTGCTGCTTGTGATGTTTAGAATTCAATGTCTCAAGAATAAGTATAGCTAAACAGCTGGATTCCAGAAAATATTGACTGGGTCACCTGATAAACTGAAAATCATATCAAATCTATGCCAGCGCATAGTGATTGAACTCGAGGACATACAACGTAAACAGGTAAATCTACACCATGGTGATTTGGTTCACAAGACATTCCAGGATCGATAAACTAGTTTCCTGGCACAAACTTTAGTACCATAAATTTGATTTTTAATAATTTCGAAGAGGATGGCTTGAGAAATTTACGAGGTTTATAGTTCACTCAACAAAATTACCTGCTTCTGATTGGACGAGAGCATTACAATTAATCCCAAATTATACTCCGTTGGAGGACCTATTAAGTTTCCATAGCAACGGCGAAAACGGTGGATCAAGGCCTATTGTCTTCAAACGGTGCTAACTGCTAACAACACTTAACTGTCTACTGACATTTACCTCTGTCAGTTCTTAAGATCACATTATCGTTATCGGGAGGTAACGTTACGCTGTTAGCCTTGTTTCCTTCCCCTCCACTCCTTAATCACACACCCTCTATTTTTTTTATCATCTTCATTAAATATAAATCAAATAACATATACAAAAAAAAAAAAAAGTGGTACATAATAATAATTGTGGTATTGTAGCCGCTGTATAACAACTCCGCACTCCGCACTTATTCAGGTCACCTTGGCACTCATCCAGTACGGTATACGGTATAAACAAAACTCCGTCCCAGAACGGTTCTTATAAAGGAAAAATTACAAAAAGATGTTAAGGATAAGACGACAGAAAGCTTGGAACAATACAGGAAACATGCGGCTAGAATACAAACGTACCTTATCGGTGACTCTACGGTACGACAGAAAAAACTACCAGCAGCGAAAAACATAAAACTAGACAACCTGACTTTCACTATAAGCAACGAGGCCAAAATGAAAACCCTGCACAAAAAAAGATTGGCTTTTAAGAACTACGACAAACAAAAGAGGTGTGAGCGTACCTGGACATGAAAGCGTTACGTAATGAAACAAAGGAAAAAGAAGTGAAAGTGTTGAACAGTTACGCAACTGCGGTAACAGGTATAAAAAGAAAACAGAGAAGGAAGAGCTTAGTTAATACACTCTATTACTTGAAATTATCTCAGTGCCATCTACTAAATAGAAGGGTTACAGGGTGCCACAGTTTTCTCTTCCATTGCAAGTAAATCTTGTTAATAAAATCATTGAGATCGAGATTATTTTCCAGTATTCTACAATGATAAATATATTTTTTCTAGTACAGAAGAAGTATGTCTAGTCTGCGTTTTGGTGGAATGCTCAAGTTGGAAGTAATGAGGTTCTCCCTGAACATAATATAACCAACCAGCTGATTGCTAGCGAGATATATCTTTGTATTGTGGATGCCATTGAACCATTCGAGTGTCAGGGTGTAGGAAGAAGTGGAATCAAAACAATTAATGAAAGTGTGCTCGATGGAATCGAGATTAAAACATCAGGGACAAAGATCGTCATCAAGCAATTTACATCTTTTTAGTCATTGCTATTCTATGCAAAAACTTGAAGGAAAACTGTCTTAATATATTATCTTTAGAAGTGACATAAATGTAGCTGAATTCTTTGGCCAATTATCTGAAATCACAGGAAATTGATTCTCCCAAGTCTTAATAGAAGTTGGGAAAGCAGTAGATTTCTCAGTTATTAGTTATAATAGTTTTTACAGTGTAATTTCTTGAGATCTAAACTTACGTCCTTTGACATTTTTAAAGAAAGAGAAAAGAGAGAATCGCGATGCAAATCTGCATTGGAAGATTCCGAAGCATGCATTTTGAGATCCGTAGGGATTGCAGATAATAATTGAAAATATCGCAAAATATTAACCTTGAGGTTTAAAATTCTTCAAGAGAAAGAAAATTCCCTTCCCAGTTTAAAAGATCACGAATAGGTATGATATTACGGTCGAACCATGATTTCCAAAACACTGAATTGCCATCAATTATAATGTTTTGATTATTCCACGGGATAAATTTACTATATTTATCATGAAGACCATTTTTCTCTCACATCGTAAAAATATTCTAGGAGTCCTCTATAAAAGCGGGGGAGATTTTAATTGGTTTTTGCAACATTGCAATTAAGAAGAAATGCCAGACCTCCATGTTTGTTGAAATAGTAATTTGGAATAGCCTTCCAGGTATGTTTTGTTCCATCCACTCAATAGCCTACTTAGCCAGGCTAAACGTAGCGATTAGACCATGGTTCTAAAATTCTAAAGTTGAGACCTCCTTCTGAGAGTGGTTGGTAGATCACCTGCCTTTTCACTTTATCTTTTTTGCTTTTCCACAAGAAAGAAGATATATGAACCTGGGTGTCTGATCTTAATTACAGATTCTGGAACGGTAAGCATGGGTGTTGTATATATTAACTGAGAAATATCAATTGCTTTTACAAGCAGAGTTCTACCATTAAGTGTAAGGTCTCGTGTCAACCACAGGTTCAATTTGGTTTTCATTTTATGGGTCTTATTAACGAAATTTTCTTCATTATTTTTGTCCTCGTTGTAAGAGAGATATGCTCCAATGATTTTATTGGATCCTTAGTACAGGAGAAGTTCAGGATCTTGGAACTTTTATCTTTCAAAGAGCCAATCGACATTGCCTTAGTTTTTGTACAATTCAATTTAAGACCTGAGATATTACCAAACACTTTAATGTTATGAAGAAAACAATTAAGAGAAGTAGTATCCCGAGCTATAAGAGTTGTATCATCCGCAAATTGAGAGATTTTAGCCTCCTGTTGATTTGGGAGTGATACCTTTGCAGTTTGGATCTTGTTGAATTTTACACGCCAATAATTCTACCGCAAGAATAAACAAGAGGGGACGTAGTGGACAACCCTGCCGAACTCGTCTTGAGACTTTAAAATAGTTTGACAAGAATCCGGCATTCATCGCCGCAGACTCCACGTCATTGTATAAAACCGAGAACCATTTTCTGACAACAGGACCAAAATTAAAAAGCTCCAAGGCTTTCGATATAATGTTGCATTCAATTGAGTCAAAACCACACACCCTCTTAGAAAAGAGTAAGAAACGTAGTACCCCATCGTGGAGACAGGGCCATTGGCGAAACAACTCCCCACAAAAAGGACATTCAGTTTAATTGGAACCAAACCAACAATAATGTGGCTGTTGGGCCCATACTCCTAGTGGATGGAGCGGAGAGAACTGCACTAAACATTCTTCGATTGGATTCGCATTTAGGGAATAGTTCTTTGTGACCTATCAAAACGTTCGTAGAATTGCGCGCGCTATGATTAGTCAATCGTTCTGCATTTTGAAGTCCTAATGCGCCCAACTTACGTCACAACATTTCTTTTATATTTTTTTTTACTTAAAATTAGTGAGCAGCACACAGCTACAGATCTTGTCAACTTTGTTTATTGTCCGACCGTTTTCGTGTGATCAAACAGACCGATTAGGGCTTTAACAATACGATCGGTAAAACAAATAGTTTTAAAACTTCACGGTTACAGTATAAATCACGTTCAAATAGGGTGTGAACAGCAAAAAACACCCACCACAATATACGTGCAAGACACTTCGTAAATCCTGCACTACAAAATGTACAATGCTTTGGGGCTCATGATTTTACGTTAGATCTGTTGCTGTGTGCTGTTCACTAGCTTTTAGTAAAACAAAGCGTAACAAGACCCCGGGACTTGCTACTGAAGAAAAAATTTTTAAAAGATGTGATTCAATTCAAAGTTAGGGCCCGATTACATGGCGAATTTCATCCCGGTCAACCGGGCTGAAATTTTGTTGCGATTACATGACGAACTTCAGCCCGGGCTGAAATATTAGTTTTTCCTTCCTACTAGCAGCAGCCATCTTGTTTCCTGGAAAACAAAATCACTGCGCATGTCCAAGCTCACTATTCAGCCCGGGCTGAAATTCCGTTTCGATTACATGAGATTTTTTCAGATTTTCCGGCCCGAAACCGGGCTAGGATTTTCAGCCCGGGCTGAATCCCTCTCCATGTAATTGACAATTTGATTTTAAGAAGATTTGTTTCAGAAGCCGGGCTGAAGTTTCAGCCCGGGCTGAAATTCGCCATGTAATCGGGCCCTTAGAGGGTCAACAATTTCACTAAGCGGTTTGCGGTATGAAAGCTCGCTCAACTCTCCTTCAGTTCGGCTAAAAAAGAGAAGAAGCGAAGGCACTTCTCTTGTGTTCTTAAACTGAACTTTCCGCGTGCTCATATAACTCAACAATGCACACAACGCGTTTTTCTATTTGTTTTGATAAATTGAAATGTAAGAAGAGTTACGCGTTACGTGTTTGGTGGAATCGAGTGAATTGTACCTCCAACAAAGCACGCACCCTAGGCGTCACGCGCGTACATGTTGAGTTATAATGGACGCAGCCTACATCACGATCGTGATCATGAGCACGCGCAAACTTGGTACATGCTGTGAGAGAAATAACCATTAAAAACATAAAAAAGATGCGGTTCAATCCATATTCATCATTTTGAACATAAAAGCAAAATTTGAGGATTGGAGTGTTGACAAATTTCACCAACAAACTTCCTGTCTGAAAGCTCGCTTAAATCGTCGGGACATTAAAAGAAAATAAGAATAAAGAAAAAAAATATAAGAAATAAATAAAACAAACAAAAAACGTGTACCTCGTACATTAATGATAGCCAAAAGACCTTAGGGAATTTTAAAGAACACTCGAGAAGTGCGTCCTTAAAAATTCGGGCGAGCACACTTGTATGTGTATGGTTCAATTATATTTGATTGATTGATTGATTGATTGAAGTCTTTATTGGAAAAAAACAATCCGACTCAACAGACGCGAGTCTTAACAATCGAAGTAATGAATTATAAATACAGTTTAAAATTTTTAATAAGACATATAAAGAATAAGTCTTGACAATGGAAATAATGGGAAATAGATACAATTTAAAGTACAATAAGATACGATAAGATATAAAAAGGGACAATCAAACATGATAGAATATAACTACACAAATTTAAAAAGACATATGTTGATAAACGAGTTTTTGTACTCTCTCGGTTGAAATCTGGGGGAGTTGGAATTCGTGGCCCCTTTTCCGGCTAATATTCTTCATCGTTTTGGCGGCAACAAATCTTGAAGAGGATGGTCTTTTGTGGTGGTGATCTTGTTGGACAGAAGTCTGTCTCTCTCTCTTCAATTAAGGTCGATATCGTGAAATCAGCTTTGGCAGTATAACCATATCGGTAGGCTAGTTTGCAGAAGTCGTCGATTCGATCCAATTACTTCTTACAAGCAGACCCCAGACCTCTAGCCCATACACAAATAGGGATTTAAATTTTATTTTAAATTGTTTCAAACTCATTATAATGCATTACCGTACTCAAAATCAAAGGAAAATAAAATTTAAACCAAGGATAAAATTGAACCGCAACATATACTTAACTCAACAATGCCCCCTGGCCTTTATTTTAGAAGAATACGCCACTGGGCAACCCGAGAACGATGTCGCGGTGATTGTTAGGGTACTGCGGTAGTCCACTACTTTTCGATGCATGCGTTTTTTGTTATTAGCTTCCCGTCGGCAAGGGAAAAGGTTGATTGCATTTGCCTCCTCATTTTTGTCCTTTTGAAGTCCAGTTTTTCTTTCAGTTCGGTTTTGTTTACACTCGTTTGAACTCATATGTAGCGAGCTAAGTGTTTGTATTAATTGTGTCAGAATAAAAAGGAGTTATCTCGAGACTTGATGGACTTTTCTCCTTTACTCCGACGGATCCCTTTTTGCAACAGGCCTTACCTCGAGTACCTATTCAGTAGTATAGGTCATCTTTTGCATTTGTTTCATTTTGTCTCCAAAAGACGTTGATGTAGGCGCCACGACTGATACTGGACAAAAGAGATCTAATTACAAAAAAAAAAAAAAGAACAACAACAACAACAACAAAAGCGGTGATTATGTTCACGACTCTTTTGGGGGGTGATCTAACCCAGGCTCATGAACCCTGATGTGGCGGCCAGCTAGTATGGTAACAGCTTGACAGCGAAGGGTAACCTTCGTATCACGTGAATAGAATATATAAGATGTGAATAGGCACTTCTGTACCGTTTATACCCTTTTCAATTGTTCATTCTAACTGATAGTGTCAAAAAAAATGTGCCGTAAAAAATTAGGCTGTTCATAAAATATGAAGACCGAAAGAAAAAAAGAGGATAGTTTCTAAATTATAGAAAATTCAAGTCAAAGATAGCTTTGCCCCAAATTTCTGTTCAATCTGAAACTGGGGTAAACATTTCCACCACATACTCCATGACATTCTCCGTACTCCATACTCCATAATCCAAGGGTGGCAAGGTTAAGCGTTTTGTTCTTACATATCTGAAAGTTAAAGAAATTTGTTACGCGCGGCAATAATATGAAAAACCGATAAAAAGCGCTTGAACAACGTCTAAACTAATAAAAAAAATTAATGGTTTAACAAGTCCTGCTTGCTACCGGGTGTAGACGCTATCCAACCTGACACAGAATAGAAACACGTGCCGCACTTTCATTTGGGTTAGCGTTAACGACTTCCTTAGATGCTGTCAGATAGTAATAGAAGACGAATTCCCATTTTAATCTTAATTTCCTCTTGCTATTCACTTGTAAATTTTATGGTGCGTGAATACGCGGCCCACCTTTCATTAATCATCGTCGGTTTCAAAACTCCATCTCAAAAAAAAAAAGGGAATAAGATCTAAAGGACGAAGGAAGAAAGATGAAAACAAGAGTAGAAAAAAGCGATCTTCGTAACATACAGCAACTCTGTAAGGAACTCTGCTTCGACATCAAAGGACGTTTCAAACGGAATATGTACATTATAACTCGACTTTGACATCTTGTGCTCCATACCTTTATATAATCTGTCAAATTTATATTAAGCATGTCTTTTGTTTCCAGAATTTACCCATTTCTGAAAAGAAAACATCCGAAATCAATGTGATAGCGTATATCACAAAATTCATTTTCCACTAGACATTCAGATATCGAAGTAAATGTCAGTAACTTTTGTTTTTTACAGACGCGGGTATTCACTTTGAAATACAAATTAAACTGTATGTGGCATTGTCTCAGAGACTTTCACGCAGATTTTCATGACATGACCATTTAAAAAGGGTCAAAGATGCAGGAGAGTTCTGTTTTGTTACCCTTTATTTGCGAGTTCATAACAAACTGTTCCATTCAAGAATAATTCGTGTGGAGCAGCTGCGAGTAACGGACAAAATTAACCTGGTGGGTTTGAATTGAATGAGCATTCCTTTTAAAATGCTCTTGTAAGAAAAGCCTTCACATTACAAGCACAAATTTCCATTTATTCAAATACCGACAAAGAAGAGTGGAAGCCATCAAAAACCAACGAACGACTTACAAAGGAAGTCATTTGATTGTGAAAATCACTGCATGTTCTCTCACTCTGAATGCTTATGGTGTATGATTTTCGCAAGAATAAGGTAGCAATTTTAGAGGAAAATCAGTTTCTTCCCTTGAAAAAATTAGGCTCGAACAAAAATTCATAAAGATTCTTGCCTTTATTTTAAACAATAAGGTCTGTTTCCATTATACTTGATCCGAGGCAAATAGGCGGTAGTTATTGGCATAAATTGAAACACCATTGTTCGTTCCCAGACTTTCTTATTGGCACGTAATGTGTTTGAATTATTATTCGCAAATGGCGCGCGAATATCGTTTTTAGCTATTTGTGGAAGCAGTGAGCTGAAGAAATTGGAAGGAAAGAAAGAAATTCTGTTGCCTGGTCAATAGATAAATGTGAATTGCTGATACATCAACATATTACAGTGTACATCAACTAAACATTAACAGCTTTTCTTTTTTTCTGATATACCGTATCTACCCGGTCCGAATAAGACTTTTAATTGCACAAGGTTGGTGAAGCAAGAAATGCTTCCATTTTAAGGTCGATAATTCATCTCTTGATGTGTGCGTCCTCTCACAAAACTAAAGAAAACAAAAATGTTTAATTTTAAATATATTTTTCCATACGCACACTGAAACAGATTTCAAAGTGTGGAACGTAGATGAAATGCTTAAGAATTGATTTCTTCGTACGTGCGAAGTAAACAAGTTTCTAATTTAGCGCGAAACAAAACATTCTTGACGCTTGTCAAGCGCAATTGACAACTGAGAACGGGTGGAGCATCTCTTGCATCACTGCTAAAACGCCCACTTCAACGCGGCATTGCAACGCGTCTTTTCCGTCGAAAAGACTAACATGCTGACAGGTAATGCGCTGCAAAATAATAAGTACTTAACCTTGATTAATGCCCTCATTTAGTCAAATAAAATATAAATTCTTGTATTGACGATGATCCCGTTTAGCTTTCAATACTATTTAGTTTTGGCGTTAAGGCAAATATATTTTATCGCGTTCGAATTATGCGCTTAACTATTCTGCTTCTTCTATGCATGGTAATCTGGAGACTCGGCTACAGTTCGCTTCAGCCCGACGAAAACTCGGCGATACAACCCGACAACGGAGAAATAGCGAAGAGGGGTGAGGGAAGGCCACCTTGTTGGTTCGGCAGATGTAGGCGCCGCAGAACTAAAGGAAAAAAGGTAAGACAAGGGAGAAGTCTTCTGTAAAGAACCTTCACAGGAAAGATCGAGACACTTTTTGAAATCTTGATTCCGTGGATGAATTCTAAACTTTGGTCATTCAATTAAGCATGCGCAGTTCCTTTCTTGTCGTATTATATCTTACATTGTACTAAGCGGTTCTACAGTTTTATTCTGTTGATTTGAGGTTTAAAGGATGACTGTTGAGTTAGAAGTTCTTTGTTCTTTCATTGAGCCGCAGCAATCTCAGCTTTACCGACAATCAAGCAGAATTCATAGCAGTACTTTCCCTTTGTAATGTACACACTGAGTTTTCAGGTAGAATTTCAAACAAATCGTAAGGGAGGAGCTTCTTTATTCGTGGTAAAAAAAAAAAAAAAACAATGAACAACTGCACAGAACAGGCGCATTTCTTGGAAGTACAGATTATTTCAACGCTGAGATTTTCGGAATACCGTCCAACGCCTATTAACATGCATCACCAGAACGGTGTCCTTTACAGCAGAAAAAAACACTCTTTTGTTCGGGAAGACCGTGTGAACTTGAATTCAGTCAACTACCTTAGTTTACCATATCCAAGCTTATATGCTCGTTAAAACTCCACAAGAAAAGCAAAACGGCGGAGACCTTTGTGGTAATCGTAAGTGATCTTGGTTAAACGACATCTTTATAGCTGAACAGACACACAATTCATCCTAAAAAAGAAACGTTTTTGACAGATGAAATTTTGCCGGAGGATATGAATAGGAACCCTCGAAGAGAAACATGTGTTGATTTGGCAACCAGAGGCAATAAATATTTCACTTCACATCGCACATACATCTCGGCTTACCAGCCTGCATGTATTAATGCGATGCCCGCCCGCCCGCCTGCTTCCACCTTGTCATGTTTAAAAGGGTTAGAAATATGAAAAGAAAACACATTTTTTCTAACGTAAAAGCGAAAGAAAAAGCTCACTTCCACATCAATTTGGGCTAAGATAAAAGATATGCTATATAACATGTCAACTTCTTTTATTCAATAAAATCAATGACTTCAGACTACAACTGTCTTCAAAGATTTTTCAGGTAATTTCGCTTGGCTTAATTTCTCATTTAGGGTCTCATAAAGTCGTTAACGATCTTCTTTACCTTTTTTCTACCTAAAGAAAGCGTTATTAAGCCTACGTAATTGCAGCAAAAGCTGTGCACTTCCTGTGTTAGGAAAAGGTCAAATGGTTTTCCCATAGGAAACGTCGTTAAAAATAAGCCAGTACCTTGCATGATCTCAGTCAAACACAATGGCTTTGACGTTACCCTTATCTCTTTAATCATTCCAATGAAAAATATGGATATGTTGCTTGCAACCGTAGTGGCCTAATTTTTATTACCCACGTAGAAACGCATCACGCAAAAAAATGGAAAAGTTGGAAAAAGAGATGAGGCCAACTGAAAAGTTAAATAACATCACGTTACAAAGAGTATTCTATTCTAATTTCATTACAATACTGAATTTGAAGACATCTTATCTCATTTATTGCCGCCAAAATACCAGTACCAGATCACCTGCCTGATCCACAGGCTTTTCCAAAGCCGGGCAGCGCGGCAGAGCGCGGTGGAGTGCTAAAAACTAGTGGAGTACGGGGGGTAATGGGAACTAGCGCGGAGGTCGAGGTGGGTGATGGGAAGAATGATAATACAAGAGCAGCTTCCCCTTTTCTCCCTTCCCATCATTCCTTTCGTCCCCGTTCTCTCATCTTATCGCGAGCGACTGGAGACGAAGCACGCTTTTGTTGTGTTGAGCGCAACGATTAACAACTGAAAAACTTGGTTCTGATTATGTTGGATAGCAATAAATCGCATTTCCAGTCTGGCTATAAAATCCTCTAATTGGCTTTGAATTAAACACTAACTTAGCCATTCGACCAAAGCTTCAAAACTTACAAAGGTCAAAAAGGCATTTTGAAGGTACGGCATTCCAAGATTTACTGGGCAACACTTAATTGGTTTGGTCACTATATCTAAGCGACTTGATATCCATATGACAACAAGACCATGATGGCCATTTACGAAATGGAATTTGAATTCGCTATTCAGATTTTTAACCACCATGAACTGATGATGGCGGCTAAGCAGCATTATCTGTATAACTCGTGTGTAATTTGACGTCTCCAATCGTTCTGGGGACCAGCCGAAGAAAACATTTCTGGAAATACTGAGCACTCCCCCAGCCTCATTTTCTTTCCTCTACTGGCGTTGAAGCTGCAGAAGAGGGAAAGAGAAAGTAAAGGCGCTGGGCTATTCCCCAGGCCATGGAGCTCAAAAAATGCCCAGAGTGAACAAAGAAAAAACATTGTTAGGGGATACACTCTCCTGTACTGAACCTGTGCCATTCACCTTGTAACAAGTTGACATTAACCCCTTTTCATCAATTCGCAGGAAATTAGATACCAAAGAAATCTAACTAAGAGAATGAAATCGCTACAGACAAAGGATCAGGAGCAGGGAATTGGCTACGAAGAAGCTGATGAAGAGTTGTAAAGAAAATATGATCGTCTTGTGAATTGTGTCAAGAGAGTTTAAAATAAAAGACTGAGATGCATCGCAACGAGGTAATTGATGACTCAGACGGCGGGTGTTTCCAAAGGAAACTTTCTGGCATTTTTACACTTTTTAGATGCATGCGAGCGCCAATACTGCGAACGAAGTGCTGAAGATGGAAGTTTATAGGGATACCCGGAGTATGATCCCCCTACCCCCCCCCCTCCCCCGTCCCTCTCCTCCTTGGGAAATTCTGAAAAATTGGGTCAGGGAATTTAGAGAGAAAACACATAACACTTTTAAGTTTCAAAGAAGATATATTTGACATGGTTTCCCTTGTAATCGTCAGTTGTGAAGTACTCTACAGCAATTGAATATCCACCGGGATAATCTCACTTTAATCAGCCAATGTCAAACTCCTACAAATAGTTCTCAGGTATTAGCGCACTCTTTTTTGAACTCGTTTTTGTTGAAAGTTATCAGAACTGTCTTGTATAATTTAAAACTTGAACGTTTTGTGCGTTTTCGAAAGCTGTATGATCTGTCTGCGGCTCTCAAGAGTCAAGATGGAGGCTTGGAGGTGGCAGAACAGTTTTCTCTGAGTGGGCTTTAAGAACATACCAGTACTGATTATAAGGGGGTGCTCTATCTGTACGTCATGTATAAGCTCCCGTCTGAAGGCATTTCTCTCATCTTAAGTTTAGTCTGCAACGTTCCTCATATTCGTTGACAGCCGCGTTTCGAATTCTGGCCAGTGTTTTAAGTTGGGACAGCAACACTTATTTTATTCACAAACATTAATTTAAAAAATAAAGCGATCCCAATGTTAGCCGCACGAAAATCACTTCTCTCATTTCTTTGAATACGTGCCGTGCGCTTTGAGGTGACCTGTATAACCGCCGACCGGTTGGCTCAGTTGGTAGAGCGCCGGACTACTATACCGTGCGGGAGGTCGAGAGGTCGGGAGGTCCACAATTAATTCTGTGGGACGTTAAAGAACCACTAGGGACGTAACGAACCCTGGCTGTGACCACCCCTAGTGCTGACCTTGGGGTGGTGCTTCACATAGGGATAACCTCATTGCACTTTTCCCCCTTGGATATTTCCAAGAAAAATGAGTATGAGTATGAGTATGAGTATAAAACTCTCCGCTCTGATTTCCAAAAGTTATAGCTACAAGAGGTTGCGTTGCATCTGTAGTTGCCGGTATAAGAATTCGCATTTAATTGGTATTAAAATATAGGGGAAAACCGGCCTTTTATGTACGGAGGCCGCTTTTCAGAAAATAATTTTACGGCTTGCAGCTAAATGGCAATTGGAAGCATTTTGGAGATGGAGAGAAGTTTGTGGTCAACCGAGAACGGTGTTACAACTTAAATTAATTCTACAAGTAGCTTTTCGTCCTCTTGGCAACCGACTAGCCAAACCTTAACTTTTCAAACAAATCTGTCCAATGTTGATAGGAAAATTATTCACCTGACGAGGAAATTACACGTTAAATTCACGCGGAACACTTATATCGCGCTCGAATCGCGAAGCGATGAGTGCGATATCAGTTATTCAGTGAAATTTAACGTGGAATTCACGCGTCAGGCGATTGATTTTTCTTGAATCGCATAGCTTCCCAGTTATAGAAAGAAAACCAAGCTTCCTTCGGCCATTTTTTCGTTGGAGATAAACTTCTACCAATTTCTCGTGCTTGTAAACATAAGTGGCTTCTCATAAAATCTCTCAAGAAAGTCACATTTTAAATCAAAACAAGGAAAATATTTTATTTCCCCACTTCGGTCAGGTTTGTTTTGTGAACGGACAGTGGTTTTGAAAATATAATTAAAACCTAAGTGTTTCCAATAGGCCATATTCGTATTCTCGGTATTGAACTGGATCTAGCATGAAGTGGAGGCTCTTGCGGGGGAATATATTTACATATGAAAAGATTCCCCCGCAAGAGCCTCCACTTCATGCTAGATCCAGTTCAATACCGAGAATACGAATATGGCCTATTGTTTCTCTGTTTGCCGTGTGCAACATCGGTTTGCCTCGTTTTCAAGTCTCAATTCCACTCTGAATACCTCGCCTCGACAGCCAATCAGGCGGCGAGAATTCATCTAGTTGTGCGATTCTATTTTAAATACCTCCGTAATGCTGACGGACTGGTCAGGGGAAATGCAATCCTGTTACCATATAGTACATGTTTAACTGACTTACGCTGTCGGGCTGTCAGTTTGTTTGCCTCCTATCCCGCCTTGTTGGTATCATGCTGAGAGATCTAAACGGACAATGCATTAACGTAGCGGCTAGCAGGTACCTGAACCCGAATCTACCCCGGCATTCAAACTCCATTTTACACTACACGATTATGGAACGCAACACAAGGCCAAGGTTATGGAGTATGGAACATGGTATCCACGACTTCAAGCTACAGCGTTTTTATATCTTTACATGTCTCGAAAAGCGGTCGTTATATTTTTAATTATAAATATTTTAACGTGCTCAATCGACCTTAACGTTATTCTCACGAAAGGAAATTCTCGTTTCTTTTTCTAACGGATTACTAAGTATACAACCTTAGAGCAGCTGGTCTAGTGGATTTTGTCAAGACTTTAGGCTTTAGCTACATATCAAAAGGTAAATAGCCTATCAGTTTATCTCTCGCCTCTTTTCCAGCTTTAATTTCAACCAATTAAAAACTCGATATAAGAATTAAGCTCTTACTACTGCAAACTAATAATGTAGACCAATGGCTCTATTTGTTCAAGTTCGATTAAATGAATTGACTTGTCAAGGGTCATTGACTTAAAAATGTTACCGTTCCGACTACAGTTAATAGCCTACTACGGAAAATTGTGAAGATTTCTGGTTTTCTGTCGGTTTTTTGTCATATAATTTGAACTAGGAATATTATATACCACCGAGAGAACTGTGAACGGAAAATTATCTGCTTCTCCGCGCTGAACAAAAACACTTTATTATAAAAAATCATAATAACCACACCCGGTTAACGGAAATACTTTGGTTGCTGCTTGAAAATGCTCTGATATATTACACCTGGAGTGACAAACCTTTGCCACAGGCATCGCTGAAACCCGTATTATCGTGGTTAAACAGTCTCTTAAAATAAGTTGGTTTGTGAAATGTAATGAAGTGTGAAACTAGAGGGACGCTAACTAAAAAAAAAAAGTCTCTAACAGGTACCTGGAGCACAACTGTGTGAACCATTTTCCATATTTTTGATTTCGAGTTGGTTTGGAATTCCAATTCGTCCATAATGGTGGCCTTGCATTTAACAAAGAATCCAGCTTACCATGGGTCTATGTTAATAAGTGAAACTTTGAGGTTAGCGTATCCAGTCAGGTCAGAGTGGGCGTCCTCTACAAAGCCATCTGCGTGAAATGAAATAAATTACACAAAGCAAGAAGATTAAGACAAAAAAAAAAACAGACGGACAAAAACGCATCAGACAAATAAAACAAAGTCAGAAGTACGAATGCTTTAGTCCCACAATCATGCAAGATAAGAAACAGTAAAAGACATACCCCTCGAAGGTTTCAGTCTTAGAAGAGAAAATAGCTTATGTCTGAAGTAAATGTTATCAGGGAATAGGGATCACCTGTCAATACTCTATCTCCTGCCAGCAGGAAGCATTTTCAACCATGCTATAGCATTTTCAAGGACTGTTCCCTGTCTACTTTGCATTGTTCTTGGCTTCTTAACAATGCTGTGATTTTGATTGATTGATTGACTTGTTTTTACCGCAGAAAGCGTCGGTAATGTTGTCTACGAGGATTGTCTTAATTGTGTCTCTGCTGATATGCTTGCCTGATGGCATTTCAGGTTAGTTAATACCGGCTTTGACGATTTGGAAATTCTTATATCAGTTGCAGCGTGTGGGAATAACGATCGGAAGAAGCAGTTTTTACACATTGAAAGGAACTGACTGAATTAGTGTAACGAGTACAGAAGTCACTCGGATTGCACGTTAGTCTCACGATTTCTACCTTTTTCTTTGTGAAACAAGAGGGACAGCGAATCGTTCCTAGGCAGTCTGTTTTCACTGATTCACTCTAAACCATGTGGAACACACAAAACGGTTGTTTGGAGCCTAGTGATATCTGTAACTGCAGATTTAGCTGTTTCAAGACAACGTTTTTCCTCTCTATTCTACACTAACAGGGGGATTCATGGTGTCTGTGGCGATATTCTCTGGTCGACACGATCC
Organism: Galaxea fascicularis; assembly: GCA_948470475.1. NCBI lineage: Eukaryota > Metazoa > Cnidaria > Anthozoa > Scleractinia > Euphylliidae > Galaxea > Galaxea fascicularis. The sequence continues at coordinate 31,682,143 of OX419338.1, forward strand.
GGAGTGGACGATACCCTCTAGTGACCCGAACTATGGAAATATCGGCCAGCTTCTTGAAACTGCAAAAAGAGGAGGCCTTGCTTACAAACCAAAAGACATGCCCCCCAGACTTGGCTTCAAGGGATTTTTGATTAGAGAGGGGTCAAACCAGTACTTGATTCTTGGAAGTGACACAAAGCCTTTGCAAGAAGCGCTGCTCGGAACTATGCCAAGGGACTTGCTGTTAAAAGGAAACATCCAGGAAATTAAGAAGGAGATAGCTTCAGGCGCCGTTAAAGTAGAGGTCAAGGCTGGTGAAGGAAATTGTGCACCCTCTTTTTCTTCTCAAAAGTGGAATTTGACTCCAAAAGCAAGAAGGTGCAACAACTGTTACAACTACGCCACTTCCATAAGGACGAATGCCCTTTCACAGCCAGGCCAAGCAACTAGGCTATCACTACCAAAAATGAATGGTGCTGATATAATCGATGCTGCTAAGCAGGACGGCTTAGTTATTGCGAATTCCCCTAATGATTTTAATCAGGCAGTCAACACGCCGTCCAATAGTGGAGACAAGTACCTTGTGGCGCTCGTCGTTGAACCAGGTTGGTAACCTAAAAGCTACATCACTATGTGTTCGATGGAGTGAGACTACAGTTATATCCACCCACTGAAGACTTAAGCCCTTATGGCAACCGGTAACATCACCTTCCTAGACATGTCCTGGTCAAGTTCGATTTTTTTTTTTTGGTAACATTTTAAAGTACTGGACTCAAGGGTTAAACAAACGGACACCAGAGTTCAGAAAATTATTATTTCGTGTGAACTACCGGACGTTCAGGCTACGCGACGTTGCATGTCAAACAACCGGACGTTAAGTCTGGCGTCCGACCTCAAAAGAAACCCCTGGAACTATGTATTGCCCATGTGTATACCATAATAGGAAATTGGTAAAAATTCATGTCCTTTCAAATAACGAGTCATAAAGCATAAAGCATGATAATTACTTAGTTTGAAAATATTTTATTAAGGGTACGGTACCAATAACCGAATGCAGCCCACAACTGCAAGACATACTTGTAATTTGAACTGATAACCGTCAGGTTCTCTGTATTTCTTCTGCTAGATTCACTGGATAGGATGGGTGATTTTCACTGGTACCGAATGGATAAACAAGGAAGATGGTCTCACAAACCTGGACAAGCTAACGCTACGACCTGTGATAATGCGGGAAATCACATCGCAGATCCCAGACAGGCCGCGATGGGAAATTATAAGTTCGTGTCGTTCATGTACTTTGACAGGAAAAATTTAAGCGTTAGTACTAATTATTTGTGCTGGTGAAAGGCCAATTTCCCAACTTGTGTCATTCCGGTCTAAAAATTCTGTATCAAGGAATGTTTGTAATAAGCCAAGGTAACAGTCATTCAAAGAAAGAAAGAATTTAAGTGTTTTTAACCGATACCAAACAACGAGAGCACGAAAACATCTGGCTCAACAGTATTATTGCAGTAACTTCCCGCTCCCCGACTCCCCTCCCCACAAACAACATTGAATTGGGGAAAGGAGGGGGGGGGGGGGTGTGCGGGGGCGGTGTAACTTGTTGTTATTGTTTTCACGTAAAGAGCCAACCTTTGGAGCTCAATGTTCTCAACAGTTTTCAGTCCAAGATTGTAGAATCTTAACTTCACTGATTGTGTTTAAAGAAAAACAATATATGTGAAAGGAACGCGGAAAAGGATAAACAATAACTAAAGGGTTCTCGCAATAGCAAAGAGTTGTGGTGTCATAAACTTGGAACAGCGAAAAAGTAGGAATGACTTGAACGCCAACGAAACCGTAATTTCAAACCATAAATTTCCCTCATAATTCCAACTCGTTCGACGTCTATGATATGGGTCAGTGAAATCTAAAGAAAAAGAAGTTAAAACTCTCCGTCGCGTTATGAGCTGGCGTTCCACACAAAACCTTGAATGTGGGAATCCACGTTGATTTTTTTTCAGAGGTGGGGGAAAGAAATGTATCAAGATGCAAGAAGCAGGTGCCCTCCGAACTAAAACGTTTCAGCTTTTAGACGCAATTTTAGGATCACACTAGAGTTCGTATGACGACTCCTTCACAACAATTAATTACCTCGCGCACCGAGAATTTCAGTATTTTACCCGGGGCAATATTTACCCGGCGTACACAACATAACGGTGAAGTTTGCTCTTAGCTCTAGTAACACGTATACATAAGTAGGCCTATTCTGGAACCTTAAATTGCCATAACTTTAGGCGACTTGCATTGAGGCAACTTTCAAAAAAATTAATTAAGATCTGTTAAACTGATATAACTGACAGTTCTAGGGGTGTATTTGAACCTCTTTAACGTAGTAGAGGATAGGAATGAACAATTAACTGGGGAGACCAATGACTTACAACTGATCAAAATGTTATTTGCGTCATGTGTTCTGTGGCATAAATATATAATACAATCAACAACCAATCACAGTTAGTAAATAAGTTGAAGCTGAACAGATATATTAAGGCAAGGCATGTCCGGCTCATCTCCAGGGTAATAACCTGAAAAGGTTTAGACTTTTGTTTTGTGGTAGATTTGTTGTTGACAGTCTTTTGTTTTCTTTGTTTTACATCAGCTGTGAGTTATTACACTGTAGATGAGCCGCATCTCCCTTCCCTTTCCTAATAAAATTGGAGAAATACTTTTAAAAATTGTATGAACAACAAACTAACAGAAACATGGCATTCAAACAGAACCCTGATTTGAGCTCCCTATTATTCATAAGTGAAAAATACTCAAACTAATATAAGCTGCGAAACTCGCAGAACAATAATAAAAGAAACCACAACAGTTGTTATATTCACAGATTACTGAAAGAGTGATCTTCAAAAAATAACTCCCAATGTTTGCCACCTGCCCTATCAATCTTTCCTTGGAAGCTGGGTAGTGAACACGCCATTCCAAGACGTCCAAAGGGATTTTGTCATTTTCAAGAACCCAACCAATCTGTTGTTCTCCTGTTTCTAACAAGCAAAGTACTCCGATCCCGTACTTTGTACCGTGCGGCAAGGTGCTCCGTGAGATCACTTGTTTTCCACGTTGTCCGACTACATCCCTGGCTGGTCGATAGTTTTAGTGGCACCTCGTGGCAAATCGCATCTGCTTTGAATCGAAACCTTGGAAGAAACTTTTTCCGAAGAAACGTTGTCCGAAATGCCCTCGCTATGACATGTTTCCAGTGGCAAGCGTTCCACTTGGCAAAAAAAAATGAATTGTACTTAGAACAGCACAGTATGAGCCCTAAAACCAGACATTACTGTTTCACTTCTTCACTGCAAAAAATTAAATAATACTTTCTTGTCGGCCATGTTCATTTTAAATTCCCAGAATTTCTCTGTAGCATCAAGTGTGTTTCCAAGCTCTGCGCTGCTTTTGCATGTAACAACAACAGCGCATTTGGTTGCATTTATTTTTCTCACTGACTTCGAACTGCGTTGGAATTAGTTTCATTTCTGCAATGCAAGCTGGCAGCCAGTCGATGGTTACAACTGAGATGGTATCTCGTATTTTAAAAGAAGTCAGTTTACACAGCAGTTCAGTATGGGAGTTCATGCCAAGAAAACCACGTGAGTCGTGTTGTGATCGAAGTGTAGACATAGTTCTCACAAATGCCTTGATCTTTTCGTGAGTATTTTCATTCTGCTTTTTTGCCTTGCACCGCAATGTAACAGTGGTATTCTTGGTTAGGATTATATTGCAGAATTCTATTCAACCTGTGGTAACTTTTTCGAGAATACACGACGAGCAGTTGGGTGGGTACTATTTGTGTAAGCATACATAGCAGACTTGTGATCATCGGTTGAACACTGCAGGAAATTATGATTTGACCGCTGAAAGCAAACTGTTTTTTTCTCGTGGTGGTGTTTTTGAAGATGCTTAAATTTTGACATTAACCAATGGGTTTTTTATAGCCGTTGTTGATAATAATATTTGTGAAAGATATTGACATTTGATGACAATAAAAGTTGAAAAACGCATGCAATGCTTGTGAAGATCATTGCTAAAAAAAAATGATATCAACCATTTGACCACTGAAACCACTGTTTTTTCCTGTGATAGTGTTTCTGAAGATAGTTAAATGTTGACATTACCCAAGGGGTTTTTGGAAAGATCTCCACACAGCTCCTTACATCACTTATACATGCCTCACTGTCATACTAAGCCTGTTCCAAAAATGAACAGAGTTTGAGTCACAAAATGCATGTATAATTAATGTATGGGGCTGTTCGGAAATCTTTCCAGGGTTTTTATAGCCTCTTGTTTATAATAATTATCGTGGAAGATATTGACTTGTGATGAGAGTAAAAGTATCAAAATACATGCAACGCTTGTGGAGATCATGTTTAAGGTGCAGAAGGGTTACATATTTCATGACTGGTTTTGCACCAGTGCTTCAGTACACCTTTGAGAAAATTATAGAAAAGTTGCTTCTCAAGTGGCTTGTGGTTCTTGCTTCCAAACCATACATACAAGTCAGCGACAAATGAAAACAATTCTTTGAGGAAACTGAAGCTGCATTTCAAAAACCAGTCAAACTATACACATTTAAAGGGGTTTTGGAGAAATGACACTTAGGCGACTTAAAGCGTTGTACGGCGACTTAAGGCGACCTAAGATATCAGAGTAGACTTTACGATTTTATTAGCTCGGTTTGTTCGCTAATTGAGACTGGCATGGAACAGGCTACAAACGGCTAAGATTCTGTTCGCACTCACTGTTTGTTTGTAAGGAATGTCATGAAAGTATTGCATTTATAATTAATGTATGGCAATGTGAGGAAATCTTCCCCACATTTTTATACAACTAGGAAATGCACAATTTGTCGAATGAGTGGTCCATGACGGTTATCAAGTAAACAGAGCCAGAAAAATATGGCACACAAAATCATTTCATCACCTTACCGCAAATTCTGTTGTCCAGAAGCTTTGATTTCCATTATTCTACTGCACATATGCCTGGTTTTTATTGGCGGTTTATTATTTCCAAATCGTTCATAACTACCGGCCGGGCTTAACCGCCGGCGAAGTCCGCCATTTTGACTATTTACCTAGTTCCAGTTTTCCCGCTCGCTCCAAGTAATCAGGGCAGGTCTGGGACAATAAGTTACTGAGCAAATAATCAAAATGGCGGCCTACACGCCCAGGAATCAAGGACTGAAGCGGAAGGTATTCTACGCTATATATAGCTACAGAATAAATGGTAAGAGTACGAGTTTATATCTAATAAGGTTTGCTTGAAACTGGTTTCGTCACGCATTCAAAGGCCCTCAAACTTCATGTTTTATGAACTTACTTCAATAAATTTAGGCCCGGCTCTATGAGGAAAGCAATTCAGATATTTGGATTTCCTTACCAAGAGTATCCTAAATTTTCTTTGCCGGACAAAAATGGAGCCGAATGTCCAGTCAATTTAAGGGTAGAGAAGCATCACATAACTCGCCTTGAAGATGCACTCCAAATTCCTGCTATATTTTAATTTTTTGCTTTCGCTTATTTCCCGTAACCAAGTGAAGCTCTAGGTTTAAAAACTAGGTTTTATAAGATGAAAGCGAATACAAGGCGAGACTTGCTCGGGGACGTTTGGAATACATAAGCTTATGCAACAAATGTACCGCTTAAAAATTTACTTGGGCTTCGAAGCCATTCCCGACTCAGCCGAAGTGTAATGCAATAGCAAGACTGATTTGTGATCAGCAACTGAAACTGAAATCAGTCAGTGTATGAGTAATTTACAGAAGAGAGGTTTTACCGAGATTGCTCAGTCGGTGTTATTTCTTGCCATTCTGCTGTGTTTTAACAAGATTTCAGCGATTTTAACATATTTTAGTCTACTAGGTTGTATTTACACTACGCGCAGTGTTATTTTTACACTGCTGTTTATGATCATCCTGAAGACTCATAAACCGACTTTTTAAATCAAAATAACAAAGGAGATCCTTAAACGTCCAAAATAACACAGGCACTGTTAATTAGAAGGTCTGTAGAAACCAAAAGACCACCAATTCACTCACGTTTTATCAGCAACGCGAAAAGCCTTCAAGTCACGTCCGTCGCCAGCAGGAACGCAGCACACCTGCCTTCTGGTCATGCGCAGTGAAGCTGTTAAGTGTTCTTTTACTTCCGGTTCTCTTTCGTGACGTCCCCGTCAGTCCTGTATGTTAAAGTCCCCAATACGCCATGTTAACACGAAACCCGTGAAGAATGCCCCTCTCTTTGTAGCTTTGTTTGGAGCGTGTTACACGTCAAATGCATTCCAGATACTCATTGAAGTACCGACCGCTTAAAAGGTGGTTGGAGGGAGGGGGACGGGATGGGTTAGGGGGGAAGGGTGGGGTGGTTGGGGGGAGGGGGGGCAATGTTGAAGCTACTCGTACGTTCAGTGGCGTATAAGCCACATAAATCAAATTCAATAGGCAAAACGAAAAAAAAAATCCATAAAAAGAAAAGGAGACTGCCAACTCGGCACACCCTTGGACATGACGCAATGTGTTTATAATTCGTGTACTTTCGGTTTCATCTCTTTCCTGAGTTTATACGTTCAAGTCACCCATGTTGCACGTCATCTTCTAAGGTCGCTGGTTCGAGTCCTGAGCTCTTCTGTCGTGACAACGTGAACATGTACAACACAAAAAGCTTTTCACTCCTGCCACGGTCGGAAAGCCTAACGCCCAACGTGCAGCGCAGACTCCCAGTTTGTCATCACCTCATGCTCATGTATCAATCAGGCAGCAGCAGAAAACTTGACAACGATCATACAAAAGTTCAAAATGCAGTTAGGGTTAGCCGTATTTGTATCAAAACTTTCCATTCTTGCCCCCTTCCCCCCTCCCCCTCCGCCCACATTCTTCCCAGGAAAGGAAAATTCAAACTTTGAGTTCTATAAACCACATACATATCCGCAAAAAATAAAACAAAAAGGTACAGAAATAACGCCATACACAACTGGACTGATTGAATTCTACACTAATTGTTTATTCGTTTCCAAAATATATTCCACAGCGGTTTCTGTTGTATTCTTGTCAACATGTCGTGACTTGAATTTATGATAGTTATTAAATTCCTAATTAACTTTATTTATACATTGTCGCGCCTTTTAAGGTTAATTTTCTTGGCTGCTTGAAACACTTTTACGGTACATCCTCTTCATCCAGATCAATGAATACTTTCTGAGGTAGTCTTCTCTGTAGAGAAAAAGTCACAATGCAGCCATTTGAGTTCATACTCCCAGTGAATGCCGTGTTAACATTCAGAAAATTACCGATTACCTCCAAAGCCATCTGAAACCAAAGGACTTTTTAGGACTGTCATATAAAGGCCCGGGGCCGGGGATTTTCCCCTCGCATTTTGAGGTATATCAGTAGATGGGGCGCCATGTTAAACCCATTTTTGAATGGATGGGAAATGGGATAATGAGATGCAAACTGACGGAGGGACCAGTCAGCCAATAGGAAGTAAGGAAAAAAGGGACGGAGCCTGATATAAAACCAACCTGTTGACTTCATTACTTCAAAAATTAGCCGGACAGCCCTAAATTTTAATGGAAAAAAAAAAAACGGAAAACAAGGTGTTGCCAGTAAAGGAGCTAGCATCGGTTTTACCAGCCCTTGTCAGCACATTTACTTTACGGCCTCTTTACACGACCCCGGTTTGAATCACTGAGGGGGGTGGGGGGTAACCCTTTTGCAGTCAAATGTTTATAAGCGTTTACATGAAAACAGTAGTCAAGTTGGGTTAGCCCTTCTCGCGACTTGGGTTGACCCGGCTAGAAAGGTTGAAATTTCTTCAGTTTCTTCTTGCAAACACTCGCTGATCTGACCTGGGATCGTTTGAACGTCACCCTTTTTGCGGTTCAGCGTTCTTGCCCATACGCAGTCTATAGCAAAATGGCTACGGCGAATGGGCATGGAGAGTGTTTTGTAGAAAAAAGAACGTCGGGCTCGTGTAAACGTAAAATTCGACACTGAACTTACCCGGGTCGATGTCCAACCTGGGGTCGTGTAAACAGGCCATTAATGGGTCATCATTTCCGATCTTTAGTTGCCATTACGTTTGAAGTGGTACCTCAAAACGCCCAATCATTAAAAAAAAAAAAAAGTTATGACTTTTTTTTGGACACAATAGTTTGCGATAGCAAAAATATCCCAACTAATCATTCGATAATACCTCGGAAACGAGTTCGGTGTCCCCAGTGGGTCGAACAACAAGGAAGGACAAGGAACTCTATTCTAAGCTGTAGCTTGGGATTAAATATGTCAAATATGTTTTTGAACGCCAAGTGAATGATTCAAAGATATGAAAAAGATTTCAAGCGTAAAAAAATTAAATAAATAAATAAAACTCGAGCTTGAACAATATTGGAATCCGTTTGCGATACTGGTACGATTTTGCTTACTGATCGATCAAACCAACTGGGCATTGGTCATTAAACTTGCATAAGATAAAGAAATAATATTTAAAATACACACGCGCACAAACGGCCCTATGTATTTTGTACGTGTTAACGGAAATGAAAGCGTCCGCACCCTGGCTGGGGTATTGTAAATTAATCTGAAAGGATCAATTGATGCTAAGGCACCTGTCCTGTTATTTCAAATTTAGAACAGAATATATGCGCAAAATAAAACGGGAAAGATATCTGTTGGGGCACCCTCTGAAGTTTTAACAATAACACCGTATTGTGATCAGAAGCACAGTATGGGTGAAAACCATCTATGTTTTCCTCATGATCTTTCATTTGAAAAATCACACTCAAATTCAGTAATCTTAATTGTGGTCAAAGAAGGGCAGATGGTTATACCTTAAACCCTTAACGTGATGTTACACGGAACGATTTTTTAAAGACATTTTCTAACGCAACACAGCACACGTCCAACGTTATACGCAACATTTTGGTGCGGTAACGTGTTGCAAGGTCTTGAAGACACGAGGTAAAGAAGCTTACCGAATTCGTTGTCGCGAAAAATTTGTTCGTTAAAAGTCATCCGTACCCTATTACATGATCACATATTTAAGAGCAGCAATGTTTTGCTAAACATTTTACTGTGCAGTGTCACCTGTAGGCTGTTTAAAATATATTTAGAAACAAAAACAAGAAAATTGACTTTTCAGTTGGAAATGCAAATTTCTGCCCATTGATTGCCACAAATTGCAAAGGACTTCATTGTTATGAAAATTGCAGAGTGAAGTTTAAAATTTGTGTTCATATTGATAACAGAAACTGTCAAAAGCCCTAATTTTTACAGTGTTGAAAATAAAGATTTATTTCTCATGGACAAATAAGATGGTAACGACTAACACAGGAAACCCTTTCCTCCATCTTGAAAGTAGAAAGTGCGCTTTAATTGCTATCCGGTCACTTTGATTTGACGATCTCAGATTAGCCAACGCATGCTGAATATGACTTGAAATTTGTCTTGATCCAACCGGGAAGGTACATATAAGAACAAAGCCAACGTTGAAATAAGCTTGTGTAAAAGGACAATAAACAACTTAGTATTTTAGCGTTAAGGGAAAAGAAACGCCCGAAGGCCTGTTTCCAGAGAAGGATAACACGTTGATCAACCACTTCATTTTCATTTTATCGAAGATATACGCCTTCCAAGTTCATAAAACGGCGGCATACGATTTCCTAAGAAATAAAGCGCTATATTACTCGGTTTGATGGTAGACAGGTTAATAAAGCGAACGCCGGGCATATTATTAGGAAAGAACTCTTGCTGTTTGCTATTAAATTGTCAACTTCTAGAATCATTTATGCAGCTCTAACTTCTAATTCACAAAGCAAACTGTTCAAGTTTTTTTCCTTAGCACTAAATTCAGTGTTTGCTTTGTCGCTCTTCTCGGTTTCAATGAGTCGAGTGAAATCTTTCTCCACTATGATCCAAAATTCCTCATCATCAAAATCCCCCGTTATATTTAATTTGGGGTCGTTTCATGCAACATTTCTGGTAATGACCTTTCTGTTTTTTTCCTCAAAATATGTTTTTTCTCGAATGCCATCTTTTTTTCTTTGTCGTCGTATATATATGAAAATATAAGACAGGAATCTCGGCCGTTTGGGTAGCTAAAGTTTTGTTGTGGCTAGTGCATGATTCATCTCTTCCCAGTAAGAAAAGAATTAGAAATCGCTTATTCCAGAGCCGGGCATTGAATTTCACACAATTTCGTAACCCCTTTTTTCGAATGGCAAATTTCTATTTTTGGTATGTTAAACGAGGCTCCAAAAATACTAGTTTTCAGTTAATGTTTTCAGCTGTTGGTCAGAGATTACACCTCGTAATGTCGTAAAAAGGTTTCTCGAGTCACATATAATTGCTGTAATTATGACCCTGTGAAGGTTGTATGACTGTCCAACCGTGAGAAACTGTTAAACTGCTGATCCAAAAACTAAATAACTTGAAATTATTATAAACTTTTTACCTTGCCTTTTGACGAACTTCGTCGTCTACATTTCTTCCAACCATGAACGCCACAAACACGAGGGAATATCTCGCTTCGACGCAACATATCGACATTTCCGTAGTTTGGAGTCTCTGGCTTCGTTTCCACTTCCCTTTTCTCGCTGCTAACTTCAAACGCTGAGGACATCGATATTAAAGTCAAAAGAAACACTGAGACACACTGAGGCCGCATGGTTTTCAGCAATTACAAACGCTATAATAGTGACTCCTTAGTCTCGCTTATCCAAATCTAGCTGAGGTGGGCCGGGAGATTGAATAGCTTCTCTCTGAGGTAAAGCAAGGTCTCATATACTCCAGCCCTATCCGGTTGTGTAGGACAGGTCTATAACGTCTGCTAACGTCATATATGAGAAGCCGGTGGGTTTTTAAAACAGTAAGCTTCCTTTATAGGGTCTAATGAAGCACACAATTTTGTCATCATGGAGCGCCCCCTTGTCATAATTCCAGCTGTGAATTATCAATAAATTAATAATTATCATAGTTGTGCCCCTAAACAAGACCATACTAATAAAAACTGAACGGTGATGATTAAATTCAGATTCAATTGGGGGTAACTATCGGGCGATATCACTGTGAAAACACGCAAATTAAAGTAGCATTGTGAGCGAGAAAAGCAAACGTTGTTTGACGAAACGTGACCAAATTTTAAATCGTTATCAATTGCACCTTATCTTCTCCTCCTAACACAGTTAGCGAGAAAGCGTGAAACACCTATGCGATAAAACAAGGATCTGCCAAAAACGCCGCAATTAAACTGTTATCCTAATTTGCATAGAGCTTATATATGAGAATTGTTTTCCTATTCAAAACCTTTATCTTCCTCTTGTTTTTCATTTTGTGCTAATCTGCTGTAATTTTAATGGTAATTTTACTTTTCCCGCTGTTTCTAAAAGTGCGAGCCAAATCAAAAGGGAGCCGCTAGACTGACAGGTGGGCGTGCCCTGGAGATAGTCCTTCAATCAGACATGAGTTCAACAAAGAGCAACGGCTAAGAGCTAGGCCAGCCACCGCTCTTTGTCTCTGGCGCTCTCTCTCTCTCTCTCTTTTAGAGTTTGTTTCTATGTCGTCTTGGAAAAATTCAAGAAATCATTGTGGTATGTCTCTTGTAATTTGTTTTTCAGCTAACGGCAGGGCCCCTTTGGAAAACAAATTTATTCGCCTTCATACATCCCTGGTGATTTGGTATACCTTTCCTACCTGTGGCGACAAAAGCCAACTGTGAATGAGTAATTGGTTTGCTTTAGTCTGTTTAGGGGCTCATACCTTTTTCGTCATTATTACAAACTAAGACTGATTGCTTCAGTTCTTTATAATTCTAAATATATCTACAAAATAGGAAAATCTCAGCAAAGACTGAAATAGTGCGTACTTAAGGATGCCGTCGTGGCCACAACTGACCGAATAAATGATCTAATTAAGCCAAAGCAAAATAGGTTGACGGTTCGTTGTAAATCCAGCCATAATTTTACGTATTATGCAGCAGATACAAAATTCTTCTGAAGGATGACCTAAGCTTGCGAAAACAATTCTTACGTAGTTTAAACAAAAATAAAAAATATCTTGCAAACTAGGAAAAGTTAAAACAAAGAAAAAAGTGAAGGCCATGCTTAATAGATTAAGTGGGCTTACATGGGCGTTTGTTTTTGTTTTGCTGTATAATCGTTTTAACAGCCAAATAAAGGACGAGGATCGTCTGTTTTGTCTCACTTCTTACCTAATGCATACTCATTTGTCCAACTTACCGTGCGACAAATGCGTTATCCATCCTGTTATTAACTTGTCAACATTATATCAAGTTATTTTTAGTGGTCGCAAAGGAGAAGATCAATCCGCCTGCCGCCAAAACAGGACAGAATCATGGCCTCGTACTTAATCGTTAAAATTAATCGCCTGTTATGTTTTGGCAAGTATTTTTCTGGCACAAAATTTGGGGGGCCTGCGATAAATTCTCGCAGGCAAGGAAAAAATTTTTTATTCAACTTAAGCTAATCAATCCCCATTTTTTCGATTTTTTCGCACTGCTTGCGAGTTACACAAAATCAATATACCACAACTTAGACGCTTTCAATAAATTTGCCTAAATCCAAGTTCCATATGCGCGTATCAGCGTCGCAAACAAAAGCTAACAATTTACGATAGTTCACTTCGATTTGCTTAAATGGAAGCATCTTTTTTACGTTAATTCATACTGATTCGATGATCATAAACAAGACGCTATGGACAGGAAAAAGCACTATCTTTAATTATTCTTTGCAAGTTTACAACGCAGCGCGAAGAAAAAAATGACATGACAATATTGTCGAATGCCGGCGGTTGCCCTCAACCGACGACGATTTTTGAATGTCGTGCAGTTTTGTGCTTGAACGTCTATTAAAGGAGCAAAATAGAATGAGCTTTATAGTCATGTAGAACGCAGTAATATGAGTGAATATGTAAAGATTCTACACTTGAACTGGGTTAATACCTGGAGCGAAAACGAGTACTCTAAACAAGACTTTTTGGACAGGAAAAAGTTACTTTCGAAGACCCTGCTAGGCGGTACGAAAAACGAATAAAATCTGTTTTTTTTTTTTTTTTCATAACTATAACGTCTAATTTTGAAGCTTAGGCTGAAACTTCTCATTTTCTTTTTGTTATTTTTTTTTTGCCATTTGAGCCTGAAACGTTCTTAAGATGTTCTTGATGGAATGGGTTTGACGTGGTATCAAGTTGCTTGTTACATGCTTGTGCCGCTTCGTCTACCGCGAACAAGCCAAAAAGATGTGTCGTGCCAACCGACTCTTGGAAAATCTGGCTTTACAAAACGCGGCATTGAACTCAGAGGTTCACAACGTGACATACACAAATGAACAAAATAAAGACGTTCGTAACTGATTCTCAACCTGAGTATGGTTCTAGGATGTTCTTAGTTAATCTCAGCCCGTGAACGTTTCTATAAAACAATTGGTTCTTATAAAAAAGTGTAAATGGGGACAAATTTTAAAATTGAAAGGGTTTCGATTGAACTTGTAATAACTCCTACAAAATAGTGTGTTGTTCGATCTACCAACTCAAGCTCCGCGCCAGGGAACTAAAATATTAATCGGAGGAATACGAAATATATGGTGTTTTTTTTTTGGCTAACAAAAAAATATACCAATGTGCGACATGCCTACGCTAACCTTCTTATGCTCATAACCGTTGTGGTTTTTAACTACTTCGTGGCTTAAATTGCGTCCGACTTAACTGACAAACTGCTGAAATTAATTGATAGTGTCTGGTAACATTATGATATTAATTCTCCCTCCTAATGTATTCTTAGCTTTCCCCGAAGGTATACATAGCGCAATAGCATGATTGACGCACTCCTACCATTTTCCGATCGCAAAGTTCTTGAAAAAGCATTTAGGATTCGGATGTTTTATTCTAAATAAAAAACAGATCATTTAAAAACAATTAAGGTCTCTTGAATACCCCCCAGTGATATAACTTGTATGTCAATCTTTTGATATGGTGCGATAAAATTTTAATGCGTTTGGCTTTATCTAGAACAAATTTATTAATCTAGCAAGTAGTCGCAGTGTCGCTATTGTCCAAATCGGACTTATTCGTCGTAAAAGCCGGCAGATCACTTTCTAAATACCTCAAATTGGCCTGTAGTTATTTATAAAAAGTCTGTTAGCTTTACAAAGCCGGATGTCGGTTTATCAGGATATTTGTTCTTAGCTGGCTGAAGACGTTGTTACCTTGACGTTCTCAGATCACGTAGGCTTGTTTTGTAATCTTTTAACCGGCGAGAGCCCACTATAGAAAGGAGTAGGGATCTGAGAAGGAGTTAAAACGGTAACCTAAAAAATTTAGCTTTGAGGCTGTTGATTGATGTGAGGACCAAGATGGCGGATAAGTCGTGCCTTTGAAGCTCCGTCCGGTAAGATATATATAGCCTATGTCGTCTCAAAGGAAAGACAGACCGAAAACTTCATCTGACTCGTTAGCATCGCCTGAGGATAAATGGTGAAAAGAAATCCCTACTACCGAGTTTTCTGCCGTAGAAGTTCTTGTCGAAAACTGAATCCAACTATCACGTGAGTTTTCACGTGACACCCCCCACGAACTGAACGTTGAACTCTTGTAGCCTTCTGAGAATGTTGTTCTTGGGAGATTTGTGAGAAAGGCGAAGTCTTGTTATCGAGTTATCTCTGAATTCAGTCAATACAGTCTAGAAATACCTCTATGAAGTTGTCCTACTTGTGTATGATTTTACACAATTCTTATAACTCCTTCAATGGCCGTCCATATTGGAAAGGGCTGGATTAGATCCTAGAGAAATTGTGTAGCTGGATGTTATTGAAACCCGTCGAAACAATCTTCATTCTGTTGTTGCCAACATTGAAGCCATTATTGCCAATTTAAACCAGGACGATACCGAATTGAAAACCAAATGCGGCGGTGACTTGAGGCTTAACCTTTACGATTTAAGAGCTCAGATGAGACCCTCAGCAAGCAACTTTTATACTTTGAATCTTATCATAGAAGAGAAAATCTAAAGTTTATCGACATTCCGGCACACCATAACGACCTTTCTGACAATGACGGGAACGCGGGCAAGACTAGCGACACGTCTCAAGGCGAAAACACGAAAGATGTTGTTTTCAAGTTCTTGGGGGAGGAATACTAACATGTGCGTCTCGAAAGAAGATCGAACTCCACAGGGTTCATCGGCTTGGCAAACTAAGTAACGCCTCTCATGCTATTATTGCTCGATTCCTTCGCTATTTGGACAAAGAAGTCATGCAGAAAGCTCGAACCATGTTGAAAGATAAAGATAACGCGGCTTTTGAAGACATCCCTGAAGACTTTTGTTTTGAAATAGCCATTCTTTTATGGGATTTTCTTGACTTTTAAATTTATGTTATCGGGCAGCTTTTCATCCAAATATGCTTAAACATGCTTAAACTGCAAATTATTAGATGCCGTTCCATGTGAGATACCATTTAGGCCAAGTTGATTGAATTTCAATTAAGTTTGGATTCGTTCCCAGACCCTTATCCGTTTTCAAAGTGGGTTGTCGATATATCAAAACCAATAACGAAACGTTCAATCAAGGTTTGATGTAAACCTGTTAAATTTTTAAACGACCTTTTCTACAGCCCAACAGCCGATCTCTTTGATCATAAAGATGTAGGCTAAAAATGACTGATTTCAGGCCATTTTAGAATTTTTTCTTCTGCCCCAGTCTCCGCACTCCAGTGAAACTGTGCAGGCCCTCATGTGGCGTATCAGTGGGTTATACTGAATAAGATTACAACAAGTTTCGTTTTAATCTGAAAAACAGCTTCCCATAGACGCACAAGTATGACCGCCGACTGGCTGGCTCAGTTGGTAGAGGGGAGGTCGGGGATTCAAGCCCCGGCCGGACCAACGCGCAGGGTTTTTAAATAACTGAGGAGAGAGTGCTACCTTTGTAATGACATCTGCCAATGGTTAGACCTTTTAGTCTTCTCGGATAAGGACGATAAACCGGAGGTCCCGTCTAATAGTACTGGTGTGGGACGTTAAAGAACCCACATACTGATCGGAAAGAGTAGGGGACGTATAGTCCCCGGTGTGATGGTCTATAACACGTATTCTGTTCTGGGAGCACCTGCGTTGATCCTACTGTTCATTCTAATAAGATTGTAAACTGCGTGACTGCAATTTGCGCCTAAAAAAGGCAGTCTGGCAAAGTCCCCCTAAAGTGTTGTAAAGCGCTTTGAGCCTTGGGATAAAGCGCTATATAAATCGTCATTATTATTATTATTGCAGTAAAAAACGTCTGTATGCCATGTACAATAAAAGCAACACGAGGCGCCGCAGCGTAACCCATGAGCTAATCGCCTACGAGTTAAATTACCACTTAAAAGTGCGCGCGTTATCAGAGTACACACGCACTGACAAATGGAATCTATTTGTTAAGTAAAGCCTACGGCTGCGCCACTGATGCCATTGCACTCAATGTATCACCAGAAATTCGCAACTATGAACGGTGGTTTGATCTTTGCAAAAGCCTACATATGAGCAAGGCATGGCTCCACTAATACTTTGGCTGCAAATGACGCTTCCAACACCAGCTCCAGACGGTAACTGTAGCGTATATCGATAAGCGGTGGCGTTTGATTTCATCTCTGCCTGAGGGTATTGCGTGTCAATGAGTGATATAAGAGGGACTTTAAGTTTCGACGACTGCGGACTACGGACTACGATTGGAGGAGGGCTATGCCGAACCCAGTTCGAAGAAGACACGCGGTCGAAGTTTCTAGTGAACGTTTTTTGTATTTATTTAGTTTATCAGGTCGTAGTTTGTCACAATGAAGTGATAGTAATTTGCTGGCCGTTATTTGAGTTGACTCAAACAATGTGCAGAGCATGACTGTTTTTAAGAATTGACAACCGAGGCAACACTATTGAAATTATAACTTTGTTTTCGAAGATAAAAATATCTTTCCAAGATATAAGAAACATCTTTTTGCTTCACGTGATGATATGGCAGCATAACTGAAGAAGAGCTTATGACCATTATCAATCCACAAATCGTTTCTATCCTTATGCAAGACCAAAATTAATTCCATGTACTGAGAAAAGGAAGGCATCCCAGTTTTAGCTGTAGTCTTTACAGTTCCTCAGGACACCTTTTGTTGCGAAATTAATGTAGATGTGGACGTTTTGTTCTGATCACACAGTATTATTGTTCTGCAAATTAGAAAAGATAGCACTTGGTTAAAAAAGACCTTTTCACGGTTTCTGGCGCCATCTTGGTCGGGGGCAAACACGATTACAGTGAATGCTAAAGCCTGCGGGTTCACACCAGCGTCGCAATCGTAATCGTAAGGATCAGAAAGTTTCCTTTTTCTTACACCGAGATTACGATTCCGATTACAGCGCTTACGTCATACAGAACCACGCTTCCTCGTAACTCTCTTATGATTTTGATTGCGATTACGCTTGCGTCGCAAGTGTGAACTAGTCTTCATGATCTCCAGTGTGGTCTCTCTTGAATTTCATCAGTGCAGGTGGGCGGATCAAGTCAATTCGAATTTGTTTATCCATTTAAAATACGAGCCGTCCTTGGCGTTTCTTAATTTGATCTCCGAGCCATGCCGCGTGGCTGTGCTTCGATCACGGAATTTAGATTTAAGCCGCATGTAAAGGTTTCAATCGTTACTAACCCTGAATCAAGAAACTAACAGCTTGATCATGGTTCGATGCGTTGAAAAGCTTGATATTCGACATGTTTAACAGCTAGCTACTTTTATCTCCAGCATGTCACGATTCTAATTATCGGGGAGCGTCGATATCTTGGTGTGAGTTACGCTGTTGTCCACGGGAAATTGGAACATAAGGACACAACACGTCATTATCTTATGAAGTCCAAAATGCAGAAACAGATGAAAAGTAGAACGTGAGGCGACTAATATATTAACACGTCCCAGATATCAGTAGTGTCGAGAGGCGTTAGTAATAAATCAAACCAAATGTCTTTAAAGTAAAACAACAATTTGAAAGTAAAACTTTCTTTAACGCACATCTTCGAAATCCTGAATGCATATCCAGTACGAGAAGCTGTCTGTTTAAGGATTAATACATTTTGCCATATGTGACATGTTACATCGTGACGTGGTGTCAGAAGTGGAATCCGAGACACAGAGAAACGTACTAGACTACTGTACGAAAAACATACTGCTGTCACGGATTCCTAATCCGGCGTCTGAACCCGGCCGATATGGTTCTTGAACGAAATTTGAATATTGTATGCGTTTTAGCCTGAAAGGGCATGGAATCAAATAATAGTACACTAAATATTTTAAATTACTTTTAATAACAACTTTAAGTAGGGATTCGAGGAGATGCATTAATTGGGATTATTCTACATCGATCCCTTCATTTCTAAAACGTTAGCGATAGAATGGCTACCTCTTGTTTATGGATAAGAAACATACTATTTGCATTGTGTGGTTACGGTTATCCGACGAATAAATCATAATTTAGTTTCGCGTAAAACATGTATATCAACTTTGGCAATTTCTTTGGCAGAAATTTTCCAGTCACTTCCAACGGCACGTAATTATGGAAAATCAAACTACAGCTGATTCAATCTGGATAACGGCCCAATAACGTGACTTACTGAGATAAAACGCTATGCTTTTTTTTATCGTTTATTGCAAATTAAAATTGAAGGTTCTGACGCGAAGGAAAAAGCAGATAAAAGACCAGAAACAACTTCTCTTTGTTAACAAACGCCACTGGTGCTTTAAAATCTCCTGATACGAAAAGTCATTCCGAGCTCCGAATTTCATTCAGTTGCAGTTATATTGAAAAAAAAATGTGCAGAAACATTTTACTGATTTTAGTGTCAGTAGCACTGACTCTATCCCTTGAAAGTAGAAGCGAGCGATTGACAACTGAAGACACAGATGCAGTTCTTAAGGAAAGTAAAGTTGCGCGCCAGCGCGCCTATATACCCGGAATCTGTGGAGTAACCTCGTGGAGGAGGTGCAGAAGGCGATCTTCAGCCACACCACCTTTAAGGTAATAGAAACAGTCCATAAACGTAGTATTTTAATTTGCTTCCTTGTTTTCAGTTTATACCTAAGGTTTTGGAGTATCTTATCGTTTTGTGCACGAAATTGCTTGGAATGAAGATGGATTCGACAACTAAAAAGTTGCCTTTGTTGTAGCACATCCAATGAAAAACATATTCACCACACCAATGTACCGTGTGTGAGCTAAACTACTTTGTTTTTGTGACATAACGCGTTTTCCTTTTTTTTTTTATCTCTCGACGAGAATCGTTTCTTTACTGACTGACGTTACAACACAAAAATAGACTACGATATTTGGGTGGGAGCCAAGACATTTAAATTTATGTTATCTTTTTGGAAGGGGTTATTCAATGAATTTACTAGAATGTACGTAAGATGTTTTGTACGCGTATACTTTTAATGTATATCAATACAAATGATTGTTTAAAACACAGCATCCTCTAATGAGGAAAGGTGATAAGCATTTTTAAAATTCAGTTTTTACTTCATGGATAAATTACCGTTTCCGATAAACGATTCAGTACATTATTAAGATACAACTTGCAGTCGATCTAAAGTTATCGTTTAAGCGCACTACATGGCAATTTGTCGTTAAATAACATATTATACAAGTTTCATCGCGACATTTTAAAGTCATCTAAAGCGACCGCTTAATGAAAAGCAATACGATTTTATTTTCATGAAAGTTACAAAGCCTAAAAACAACTGTCAAACTGACAAAAAAACATTCAAAGTTTAGCTCCAGTTTTTCCTTGTTAACTTGTACATCGATTAGTTCTTAAAGTATTTCTTTTTTGTTCCAATTATGAAGGTCTTAAATAATCCAAAGCGGCAGGTGCACATAATAAATCGATTCAGAAAATTGAAACCGGCGAGTAGTTAAGTCTAGAATAGCATAATAAGCTGAAAGTACATCATTGGATAATTGGGGTCAGTCTTGGCATTGATAAAAACATATTAAAACATTTATCCATGATGTTCGCTTACGGTTTGAAAAGCTATATTCACTAAGCTAAAATACGAACGATTTCGACTTTTAAGTCAACTTCACGAAGGGTAGTTGTCAAAAACGTTTTCGTGTTTTTCTGTTTTAGCTTTCTTTACTTTGGTTGGCGTTGTAAAACTCGTACTTTAATTTTAATTTTAGTGATTTATGAATGATGAACACGGTAAAAACACATACATACTTGCATGCGAGATGTAATTAACTGCCGGACATCAAACAGTTCATAATCTTGGCTAATTTAAAGGAGTACTTAACAACAAAGAAGGTTAACAAATGAAGAAAAATAAAAAATTCTTGAAGCTAGAAAAAATAAAAGGTAACAAACGAACTATGTACGGATGTGCAGATGAATAGTGAAAAAAGGTTCTGAAACACAAAATCGGGGTCAAAAGGATGCGAATGTGTTAGAACAAAACTGATCTTGATCGAGCAAATTTAGTTGAGTTTCAAAGTTTGAATTTGTAACCATCTAAAATTGCACCGCTAATTTTAAATTTTGAAACTATTCCAAAAATACTTAGCCTTTGTTTCTAGTTTTAATCATTTTTTATAAGTTTCAAAACTTACGAAACACTAAGCATCAATTGTTACACGACCGAACTATTCCTGATTTGACGACGCCAACTGCTTTCCATGGATGTTTACCGCGATGCACATCAGTATGTGACGTCATAGGAATAGACCAACGCACCTCACTGGCTCGGCCGTGTGACAGATGTTGGCTAGATTTATCGATCTTTACATCACTAATAAGTCCAGGTTTGGTCAAACCAAAAAGTAAAAGGTACAATGTATTTTGAGCAGGTGCAATGATTTATTGTAGCGAAAAACACATTTTGAACTTAGGTGCACTTTAAACACATCCCTTAAATCGCCATCACAAGATATAACTGCCCACCAATTATCATGTAAAAAATCACTTAGTATTTAGTCAGATATTATGTATTTTCCATGGAATCACAAACTAGAAGAAATGTGCAAGTCACTCGAAAAACAACCCTGAACAGAAACGTAGAGTCCATATAAGTCCTTAGCCCTACTTTATCTACAATGGGATTCCCCTTGATTTCATTCCTACGGATTTTGGGGTAGAGGGGAGGGGGCTTTTTTCCGTGGTAAGTGGAAGAACACTACACCTATGACCGTGTTACTGAAGTGCCCTAAAGTGCGTATAAGCCACTTTCCTTTGATAACCTCAAAGTGGTATAATTTTGTCGTATGACGTGGAAGTTAATTGGGAACAATCGCTTTTCTCCATTTCTCTTTAGCATCATCTTTCAAGTTAAACCCGAAGTCATGCAAAACACTAAAAAAATGCAAAATGACACAGAGGTTGTAAAAGCTGTAACAATAACGCTTATAATTTTTTTTAACGAAAGTTAGAATATTGTTAGAAAGAAGGGGTGCTCACAACCTTGTTGCCATGGAAACATGAAATTAACCCAAAAAAGAAACATACCACGTTTTCCTTTGAATTTTAGCACCTAAAGTTTACCGCAACACAATTTAAAATGAAAATCAGGAATCAGCCAAGACCTGGGCTTCGTTTAAGTGAAGCAATTCAAGGATTTATTTCCTTTACACAGGCGACGAAGAAATTACCAGAAGGCGGAGTTTGACCTGAATGAAGAGTACATGAGAGATTCAAGCGACAGCTGAGAGAGGAGACATGTGTTCGGAGCAATCTGTATCCTATTGGCTATCGAAGTTACGTGGAAGAATGACTTGAATTCTGCACGTAATAGGCCATATTCGTATTCTCGGTATTGAACTGGATCTAGCATGAAGTGGAGGCTCTTGCGGGGGAATCTTTTCATACGTAAATGTATTCCCCCGCAAGAGCCTCCACTTCATGCTAGATCCAGTTCAATACCGAGAATACGAATATGGCCTATTGAAATTATCGAATAATAGAAAAAACTAAGCAAGATCAAAGGATATAGTTTGCTAATTTGTTATGCGAAACTCTTTCAGACAAATAAATGAAATAACTTTTCCGCGTTCAATCGGTCTTTAAATTGTGTTTGTGCTATTGGAAAATAAAATGATGAACTTACTCTCAGGAAAAGCATCCGAAAATGGGTATGCACTTACTTTAGTATGTTTTTGTCGCTTGAATGTAGCGATATCTAAAGCAAAATGAACAGCGTTTCGAAACACACACAAAAGAAATCACGATTGGCGAAAGCAACCGCCATTGATGTTTGTAGTATCCTTGTCAGTTTGTCGGCTAGGAAACTACGCTTTGTCCAAGCCAATCAAAGTTTTTGTTTCATTTGAAGAACCAATCAGAAAACTAGTACAAATTCTGCCCCAATGGGGAAATGAAATTCTCGGCTCCAGCGACCAGAGGCCCGTCCCACGCCTTCTATTTTGGTTTTCAGGTATATTTATGTTTTTTCAACTGGCCCCTGGAGCTAGGGTGCTTGAATTTGAACGGGCAGATTATTCCTCCGAAGGGGCAAACAACACCATTAGTCTTACCGTTTCTTAAAGTGACGATACTCCCATAAACGTGACTTGTTATTATCGCTTCCTTTCTCGTCCACTTTCGCAACAACCGCGCAAATATTAGGACGGCAACGGCAACGAGAACGTCATTTAAAAATACAACTCCTCGTTTTTGTCAGTTCTTTCGCAATCATTCCAATTTGTTTAACTCGGAAAATGCTGGCGAACTCTCCTGCAACTAAGTTAGTATGAACGACGTCGAAGTCATGAAAAAGGGAGAGGATTTTGCCGTCATACGCTCACGTTCTCGAGAAAACCTAAAAGTTGTTTGGCAGAGGACGGTAAAGAAATGTACCAAAATGCAAAACGCACGTGCAGGGAGTTTAAGCAACGACGACGGCGACGGCAACGAGAACGTCATTTCAAAATATAACTTCTCGTTTTCATAACTTTTTCGTGATTATTCCAATTTGTTTAACATGCCGTTTGTACTGGCGAGCTGTCCAGGGTCTAAATTACTGTGAACGGTGTAAAAGCAAAGAAAAAGAAAGAAGATTTTGCGGTAAATAAAAATACACTCACTTTCTCGAGAAAACTTTAAATTTGGTCATTTCGCGTTGTTGTTTTGCAGAGGACGGCAAAGAAATGTACCAAAATGTAAAACGCACCTGCAGAGCGATTGTTTTTGCTCACTAAGCCCATTGTTTTGTGGCGTTCTCGTTGCCTTTGCCGTCCTCGTTTCTTTAAACTCCTTATTGAGTGACAACGACGGCGACGGCACTGAAAACGTCATTTCAAAACGGAATTTCTTTTGAAGAATTATAGCAGAATACCTCTTGCAACGTTTCCTTAAAAGAAAATTGGCGTCTTAAGAAACGACGACGGCGCAACGCAAGTGTCATTTTAAAACTATTCAAGTTTGTTTAACATAGAAAATGGTGACGAATTGTCCAGGGACTAAATTATTACGAACGCTGTTAAAGTGAAAGAAAAAAAGGTTATCATTTCACGTTGTTGTTTTGCAAAGGACGGGAATGAAATGTGCCAAAATCTGAAAGGCATGTGCAGAGCCGTTATTTTTGTTAAACCTATTGTTTCGTCAAGTTCTCGTTACCGTTGCCTTCCTCGCTTCTTGAGCTCCCTAATTTTTAATGTGTTGTTTACGTTGTCTTGAAAATACATTTTTAACGTCCATCATGTAACTAACAAAGCAGTACACTTAACTCTTAAAAGCGCTTTTCTGGAGAAGAACCTAAAAAGTCTCTAAAGTAACATGAAAGTTTAATTTATGGTATAGAAATTTTTAATAGGTGATGACATTGTATTTAAAATATTTTTGAAGGCTCTCCATAATTTTGGAAAGCAACAATTCGCTCACAAATAACAATCAATCCAATGTTGTTCGTGGTTTTACAATAATTCCTGGATTTTACTCAACGCAAAGTCCAAAGCATCGTCACTTCCAAAAAAATTAAGAACTGACCCAAGTTCTAAAATCATAATTCACGTCATAATTCTTAGTTACATCGTCGTTTATTTTGACCACGTTTTAAGTACACTTCACACACATGACAGAATCATTATGTTGCTAAATCTTTAACTTGAAAGGTACACATAATTTGAGTAATCGAAAAGAAATTTATGAAGATCATGTTTTGATGCGAATAAAAACTTAGACCGTAAAATATGCTGTCAATTAACTGTTAAAAGAGTGACCGAAACAAATAATCGTTCTTTTCAGTTTTCTGGCTCGAACTCTTTGTGAGCGAACTCAAATTTGAGGGAACTGAGCCAATAAAGCTGGAAGCACGGTGTGATATCTCGCGCGGAGGCGTCTATTAATATGAATCTTTAATCCAATTTGGTCAAAAAAGTTGAAATGAGTTGTAATCATGGTAGTGGGCGCTTTTCTAGAGCTTCTGTAACACAAACTGTGGAAATGGTTTTTGGCGCGGAGGCGTTTCTACTTAAATATATTATTAAGTTTCTTCCGATTTCATCACGAAAATGATGTAGCAATGATTGTCATTGTAAATTGGAAACACCCAGAGTTAACTAACGCATCACGCTACCGAAGCTCTCGAACTATCTTCCACCGGACAAGAAAACGAGATAAAAAGACTGTAACTTCTTTTCTCTCTGTCATTAGTAGGTGTAACTCACCAGGTGCAGTGAGGGCGTTAACAACTGCATTGCACCGGTACTGTCATGATGAAAGATCAACTTATTTTTACATCAGTCATGTTATGTTTAGTTTTCATATCAATTTCATTGGCCTTTGAAGATTCCAGCGAAGATACAGGAGTGGATAACCACGGATCGTCACCAAGTAACTATTTCATTTCATACGACCAAGAACCGCCAAAATCTGAAAAGTCACTTCTTCATCGTGTTCTTTGCGGACTGACAAGATTTAGAAGTTGCAAAGGGCAAAGGAGTCTGTCTGTCAAGGTAAAGGAGATGATTGGTTGAGGTTAACAGCCAAATATTATTTGGCTTTGTTTCTCTCTTTTATGTTGAGATTGATGAAAAACGTCTCTGGACAAAAACAAATAAATAAATTCATACACTGAATGCGCTTGAAATACAGGTTAGTTCTCTCTGAAAAATCAATATTATAGCAGCACGAATGCCCTTTCAAAGACAGAGGTATTCAAAGAATGCAGAATATATACTTTTCAGTTTGAGGTTCCTAACTTATTTTATAAAGTAATGTTCTGAAGTTGATTCAGTTCGTAAGCATTATTTCGTAACTCACGCGTTTATTACAAACCAACAAAATGACATCCTTCCAGAGTTGCTTTTTTTTCATTCTTTCTACTAACTACATTAACAGCTGCGCAAATCTTTTACATCCCCAAACATCACATGGCTGGATGTGATTAATATGTGGGCAGAGCAAAAGCCTATAGGGATGAATATCCAACACCAACGCATCTCAATTAATTTATTTCTTTGCATTTAACAGTCAATCCCTCGGTCAGTCGGTTAATCAGTTTTTCATTCAAGCATTCATTCATTCATTCATTCATTCATTCGTTCATTCACTCATTCCCTCATTCACTCATTCCCTCACTCATTCATTCATTCACTCACTCACTCACTCACTCACTTACTCATTCATTCATTCATTCATTCATTCATTCATTCTTAAGTTCATCCTCAATCCATTGATTGACTGACTGATTGACTGATTGAATGTCTGACTGACTGACTGGCTGGCTGGCTGACTGTCTGTCTGTCTGACTGACTGACTGACTGAATGACTGAATGACTGTCTGTCTGTCTGACTGACTGACTGACGGACGGACGGACGGACGGGTTGGTTCATTGGCTGCGGTCACATCTGGGCTACTAACTATAGTTAACACGGGGATAACTACAGTTAACTATTTCGGTAATGTGACCGCTTCTCTAGCTCTAGCTATACGGTTAGAAAATTAACGCTTCGGCGATCCAAAACAAACAGGCGGACTAACTATTGTTATACCCAAGCAGGGTTCCTGGGTTAGTCTTAACTTTACAAACAAACAAACAACCAATCAGAATGTGACAATTCTTTTCGCACATGCGAGATGAGTATATATAAATATGCAAAATAAAAACCAAGCGTGAAGCGAGGGGAAAACCAAAAACAAACCCAACAACAAGGTAGCAACAGATGTAGCCTTCAACCTTTTGTGCAACCTTCCTTGTATTTGCTGCGTGGTGTGACCACAAAGTCGACCGAAAGCACTCACTACAGTTAGGTATGACGTCACGTAACTTGAGACTAACTTAATTAAGTTAGTCTCACCCAACTGGTGGACTAATGCAAATCCTGCATTTTGATTGGCTACGCTACCAGAGGACTATTAGTGATAGTCCTCGAGTAGCAATCGAGCGTGACGCTTCCTTTCGTTTTATTCCCAAATAAATATTTTTTCGACTTACATTTGCCAACTTTATTATTGCCTTTTCTGTCCGACTAGTTGGGTGATACTAAAACAATTAGACCCTTCTCCCTCCAGGGCTACGGGTCAATAGCCCATCCGGCTTCGCCTAATGGGCCAATTGTTAATTAAACGTTAGTTACGTCGTAGATGTGACCGCAGCCATTCATTGCCTGATTGATTTTTAGATAAAATCTGTATCATCGCAAGTTCCTGGCGTTGAGCTCAAGAAAAGTGATCAAGCATCAACGATTGGTAACGTTAATGGTAGACAACCATTTCAACAGCAACCACTCCCAGTTTCGTCTACGTGCTTTTGCGGATTGACGTCATTTAAGTGCTGCTGGAAAAAAAGAGCTCAATAATCAGTAAAATTATTGTATTGCTTCGTTTACTGGTATACTGCGGGCTCTTTTTATAATTATATGACAATACCAAAGACAATAATATTAATAAACATTCCTTAGAAAACATCACTTCTCATCTCTTGAATAGCATGTCTTGGAACTTTCGAAAAAGGCGGCGATAAAAAGAGCAAAATGTACTACCAAAATGAATTTAAAAAAAAAATTAGCTGCAACCAGTTGCAAAATTATTGAGACATTCGCAATCAAAAACGTCTCTTCTTTCTCTAAAACGCTGCTGTTAACAAATCTGTGAGATACAATACACACCCCCTCCCTCTCCCCCTTTCAAAGTTGTTCCTCAAAGTTTCCAGCATGGTGTTGCACTGTTAGCAACTTTGATAAGAGGGGGAGGGTGAGGGAAAGCGGAAGATCATGGAAACGTCATTCAAGGATTCAAGGCCAAATGGCGTACAGTGTCTCAAGTATTTTTGCAACTCGTTGTGGCAATAGTCTACATTAGCTGCCAAAATGCCAAAAACCCAGGAAAGAACGAAAAAAAAAAGGCTACTAAATCGTAGGAATTTTAATAGGGATTATTCAACATACGTTCTTGCATTCTCAAGACTGAAAGAGGTATCAAAGGCCTGTTGGCCGGAAACGGTAGCGATATTGGAGATCATTGGAGCCTGAAAAGTTAACAATTATAGTTTCTAATCCCACAAAGGATATGAAGCATTTTGATTAAATGCCGTAAGGGAGAGCAGAGCGCCTTTCAAACTTTCAAAACTCGGATCAAGCCGTTACTATTAAACTGATTAAAGTTACTCCAAGATAAACATGATACAGTCTGTGGTGTATTTTGTTATTTGCAGTTTATTAATATAAGCGCTAAATCATATCCTTTTATAACAGTCGTTCCCAACTGATTTACATTTGTATTCAAGCAATGTGCAAAATGCAAATTTAACCTTAGATTTAATAGCAATCTGTTTTCTCGTGGAGATACGATTTACCACTTCTGTTGCTGCTGAGCTGACTTGTTTAAAGCCTTATTTTCTATAACTGCAATATCATAAATGCCCAAGTAAGTCAATATCTTCTTTCCAGTCGTTTCAATACCAAATCGATCGCCAATGTGAGCCTATTCCTCTAACCTATGTTTTCCAACTGTCTGTACCTGTCAATGGAAATAAACAAAGCAAGTAGGATTACCAGGAAGAAAATTTGGTATATGGTAGGGGTAATGCCCGCAACCACGTGGCTACAACGGGAATATTTGCGTATAATTTTGTTCAGCGAGTTGGACATGACAATCATAACGAGATGTCGTTTATGGTTGCGGGTGCCGTCTTTGTTGCTTGAGCTGCCTGATCATGGCTACAATATATAATTGAAGTCGGGAAAGGAAAAGAGAGAGAGAGAGAGAGACCAGTAAAAAGTATACCTTTAAAGGTTCCCTTTTCCACCTCCGGACAACAATGCCATCCAGTCACACCGCAAATGCATACAGCAGGTTGGTGAGGGTCTCTGTTGCCTTTAACTTGTCTAATTGTGTTGCGAAATGATTGTCTCTAAATAACGACAAGTCACAGACTCACTTTGATGTGGAAAGAACGAGTTTGTACGGGCATATCTACAGACTATGCAGTTTCGTCGAAATGAAACTGTTAAAAGGTAAAATGAACATTTTTTACAATTTTAAAATTATCTTTGGAACCAATTAATGGCATATACCTAAACTGGTAAGTAAATCAAATGAACCTTCATATGCATCATGAAAGGTTACTTGGCTTGGCTTGAATCCTAGCTGGCACCTTTATCTACAAGTTATTCTTTTAATTTATCGTTCTCAATAAAACAGTGATTAATTACGAATAGAAACCTTGAGTATTTGTTCATTAGCAGATAAGTCCAGAGGTTTTTCCATCCGAAGCATTCGGTGTACATTTCTTCTTTGCTCTCCATTGTCTGTTTCATCCCATGCCAGCGAAATTGTCGTCAGTAAAAGTGTCATCGCAATGACAAAAACAAACTTTAAAGACATCTTAGTCTCGAAGAAATTAGAAAAAAGATTGCGATTGACAATAAATGGAATGCTGAATGTGTTGCTGTTCACTCTTCTTCGTCATTTTTATACCTCCGACAGACTAGTAGCAGGTGTTCAGAACGGGAAAGGTAAATGGCCTACCTCATGTATCCCATTTGCTTCTCTGAAAAAAGGTCTGGTTGGCGTTTCCTACCCGGGGCGCCGACATTACGTCTGTAGTGCGTCGTTTCGTTTATGAACGTTAAATCTGCTCCCCACAGGCCTTCCGAAGTAAATTCATTGTTCTGATTTGCTTTTTTGAAAGGATTGTGAAACTTTTTTTATAAGAACGTCGAAGCAAATTTTAAGAACATGCTTAGAACATACCCAGCCTGAGAGTGAGTTAAAAACATCTTTATTTTGCTCATTTATTTTCCAAATGAGTAATATGTTATGTACACATTAACTTTTTCTGCGTTTTCACAGCAAAATATAGTGACTTTATATCGCGTTGTGAACCTCTATGTTCAATGTTTTTTGTAAAGCTAAATTTACCAGCAGTTGGTTGGATCGACATCGTGTGTATACCATGTAACACCTTAAGAACATTTTTCGGCTCAATTCGCGGAAAAATTTAAATAAGAACGTAGAGCCTCAGCTCCAATTAAAAGAGTGTACGTACGGAGAATCAATTCCCTTTTCTTTCTGGATCAGCGATTTTAGAACATTTTGCAAAGAGGCAATTAGAGTTCCTGGGATGTCACTAGGCAGAACGGTTCACAAATTACCGACAGAAGGTCAGAGTTCCTCTAACTACAGTGGTGCAGTATTATTATTTGCATATGCCTTTGCTTCATGTTTTACAGGTATTTGAAAAAGCGATCCAAGAAGCATCTAATTCTGCGGATAAAAGAGCCATTGAAAGTAAAACATTAAATTCGTGTTTCTTAAACGTTGAAGTGACCTTTCATATCTCGTTGTAAAAGTGATAATGCCTAACATGGAGTCAATTCTTTCCCTCAAGTAAACATGAAAATGTTTATATGTATTATCATTTTAATTTTAAAGGGAAGTTTGAACAATCTTTCAAACAGACTATTCATTTGGATAGTCCGTGGTATGATTAATTATCCATTTATATATCGTGTGCAACAGGGTTCGGCTGTCATAATTGTGTTCATAGACTATATAAAGCCTTTCGCTAGTTAAAGTCGGAAACATGAAAGAAAGGGATAATGACAAACATTACTTTTTGCTTGACAAAAAACAAGCTGGATGTCGCAAAAATGATGATCACAATGAGGTTGGCACACACAAAGTGGATATAGTGAGGCTCTTTATTGGGAAATTGCGATGCAAATTTCCTGGGTCAGGAAGGTGGATGATTCTTTTTTATCTTAAAATCGGTTCGTTTGTATTGTCTCCGTCAATTTTGTAAGAGACCAGATGGGAGCCTTTTTACAATCAAGGCTCCAAAAGTGTTAGTAACGCTACGTGTGAGCCCTTAGCATAACAATTTTCTCATTGGTTGTGTTAAGGTTTGTTCCATTTATGCCACTGTGATCTGATGCTGTAGCGCAACTTATGCTGTAGCGCAAATTATGGTTATAAGGCAAAAGGACGTGTGTTGCAGTAGATATCTCTTCAGAACGAGAACTATACATTCAGAAAATTGGATTCAGATGTGATGTGACAGAAGAGCTTATACCGTTTCGCAAAATTGGATCAACTGTCTTTGTTTCAAAGGAGAAAATACGAGGTCTCTCTTTGTCAATAAAGGCACTAAGCATTGGAGGCAATGCAACGTGGCAACGCAAAATCAACATGTTTACATAAGCTAAAGGACTGAAAACAAAACAGGTCGAAGCATCTTTTTTATATTATTATAGTATTTTGATAAGGCGAGTTCATTTGGCGCGCAGCCAACTGTAGAGATATCTCATCGTGGAAGTTAGATGGCGAAAGAGTACAAGGACGTTATAACTCATGACGAGTTTTTATCTTCTTGACACGATCAAAAAACTCGCTGTTTACTCAATTTTCAAATGTGCGTCAGACACCGGCTCGAGCTATGAAATCCTTAAAGTTTTAATTTAGGCGGCCAAAACTGCTTTCCAGCACTTTCCGGCACTAACTTTTAATTTGATGGTTTATTAGCACCAATCTTTTAAGTTGTCAGATTTATAGTGGCATGAAACAAATGTTCAATCCTCGGTGACTGATAAGTTGTGAAAATTACTTCGATTTCATATGTTACTATAGCAACAGTATTCCCCTAATTTTAGTTTTAAACAATTATGACTCAAGAAAAAGCCATGAGGTTTCGACGTGGGTCTTATGGCCATCACTCATTCGATTCTTATTAATGTATTCATAGGCTCTCCTCCTGTTCCTTCGATCCCCTGGTAAGTATTGCTTTTGTCTCCACAGTCTTCTTGACCCAACGTTTGCAATTTTCAGGGGGTGTCATGGCGTCTATCGGTCGAGTAGGTACAGAAATGAAGATGTAACTCAGATGGCTTTTCGTTCGATCCTTAAACAAAATAGACCTTTGTTGAGTTGGAAAATGGAAAGTCAATAAGATAAACAACACAAGCTGCGAGAATTGAACTTCGAAATCTTCAGAGCGGCGAAAATGGACTTAGGGCCTCTTCATGTGAGCCCAGTTACCGAGATGAAATTGGTTTCAGTTCATATGGCGACTTTCAGCCCGCTTTCCGAGATGAAACATTTGAAAAATTCGTGTCGCGACCATTCAGGCATGAAATCTAACGAACAAGCCTGGCGAGAATTTCTCGATTTTCTTAGTTTAAGCGGTCTCAAATTTCCTTTGACTTTATGCACCTATCAATGTTTAGACGGAGAGGGGGGGGGGGGGGTACGGGCAAAGATGCGGCATTTGAACACTTCTGTTGTCCCTTCTCTGGGGAATTTGACCACTTGTACTAATTAAAGTTCAAATATTATAAAGGATTGTTAAACTATTTCCAGTCCCAAGGGTCGGGAATTTGACCAAAAAATTGCAAGAAAATTCAAATGACGCACCTTTGCCCGTACCCCCCCCCCCCCCCCACCTCTCCGTCTAAACATTGATAGGTGCATTACGTCAACTATCAAATGAAACTATTCCGAGTTTCATTTTCGAAGAAAAGAGAGATAAAATCTCGGTAATGTCATAAAATATCCGCTCTATCACGAAAATGCCTTGTATTACTTTCCTCCCGGTAACCGGGCTGAAGTGTTCATATGGCAAAAATGTTCGGCCCGGTTCCCGAGATTTCGGTTGGAAAAACGCCCTCTCATATGAACACATCGAAATTTTTACAAACGATTTAGCGGTGTGGCGAGATCCCGGAAAGCGGGTCAGCCCGGTCAACCGGGCTCATATGAAGAGGCTCTTAGGGCCCGATTACATGGCGAATTTCAGCCCGGGCTGAAATTTCATCCCGGCTTCTGAAACAAATCCTCTGAAAATCAAATTGTCGATTACATGGAGATTTTTTCAGCCCGGGGCGAAATTCAGCCCGGGCTGAAAATCCTAGCCCGGTTTGAACATAATTTTTTAGAAAATAAAGTTGTTGTAAACTCAAAGTGTTGTAATTAATGTTCCT
Source organism: Galaxea fascicularis (assembly GCA_948470475.1). NCBI lineage: Eukaryota > Metazoa > Cnidaria > Anthozoa > Scleractinia > Euphylliidae > Galaxea > Galaxea fascicularis. Next base: position 31,714,575 of record OX419338.1, read on the forward strand.
CGTCCACGAGCTGGTTCATAGGAGCCTTTGTTTCATTACCAGGAATGAATTAACATCATTAGAAACAATTTTTTGCAAAGTTAAAAACAAAAAATTTGTGGGAGAGGATTCAGAGCCACCTTAAAGTTTCGAAATTTCTGAATCTGCTACCACGAGCACTTTCAACCTTAAAAAATGTTGGATCTCTAAACTTATTGCTTTTCAGGAATAAAAATTTGGGATCACCTAGTTCGTTTTCAGTTATTTTTGCTAAGGGGGAAACTAACTTTAGGGGGGACTAACAGGTTATAATGTTGCTATGGTAACCTATTTTGTCAAAATACATAACGTGCCCACCCGCAATGATTGTAAAAAAAAAAAAAAATGGTAGTAATAATACATTGCCTACCTGCAAACCAGTGTTACCAAGCCACCTTAAAGCGTTGGAGGGAAAACATGAAGGAATCTTTTACCTGATTTATGGATACATAATTGAATTCTAAGTTTATTGTCTTTTTGCATCAATGTCAGTGAATCCATGGCCTGGTGTACTGCTGTAGTACTAGTTCATTAAGGGTGTTTTTGGTTTGTTCGTTTTCTGTGTTCGGGGGAACGTGACCCACTCAGAATTCTGAACGTCATTGAGGCGGGAATTTAGAGATTTCTTCTGTGGGATGCTATTTGAGAGTTCGCCACACTATAACCACAAGTTTAAAGAGGATCTAAATCGTCTTTGCACGTAAAATTTGGGCTGGTGGTTATATCCGGTGATAATTGGCTTTCGGGTAGGTTATTTTGAATTCAGTTTTGCTTATTTGACTATGGCTCACGCTTTTTAGCGTGGGTATATCACTGTATATCGAGGTTTATTCAATGGACGGTCCGGTGTACACGTTGTCGTTTGATTGGTCTAGACGAATTTGCGATTAAAGTATAGACGCACGTATGATGTCGCGAATCGAAGAAAGTAGAAGAACACAATGTAAAAAGATAAGTCGACTTCAGTTGTCAGCGTTTGTGTACTCTGATGACGCAAGAAGGGACGTCAAAACGTGGTAAGAACTGTTAATAATCCTCCGAGGAAGTTTATTCTTCAATAGGTCTTCCCGTATTTAAACCGACTGATGATCCTTTAATGAGAATCAAATGACTGATGACGTCAAAACGTCGTAGAACAAAAAAGTGCGCATTTGAATATATTCATATAGATATTTGCGCCGAATAAGTAATAAATTATTATTATTATAATTATTATCAGCTGCGGGCGATTAGGTTGACCGCACTTGACTGGGGATTCTACGCGACGCGGCGGCGTGGCGGCGGGCACCGCGCTTCTTTCAATTGTCACTTACACCAACACTTCACAGAACTTGGTTGTACAGAGTGGCTTGCGGATTCTGTTCACAGCCGCAGGTGTTGTGCTTCATGTCGAGAAAAGTGGGAGGGAGTTAGTAATTGGTCTATTGACTATTAATTTTCTGCTAGAAAAATCAACACAAATATTATATGGCTTTTCATTTGGTAGTGTAAAATTGCAGTTCAATATGTATATCACGTGTCCTACCTTCAGGTCAAGTTCTCTTCAGAATCTAAATTGTAGAGTCACACTCAGAACCATTGGTTTAATTTGGGGAAATGCTTGTTCGGAAGACTTAAACTAGCTCCGAAATTTGGTCTGCATTGCCATAAAAAACTAAAGCTTTTTATTTCACATCGATCTTTCGGTACATCGGTAAGTTATTTTGTTTTCAAGAGACCCAAAACGTGTCGTTTAAAATGACGGATGAAGACACTGGATTTTCGTCAACAGGAAGTCAAAAAGTTTGGGAGATAAAGTTCTGATTCTGAGAATTTTATACAATCTGTATTTTCACTGAAAACAGAATTAAAATAGAGCGAAATATGTCGGCTGACAAAAATATGCCTTTAAGGTGCATAGATCTATTGTATTGGGAAGGCGAGAAACAGCAAGTATTTTGATTAATCTTTGATGCCTTTCAATTTCTGCAAACACGGGACATTTAACTGGTAAACACTATTGCGCCCATAGATAAGAAATATACAAGTGATGTTCTCAAACCCGATTTCTTTTGACCACCATTACTTTTGACACCACTGGATAAACTAGCAATAAACAAAATTGAAGTGTAATGGAAGTCGAGACCACGTCAATACAGTGATAACTGAAGAAAACCTAATTAATCGTCAATAAACAGTCCTTCATTTTTTCCGTTCAATATAGTTTTCGAAATTCATCCTTCATGGCTACACGACCGTAAACACCACGTCACTCGATTCAAATGAAGTCGATATGTCGAAAGTGGTGGTCTGACTAGTGCTTAGAATAATCTTCATAAAGCCAAAACCCATGTTCGTATCCCTGGTCAAGCTAGAGGGTATCAGAATTTGTAAACCAATCTCTTTTGATTTGTAAGTCAACCATGTGTCTAGGTAAGGTGAAACTGAGTCACACATAGGGCACTATGGCCACGTGGTAGCGGGCATTACCCCTTAAATCTACAATATAAAGTTTGAGCCCGACCATTAGCAGCCATGGACAGCTCTTTCGGCCTTGTTTGGCCTCGAAAGCGTGGCATAGCTAGTACCCAGGCTCAAGTACCCACATGAATAATGAATAAAACATGAGAATATGAAGCTTCACATTCTTATATTTTCCGATTAAGAGGAACTCTAAAAGATATTAGAGGTAACTACATTTGCGACAGATTGTACGCCTTTTGTAAATTTTCATTTTGATTAAATGTTCAGTTTTACACTGTTCATTGTACGAAATGACTATGACTGTATTTTTTGAGCTGCTTATATTACGCATCGTTCGAAAACGTCTGTACTTGCGCTTGTTGAAATCGTTATGAGCCAACAGCTTGTCATATAGATTATCGTGAACTGACCCAAACAAACAAACAATAGCTTGAGATGAAAGCTATTTTAGTAATTCATAGAATTTACATTTAGTTTACATACAGGGGCACCCAACGAGAATATAGTTCAAAACCACTTAAACATAGCATTGTTAAACTTATTTTCGTATTTAAACAGTAGATATAGGCATATTTTTATCCCCTAAAAATTTTTCATCTGTTCGGATTTCCTAGCTGAAAGTCTAGTGATCCGAAAATTATAGGGATCAAAACTCACCTTTTCGAAAATTTCAGCCAGAAAAAAGGCTCCCGAAAATTCTAGGTGACGTTTTAACGGTAAAAATCCGTTAAAAATGGGTAATTATAGTAGTTTTTAGATGTTCGAAAATCTTAGGAGAGGCAGGCAAGCAAGAAATTTTACAACAAATGTTCCGAAAATTCTAGATTCAATCGTCAGATATTTTCCGAAAATTGTCGTTGGGTGCCCCTGTACATAGTAAAACCGCAGTGGGGACCATTAATCGTTATCTGATTATTTGCCATTGCTAATACTGACTACTTTCCTATTTTTCCAACTCCTCTCCTATGATTTGCTAAACTTGAAAGCCCTTGACTATAGTTTTGCACGATTTTCATGTCATCTTTTGGAACTCGCTATTCCGACGGAAATCTCAGACTGAGGCCTTGATGTATTGTCCAGGCGATAGCGAAGTCAATACCAAGGTCTGAGACTTTCCTGTTATTACCAAACAGACGAGGTTAATAAGCTATTTATTAAATGGATTTGTTATGCGAATTAGAATGGACAAAAAATGCCCCTCGTCATTCATAATTTTAATAGGTCTGGATATTTTCGTTTCACTTTAATGCAGCAGTTATTGAGAGAAAACGTTTCGCCATGAGTTTTGTCGTTGTTATTACCAGAATCGCCGAGCGGAAAAATAAAGGTTTCAGCCGTAATGCCTGCGGGCATTACAAGAAAATTCGACCCGCTCTCCTCAGCAGCCAATCAAATCGCTCGTACTATCGTTACCATACAATAAAGTTAAGTGACCTCAAGAAGAAGTCAAGAATAAAAACAAATAATTTCAGATCAAGGGCCGTGTTTGAGTATATAACATCAATAATGTATTTTCACGTTTTCGGTCTTTTATGTCCATTTTTAGGAAGGAAACAAAGTGGGAAAATAAGGAAGTACTATCAGGTAATTTATTTTAGATCCCGACAAAGAGAAAGAGGAAAAACGCGCGTCATGTTTCAACCAGGGAAGTAAAACTTTGAAACGGATTCGAGAATCGTTTACGTTCTTTTCACCTTGCGCTTATTTGCAAGCATCCTTCCTAAAGAAAGAAAAAGCCTTTTAGTTGCGTTTTTTTTAACATCATTAATCGCATTGAGATAAACTGGATTAAAAACATGTGAGAAGCCCTCCCTGAAAGTCAGTTGCACAAAGTTTATAACTGAAACGCTTTATTCGATGTAGCAACACGAAAGAAGTTCTTGGTCATCTTTTATCAATTCGTATTTCACTTTACTTCTGATCTTTGGCAACATGACACAGAAAGTAAACCTTAAAACTGCTTGGATCGCCCACGAAAATATCCTTTGCTCAATTCACTATGGCCGCTGTAGCCGAATAGCCAATGTCGGCTCTTTGATAACGACTTAAGTGATAAAACAGACAATATTTCGACGACACAGCTCAATTTTGTTTGGCTAATAAAAGACGAAAAGCGAGGAGCGCTCTTTTCATTAAAAAAAGGACAGATTTCTTGCGGTCAATTCGATGTTTGCCAAACGTTGAGGGACGGTGGTGATAATGGGATTTTATGTCGCAGTGGGTGGAATGTCATATTGCAACGAAAAACGACAACTCAATTTGTCCGGTAGCTAGTATTCATAAACACGGCGGCGCGGCAAGACATCCTCCAGGATGTTATAGGATATGCCTTGGGAGAAACGCAAGTAGATTATAAACGGGTGCGCGGCGTTTGATGAACCGGAAGTGCATATCCCGTTTTATTTGACTAATTATTGACTAGTTCTTTAGATTGCAGATGATATGAAGACAGTAAAAAACTGTTAATGGTTTAGCAAGCCAAAGGCATTCTGCAGGAAAAGAAACGAAGAGAGCTGAGAAAATGTCATTTCTTGATCATTGCGTTTCTCTTTATTTTGTCTTCTTTTTCTTTTTAATTAATCTCAATATAAGTAGCTATGACAAAAAAGTAGAATTCATAGCCTTTTAAAGAAATTGTTCCGTTTCTGTCAGACAAGATAAGGGTTTCATTGCAGTGAAACAACTTGGGGTTATGTTTTTAGTGCCAATTCCGCTCACAAAATTGGCGGAAACATAGGAAGTTTAATTTACTAAAATCGTCATATATATAAATTAAATCAATGGCATTTATGTTCTTTTTATGGCGTCAATACAGCAATAGTTTCCCGTTTGATAACGGAACCGAGAAGATGAAGGAGCGTACCAGCTAGTAATAAGAATTGAACTGAGCATGCAACGGAGCGATTATCCTTCAAAATCGCGCGGAGTATTGCCTGATACCTATAGCCGACGAGGCCACGGTATACTCGAGTTGGCTAAAATCAGGCGATATTCCGCAAGAAATAACAAGGTATTTGCTTAATTATTCAACACAAAATTCTGACGTGCCTATCGCAGGGCATCTGTTGAGTATTGACAGGGTCATTACCATATTTGAACATCGTCAAAATGTGTTGAATATTAATACCCCATAACTATTCCTATTTGTTGTTGCTCTGAGCGTTCTTTACAAACTATGCTCTTGGTAAAAATTTCTAAAACTTCAAGGAATAGTGCGTCAAGCTCCTAGCAAAAAAATTCTTGAAGCTCCTGTTAATAAACTGTCTCCTCACAAAGTATGTTTGTGTTACGTGTGTGTTAGTTGCCTTGGAGAGCAAACATTTTCAACTCTAAAGCTCTTAGAAACAGTAGGACGTGCATGAAAATAATGGAAGGCGTTCGGAGAAACATTTTTGCATTGGAACGGAAGCTGGCTGAAGGCTGATGACTGCTAAACTGAACCGTAAAACACAACACGTGCGTCACAATTCCCTTAACCCACTACTTTCTGAACTATCACTGAATTAGGATTGAAAAAAGCACTAGCGCTCACAATTATCCCTTGGAAACGTCTTGAAAATTGGTGCGAACTATCACGCTGTGGGTGTTATCTTGAACCCGACAACTAACGGCAGAGCTTCCAAGGACACCGGCACAAAATGCAGCCGAATCTCCAAAACCCTCTCGTTCTATTTAGTCTTCAGATCATGTTGCATGTTATGAAACAACAGTAAAGCATACTGATTCCTGCAGTATAACCATTTTGTAGCAGCGGGTGTTTGATGTGCCGACATCAAATTTAAATTTGACCATGAAATGGTACGAGAGGTTTTCATTTTTCTATCGGTCATTTTTTTAAGACTTTAGTGTCATTCCATCCACTTGTATGATTGCCATATTCGTGGTAATGCCAGTCTTTGAATCAAACCAGCTTACTCGAAACAAAAGCGCTACAAATGAACTTCTTGTTCATTTGAATAACACTGAGATATGTTTGTATTTTAACTGCACATCAAACAGTAAAGTAATGAATAGGTCATTATTCAAGACAGCAGGCGCGTTGTAATTCCATTTATGAATTTTTACTATGGAATATCATCACTTTTGTATTTTCTTTGTGTGCAGTTTAAATTTTAAAACGTTTGGCAAAGATATCAAGACTGCACAATATCGTCCACTTATTCTTCACAGCAGTTGACCAAGAAAAATACGAATATCGTCAAATGTAAGTCGATTTAAAATCCAGCCCTTGCACAGATTTGGGGCTCCAAGTACTTTACATTACATCAATTCATTTTCGCCTGATTTTGTAATAAATCCTTTTAGTGCTTTGTAAAATTTATGCAATTTTCAACGAAAAATGTTTTCCTTGGGAAATTGTAAATACCGCCCGCAAGACTTTTATACGTCAAGTGGACCTCAAATCCGTGAAAATTTAATCATTATATGAGACTTGTATTCGCACTCCTCGACCTTGGACTTTGGACTTTGGACTGATACGCCACTGAGAAACAGCTAGCCCGGATTTTAGCCTCCAAACTGTATGTTTGAAAAGTAAAGTAGTAAAAACATCCACGGTGTTCTTAAATTTCATCAAAGACGCAAAAACAGTGAAAAGAGGTGAGATTATCAAGTCAGTGAAACATCGCTATACTGATTTTTACCGGCACCAGTATGGATACCAGTAACTTCTCTGGAACAGTGATCTGAGTTTAGGAATGAATAGTGTGGAAGGATCAGAAATTCGCCAACTTTTAACCACCTTGCTGTTCTCTAAATCATAGCGAAAAAGTGAACCGGAAGACAGAGATAAAAAGTATAATTAAGAACAAAAAGAGATATAGAGATATATCCACCCAACCATGGATGGTTGCGGATCCAACTAAATGACTTTACAGATATACTATGCCCTTGAATAAAACAGATTTGTCAATCGCGACAAATGTCTTCTCTATTCGTCTCACTTTGTACGGAAATCATTTGTTATTGGATTTCCTCTAGCATATTGCATCCCTGAATAAACTGTGTTCAGACTTTGGCTTACCTTGGCATACGATTTTGTTTAAAACGCCTAGAGGAAGTCTTTAATTCAGAATAAAAACATAATTTAGTTCTAAATGTTTAATAGCTTGTCTTCTTATACTTTACAGTCAAAACACCTAGCTATATTTGTTGAATTCCCTTCCAGAATGTTTGGTTGAATCCTACCAGTCGAGTTCGAACACGGACAAAGTATTTAAATGCAATTGTGAGGAATCATCCGCCAGTGAAACAAACGAGGATCTACATAACAAGTGGAAACATTTTCTTTTGGCAATCCTGGCCAAATAGTCACCACAACTAAGCTTTTGTTTGTTATTCGCCTCCCAGAATTACCTAATTTTATTATAACGAAGAGATATTCAATCAGGATGTTTATCCAATCGTCTGGTAAAATCTAAACATTGTTCATCGTACGTAGTGTAGGCCGTGGTGTCAGCGAATGGCTGATTAGTTCAGTTTTTCGCGAGGCCCTGTTCATGAAGATGTTAATTGTTATTCTTGCTGTTGTCATGTTGTTGCTGTTTTCAAAGCATTATTTTGAAAAATACTGTATAATAATACATAATGAACATTCTTGGAAGTAGTAACCTAAATGATATGAAGTATGTCGATGGCTCATCAACTGCCTGACTTATTAAAAGCGCAAATAGTTTTGAGAAGCAACTGTCTACGCAAGGGTTTGTCTTCCTTGTAAACTCATATGACGAAGTCAGAGCCAAAAATGTGCTGCACTCATTTGTCAATAGCTGTGGCATCTTTCTCTGTTCAAAATTATCTTTTGTTGACTGATGCCTATTGTGATTTGCTTGTGAACAAAATGTAACCCAGTTTAATCTTTGCATTTCCCAGAAAGTATGATCTGCAGTTTAATTCCTGTGGTCATCAAAGGAATTCTTTATATGCCTGGGTATTCCTTTTTGTGAGTGTATGTGTGTTTGGAAACGAGAATTGTCTTATTATGTACCATAGCGAATTTTTGGCGTAGCAAGGACGCAATCTTTCCGTTTTCAAGTTAATTAATTAGGACTCTGTAGAGAGACGTTTTGGAGCCGAGTTACAACACTATTTATTACAAATGACACAGCCACCGATCACCTCAAACTACATATCACCTGGTCTAAAAGAAAGAAAAAAGAAAAAAACGCCTACAGATACGTTTATTTCAATGTTTTCTTAACTGTTCCATTAATGATCCGGCAACGACATATCGCCCGAATCGACCTCCGCTTGAAAAAACACCTACGCGTGGTTCTCAAAAGGATATAAATACGGAAGCCACGCTTGTGCTATAACATTGAAATTCATTCAACATTGAAGTTCTTTCAAGTTCAATTACACTGCAACGTTTCCATCGCAGTTCAATTCCGTTCCTTACAAAAGCCACTTTCTCTAAAATGCTGTTCATCACTCATCAGGTTTTGATTCTGTCTGTTTTGGTAACGGCATCTCTGACCTTTGATGAAACAAGCCAACACGAATACGCAGACAAAGTGGATTTCAACGTTCGGCAGGTGGAAAGTCGTCTTGCTTGCATCTGTGGGATGACTTCTTTTAAATGTTGCAAAAACAAACGAGACCTTGCCAAGGTAAGCGATTCCGCGATGATCAGTGTCCCTCCTATCCTTGCTGTTTCGCACCGGTCTAAAACGGAAAACCACTGCAGCCTGTGTTTCTTTCATTGTACTTTGGCGAACCACTTGATTAATTTGCTAGCTTTGCCCTCAAGCTAAAATTAAAAACAGTTGCTAAAAATTAAAACGTAATTCCAGACAAAAGATAGATAGCAAACAAGACATTGGTCCCACGAGTAAATTTATTTAATCAATGTTGCCGTCATGTTTGAACTGTTCCTTGAAGTGTGATTGAAATTGTGATATCTACGATGGCGTATTCTAAATGGCTGCCATTTCACGGGAATAACGTTAAGTTGAAATAAGCGACCCATCTTCCGCTCCGCCCCCACTCCCCCCCCCCACCCCCTTAAATCCAAGGCTGAATTAACATACGGACTAACAAATGAGGGTTTTTTTTCTCAGAATGTAAGCTTGCGAAACAAGTTCTTGAGGAGAGCTGACTCGCAGGATGTCGCATACTGAGTCAGGTGCCAGCTTTGAAGAACGAAGGCTTTTCGATTTGGAAACGATAAATAATAGATGATGGACTCGAAAAGAGTACGCAATTAAATTAATTCCAAATGAGAATGTCGTTCGCATGAACTAGTTACTGAGTTGCTTTCAAATAACAGGGTAACGAGACGATTTGTAGCTGTTCTAGATAAAGGCTTCACTCCATCTGTGCACTGGGACCTTGCGCGCCGAATTATTTGAACGACGTCCCTTGGATGCAGTTTGTAAGATATTGATATTATGTCCTTTATTGTTTCACAATTAAAAATAAATGCTTATCGCTCTGAGCAGGACCACTTTTTGTCTGTTTTAAGAGTCAACCGCAAGTATCATGAATGCATGGTTCCGCTAGCGGGGTTGAAAGTCCAGCCCGTTTCTCTAATGCCTCGTTTTGAAAAATTGAGATTACATGAACATAGTTTCGGCCCGGGCTAAAAATTTCCGCCCGGTTTGAGGCAACGGCGCTGGCCAAACGGGCTCAAAACCCCATGCAATCACTCTCTTTTTTTTTTCAGCCCGGGCTGAAAGTCGAACCTGGGCATGCGCATCGATTGTGTTTTCAATGCCAACAATTTGTGGCGACAGCACGGGGGTCGGGATAAAGATGATAAATTGGAAAATTTAATACGTTGTTCAGCTAATTCAATATATCTTAAATGGAGTACAGCAAATTGGCTGCCAAATCAGATTTGTCCTGAACTGCTAAAGGATACAAGCCGCTGTCACCCTAAAACGTTGAAAATTTAAAGTGAATCGGAAGGCTAAATTGTCAGTAAAACAGCTCTGTAAAAATTATTTGAGCAGTCTCATCTTCCGCGCCATTATAAGCGAATAACACTTTCCCTCAATTTTTCGCACGCCCAATTTCAAATTTCCAGCCCGGGATGAAATTCGATGTAATCACAACAAAATTTCAGCTCGGTGGGCGGGGCGAAATCGGGGCTTAACAATCCGAAATTGAAAAACTCGTCTTCGGACGCGCAGCTTACACTCATGTGACGTTTTATTGTTTTCATAGTGAACCGAAAGCACTACGACAACGATATTGGCCAAAAACCAATTATCACGGTCCAGCCAGGTTCTTAGAATTACGGTTAAGGAGGGTCGTTAGAAATCTTAAGAGATTTGTTCCTTTTGCCGGATGATGTCAAAATGTGGTAAGAAAATTAGCAAGTAACCTGACTTATGTTGTTACCGCGTTTTCACACCTTTAGTGGGTAAAAAGAGGGTACACAACCATGGTTAAAGAGTATATTTGTTTCGACTTTCTTCGGATGATAACGCCATTTGTGCGTCTGCACTTTAATCGCAAACTTCTTTAGACCACGAGGCTGCGCCTCGTGAGTCCACAACATTTTGACCACTGTGATGACGCATACTCTTGTCGATAAGAGTACAGACAACGCTTAACCACATTCGATTTGTTAAACAGACTTGTTGATTACGATGTTGTGATGGTTCGACTAGAAATAAGAAATGATAAATAAAAACTGATTAGTGGAAATGAACGACAATATAAAGGAATAGTGGGTAAACGAGTGAACTTACAAATGCTTCCTGCACAGCGATAACTGCGATAGCGATAACGACAAGAGTGATATGCAAACTGATGACCGAAGTGAGAGGAAAAGGCGCTAAAATCCTTAAATATACACCACGTGAACAATTGGAAACTGTCGAGAAACTATTTGCGTGACTAGGCACGGTACGCAAAAAATGCGCGTTTGAATCCTACAGAATCGAACAAAACAGACACAACTAAGACGAAGAGAATCTTTGGTAACGAAAGCACACAATTTATTTGAAAGGATTAATTTCATGACAATTAGCTAAGTTTGGTGCCGCATGCTGACATACTGGAAGGCGTTCACCGGTTAAAGTCCTTGGCGGTAAACAAAGACAGCTCATAATCCAGCGTGACTTATTTACCCATCATGCGAGAGAAAGCCACATACCGTAACGCAATATAAAAATTATTCCCATTTCAATATTTGAAGGATTAATATTTTAATATCTACTATAACTCGCTCTAACATTTATGAGAAGTAAAATTCATTTTGTTCTGTCGGGTTTCTAGACAGCGAATTCATCTCAAACTTAGAAATAAAGAACGTTATTCTGTTGGAACGAGAAAGCTTTGTGTCAGTCGTCAAGAAGATCATCGTCATCATCGTTAAGTAGATCGTCATCATCCATATCTAGATCGTCCTGTGAGAAGAAAACAGAATTATACCAATTAATCTGTATGAAGTTTAGCACCATAATACTCTTCAAACCAAACTCACATGATAACTGATGTTACATTACGTAATGGCATAGGCAACAATTTGAGTCCAGTCTCAGGGATTACGAAGGCCGTGCGCCATGCGCGTATGGCGCATAAAGCTACGGAATGGCGCATTAAAAAAGAACTTACCGGGCCTGTGATGCGCCCAAGCCGCGAAATAGCTAGTAAAACATACACTACTTTGTAAAAAAGGATTTTAATTTGTAAAATTTTCAGTTTAATGACGAATAAACAAGCGAAAAAACACGGTGCCTTCGCTCTTTGATTCGCGTTTGCTTCATTTTTCTCCCAAATCCTCAACTCGGACTTTACTTGCAAACGAGGCTCTTACTCGGAGTTCCATGTGTTTTCAGTGTTTTTGCGTGCTTTGAACATATTTGCATCTTTTATTAACCTCAATTGTTTAATTACCCTAATGGCCCAAACTTTTTATAAATGGCGCATAACTTTCCCATGACAGGGGCCATGGGCTCCTTTGCCTGTTTTTCTTCCTAATCCCTGCAGTCTTAACAGGATCTGTAGGGGGATCGCCATGGCGAGAGTTGTGTTGCCGTTAAGTGTTTGGTGTAGGTAAGGTGATAAAATAAAATAAAATAAAATAAAATAAAATGGAGGATAATTAAAGTGATCCCGTTTACCAACATGGATGTTTGCCAACTCTCGTATCGGTTCTCCCCATATTTCCTTTTACAGTACATTCAACAAAAGAAGCTTAGGGGAAAGCTTAGCGGCACTCACGTCGTCGTCCTGCCCACCGAAGTCGAAATCATCATCGTCGTCTTCGTCTTCATCCTGTAATGCAAGGTACAGCAGGATTTTTTTCAACTGTTAATACAAAAGAAACGGACTGGAATTAACCGATCAAGACAGCCAGAGAGAAAATGACAAGAACGAAAGCGGAAAACAAGGTACCTTGGAGGGCAAGGAGAAAGATCCAGAAGATGCCATGACAAAGATTAAAGACAAACGAAAAGAAAGACTGGGAAACCGCAGCGACAGAAGAAACTGTCCAACTTTTGTCACTTCAAATACAGTAGAATACCGAGCAGTACTATCCGACTGGACACGATCGACATGAGAATCGGATGTGGAAACAAGAATTTAGCCCCCTCTCGAAACTTGACTGGATCTCTCACAGGAATCGACGGACCGAAACATACAAAATAACACTCAATTTCAGTTTCAAGAATACCATTTTTCCTTCGAGTAAAGAAAAGAAAAATCTGTGGGCAGAGTGGGGACTCCTGAAGCAATACTCCAGTGCAGCTTGAGCGTGTATGACCAATAATAGTTGTTGGTTCTCTACTCTGCTCCGAGAGGTTTTTCTCCGGGTACTCCGGTTTTCCCCTCTCTCCAAAAACCAACATTTCATTTGATTTAGTTTGATTTGAGAATTGTAAAATAATTTAGAATTGCAAAGAATTGTAAAGTATTGAAACTTGTTAAATACTTATTAAAAAATTATTAAAAAATTAATTATTAATTAATTAATATTGATTGCAAGTTAGAACGGTATGGTTTCGTCAATGAATTCAGCGTTCTCCAACTGTAATCAATGCAAGCGTTTTCTCAACGACAAGTCTTCCCATTGTTTTAACTGAGTGTCAGTTAAATATTCATTACTGTATCCTAACCACAGCTAAGTACAATCACATTTAAACGTCAGCAATAAACAACCCAATGAAGAAGCTTCATGTGCCAGGGCTGTAACTAATTTTTGAAGAAGGTGGGGATATGCAGAAAATAGCCGGGGATTCCAGTTGCCATGGTGAGGTCAACATGCTGGTTTTATATCAACGTAGCCGGGAATATATCTCAAAATACCAGGGGAAAATCCTATGCTATTAGGCAAAACATGTACACTCTTGTCGCTACACTCTCACCTTATCGTCCTTTATCGCAGCCTTTTTATCAATATCTGGCGCTTTCTCTGCTGGTGCCGGCATGGTAGCAGGTGATCTGTCTGCAGGCGAAGGAGACAGCGCGGAATGGGAGGAGGCAGACGCGGCCGAAAACACCGGTTTTGACGGCTCCATTGGTTTGGAAGCAGATGGTTCACTGAACGTTAGATTCTCTACCGCCGCCTGGAAGTAGAATGGCGTTCGAAGGTTACAATGTTACTCGCCTAACCTCTGCTTTGCGTGGATTTTGGATACTGAATACGAACACAAACGCGAACATAAAGTCAGGCTGAAACATCTTACCAGAATGGAATCCAGGGAACCCTCCTCCTTTGCCGCTTTCATCTCCTCGAGCACATCACGATCGGAGTTACTCTGAAAGTGAAACGTTAAATACCTTGGTCAAGGATCCATTGTGGAAAATTTCTGGAAAATCAAGCTTAGCTGAGACATTTGGAGGCAAAGGCCTGGGGGCGTGTGAGGAAACAAATTTTGTGAGAAGGTCATACAGCGAATTACAGAGAAAGATGCCTGTAGAACTGAAAAAATACAAACAGCGAATTACAGTATCCAAAAAAAAAAAAAGGTTTGACGCAACTCACAGGAACTTCTTTGTACTGGGAAGCATGTCTCATCTGCACTCTTTCTCGTTTCAGAAACTGCAGCATAATAGATACATAATACACTTAGTACACATTTTCTACGACAAATAACAACAACAACAACAACAATCTGTTCAACTTCTCATCGGATCTCATCGGATCCTGGATTATATTGCAATTTACAAATGCAGGCTTCTGGTAAAAGCCTGTACCAATCCTTTCGTTCCAGAGACAACAGACGCCTTCCACTCAAGACGGATATATTGCTCTGCATACGACGTCCATGCGTCAAACAAGGAATCTGAGGCCCAACCTTAAACCCAGTGTCCTCCGATTCCTCTGATGAAACTTTATCACTCAAAACTCTCAAAGACCGGAAAAATACAAATTTAATCAGATGGAGGCGCTAACTAAGTAACCAATAGCAAAAATTAGAAAGCACACAGTTTAGAAAGACCGTTAAAGAGGTGTGGCAACTTTGATTCACTACCATCACCGGAAAAACAGGTTCGAAAGGTGACTAGCTTCATTTTTTCTCTGCACTGTTTGTAATGTAGAGTTTTTTTCGTACATGGGATCAAGCCACTTTCTCCGGCATGTTCTCTTCACAAGTGCAGCTTTGTGTGGTTAAGTTCTACCATTGTATAAACACACCTTCTCTGCCTGCAAAGCCTCCTGAAATTCAGGAAACAAGTTCTCGTATTCTGAAGGATCCGCGAGAGAGTCTGCTGCCTTCTTGTTGACTTTTCCTAAATCTTCTTTCCACAACTGTACAATCCTTGAAGAAAATTTACAAGAGGATGAACACCGTTAGTTGTCGTAAAACGTGGTTACATTGTAACGATCCGTAGGACTATGCTTATGGAATAGACCATTCCCGAATTACCTTAGGCCTCTTTTTCAAAGCGAGTCTAAGTGCTAATCCTTTCATATGCAAATTAACTTTCATTCACACGCAAATCAAACTCTCATGTGAATTAAAATTGATTTGCATATGAGAGGATGAGCACTTAGACTCGCTTGAAAAAAGAGGCCTATAAGGTAATTCAGAAATGGCGTACATGTACTATCACTTGCCCAGTTGAAGCCATGGGTTTACCTCGTTGTAAAAACGTGACGATGTTTTCCTTGTTTTGTGAGCTATTGTTTCGCCGTACACTGTTGTTTCCAACCTTTTGTTGTGTTTGTTTTACGTCATTCGTGAGTTTCACGGGTTCTTACAGCGAGGTTGAGACGTAGTCATGTGCATCTATGCATAAAGTGTAGCAACTTTAATTCACTTTCTTCACCATCGACGCAGGTTAGAAAGGCGACAAGCTTCAGTTTCTCTCTGCACTGTTTGTAGTTAGGAGTTTTGTGTGATGGAATCAGGCCACTTTGAAAGGCATTTCCCATTCACAAGTGCAGTATCTGACCAGCAGTATCTGACCATACAGGTTCGGAAAAACAGTATACAAACACTTTTGAAACTAACAGTCGTCATGGGTTTTTTTGACTGCAATGATAACATTTGAAAAAGCGGTTACTTTAGAGCTTCCACCAAGTACCAAAGCCATCTGGACCCGGTTGTTCGAAAGCCGTTTAACGTAATCCAAAACTAGCGTAAACTTTGCAGGCAATTTTTTAACTTTTGGGCGAGTTTCTTTTGGTGATTTTGTTTTTCTGGAGTGGCTTCTTCTAATCTAAAATTTTGCAGACTATTGGCCTCGAACAACGTTTGGGGATAGAGACATAAAGTCCTTGGTTTATTTTTAATCTTGGATTAGCGTTAATCGGTTTTCGAACAACCGGGCCCTATACGTTCAGGGGCACAAAACGACCAATTTGTTGAAAAATGTATTATACCCCAGTTAATAAAACTAAATGTTATTCAGGCATTTTCAGGTCTTTTTTAATATTGCTGGGAACAAAATATCTGTTCCTTTTTGCCAGCAGGACACACAAGATATTTCCCAGCCAGGGGGGGGGGGGGGGGGAGGAGGCACATATTTCTCACAACAATCCAAATTTCGCCAGCCAGCAACACTCACACTGCTATCACACTTCAGAAATTACCAAACGAAACCATCAGCAGAAAGAAATTTCATAACCAACTCCGGGAAATAACTGATATTTTGCCAGCCAGCACAATACCTCGGGGGAACAGATAAACTGAGGAACAGATTCGTTTTGTGCCCCTGTACGTTTACTTCTACCGAATTTCGTCAGCCCATAGACTACTTCCTGTTCACCCGAAACGGCATCGTTATTATCTGAAGGGCAGCACTATGAACCGCTCACTGCATTAATAAACATGTGCCAAGCCAGATTTCATAGGTTTGCAAATAAAGTACAACTTACTTGGATACGTGGCTTGGTAGGTACGTGCGAGCCATGAAGGCTGCTTCGGGATAACGACCAGTGCTACACAGCAATTCGATGCTTTCTTCCAACCTGACGAATTCAAACAATGTCACTGTTTGAATTCTCTTACGCCACAGTGAATAGAAAATAACTGTTAAATGCTAAATTAAATACCCAACTTTTTGTACACTGTAAATATATTTTCACGTTTTCAAGTAAATTTTGGAATCAAGTAATCATTTCTAGCAATTTAGCGTCAATTTGTCGTAAGAGTAGAGGTTCCGATTAAACAAGAACTTAATTGTCTCGTAGTATTTCGACGTCAGTCATTATATAACACATGTTATGTACCTTCCAAGCAGGAAATAAGCCAAGAATGCCACATTGTTCTTTCCCTTCTGAGCAGACGTCTGCGCGAGTCGTAGAATCATATCTGCATCTCCAGCGGATGTGGCTAGAAGCAACAGGCCTCCGAAGTCCTGGGCATTGATCAGACATTCCTGGGCAAGCTGGAATTGACACTTGGAAATGGCTAGCTCTGCAAGCTGCTTCCACTTTTGTTCACTCTAAAGTTAAAAAGTATAAAGAAGGAAGTTACCTCCTGACCATGTACTTACTAATTCGAAGAACTGACCAAATTCAGAATTATTTTTAGGGCTGCCTCTTACTGAGATTGAAAAATATCCCGCGTGACATTTCTTAAACTTTCTACTGATCACGAACCAATTTTCACTGACTATCCAAGGCAACACCTTGCACAATAAAGCCCTCAATGTACCTACAGAAATAAATTTCTTCGCGAGAATTTTTGGAATCGACATTACGTTTAATAACAAGGAATCGTCTTCACCACCCTAGCGCATAGCTAAAAGTAAATTTCCCTGACTTGAACAGGGTTTTCAATTTAAGCCGGCGCCTGACGCAAGTCACCGGCTACTTTAAGCGTTTGCGCCGGATACTTCGGCATAAACCTCGACTCCGCCGCAATGTGCTGCTATCGCGGCGCAATAGTCCTCCGGGTACTTCTGAATATCCTCCTGCTACTTTTTTTCTTTTTGAAACCCCTGCTTGAAACATAACTCCCTGACTTTTCCCTGACCTTCAAAAATCTCTTTTTTCCTGATTTTTTTTAGTTGATAGTTGAGGCTCGAATAGAATCGAGACTCGAAATGACTCGATTCAAACACAGCGCGTGAATTATTAATTTCCATGCATTTCTTCGCTGTCTTCAACAAAACAAAGGACATTTTTTAACTTGACTGCCGATCCCACCACTTCAGTTGGCGGAAAGTTTGGCTACAAGTTGAATGAACAAACTAATATTAAAAAAAAAAGGAAACCTTAAACCATACCTCAGACTCGGATGCAATTTCGTATGCAATTTTCAGCTCAGACAACTGGATTGCTAAATCAAATCTGATAAACGAGAAAAAGAGATATTTACAAACGTTGTGCAGGGTTGTCACTCATTGGGATAAAAATGTCCCCTAACATTTTCCTGTCTTTTCCCCGACCAAAGACCAATCTTCACCGACCAGTGAAGACAAATGGTAAGCAAAAATCCCCGATGAAAAATTCCGTTCAAGATTGGCGTGTACCATTTGCACAACCCCTACTAAATAACACGTGACACGCATCAAAATTGGAGTAGGGCTTGGAACTAGTGAAAATCGCAAATGGTACACACATTTTCCGTTCGGAAATTCCGGTTGGAAATTTTGGATTTTTTGGGTAAATGGTAAACAACCTGTTTTTCCTGGTTTTTCCGGATTTTTCCTTGACCGTGGCAACCCTGTTAGTACTACTGTAAGTTGTCATCCTATCATGCAACTTCAAGTAGGCATACATGTACCATAAGATCATTCGTTGAACACAAAAATGAGGTCTTACACATGTACTTTCGCTACCGAAGGAAACATAAGATGGAAGAGAAGATCTCTCTGAAATACAGATAAATTATGTTAAGATTTCAACGTGACAATCACCTGTGTTCTGGGTCACATGACACAGCTAAAGCCTGTTGCTTGAAGCCTTGCTTCTCTAGGAAGTGAGCCACACGGTTCCTTTGGTCTCGTGGAATGGTTGGCAGCACCTATAACAGACATATTAAAGTCAAATCGATTAATTTCAAAAACACCCCCGCTTGTCTATAATTTCTTTCAGTAATTTCCTGAATGTCCGCCATCCGCAAGGTAATGATAAAAATAACATGGTTCGATACACGGTCTCTGCGTATTCATATTAGGGAGCTTAAGTAGCGGCGACGGCGACGGCGATGAAAACGTCATTTCAAAATATAACTTCAGTCTCGTTTTTGTAACTTTTTAGCGATTATTCCAATTTTTTTAACTTGGAAAATGATGTATAGCGAACTATCCAGGGAATAAATTGCAATGAACAGCATAGAAATAAGGAAAAAGAAAAACAAATTTGCCGTCATGCAGACACTAAAGGCAACACGGTCAGTACCTGGATCGAAACCTATAACTAATCAAAAATGATATAATTACCGTATTCTATTCTTATCACATATCCTTAGAACGTCTTTCACTGATTTATTCAGTTCAATGTTTTGCTCCTCACATCACGCACCTGCTTAGCAGTGTCGAAGTCCTCTCTCATCACAGCTGTCTGGTATTCCAGCACTGACAGTAGCAGTGAATATCCCACCACATTCATGTCCTTGTCACTCAAGTACAGTTTGTTGTCTTTGGGAATGTAACCCAGAATGTACATTGTCCTGAAACGAACGGTGGTTTCATACGACAGATCAATGAGTGGTACAAAGGACGCAGCGTTTTGGCCCTGTTCCCACGTATCCGGATTGCTTGATTTCACTCACGTGACAAGGCGGCCATGTTGGTGGTCCAAACAATACAATGACTGCGGTAACATCTGGGCTACTAACTACAGTCAGGGATAACTGTAGTTAGCTAATTCGGTAATGTGACCGCTTCTCTATTCTCTCTAACTGTAGTTAGAAAATTTACGCCCCGGTGATCCAAAACAATACAGACTAACTATAGATATACCTAAAGGCCGATTTACATGGTACGATTTTTGCTTACGACTGTCGCATGCAACTTCTATAGCGCGCTCTGCTCGCGCCATGCAAAAAATCTTATACGACACTTGTCATTCAATTTACCTATACCTACGACTGTCGTATGATTTTAAAACATGATTCAAAATCCTACGACAAATTTTAGGTCGCGTGCGTCTGTGGTAGAGAAGTTGTAGGAGCATTCACACGGCACAACTTTGTTCTACGTTGTGCCGCATACGCCAAGACGGGCGCGACAAATCGTACAGTGTAAATCGGCCCTAAGCAGGGTTCATGGATTAGTCTTTAGTTTACAAACAAACAACCAATCAGAATGTGACAATTCTTTTCGCACGTGCGAGATGAGCATATATAAATATGCAACATAAAAACCAAACGTGAGGCGAGGGGAAAACCAAAAACAACAAACTGTCGTGAATTTTATGTCTATCTTCCTTTATATTCCATCAAAAAATACAGAATTCAGCAAGCGAACGGGGTTCAAAACCGAACAACTACACTCCATACAGAGAAAAAACATATTCTCCTTCAACCACAAAAATATACAGCGTACAATGTTCACGTGATCACGTGTGTTAACCGCGTGATCTGTCCACGTGCAAAAATGTTCAACATATGTAACGCTAATCTGTACGTAACGCAACGAACAACAAAATAATCCGCGACACACTCCCCCTTTGACCAGTCACTGGTCAACTAGTCTACGAATTAAGTCCGCATTGACAGCAGCTGCTCGTCTGGGCCTTCTGTCTTTGTCCAATAATTGCTCATCATTGGTCACGACCTCCAAGGGAAACAGCCTTTGCACTGGCCTTTTAACGGTCATAGGTCTTCCGGTCTTGGTAATAACCTTGACCACTGCAGCTCTCACAGAGTTGTCTGCTCCGGGAATCAACTGCTCTACTCTTCCAAGTCTCCACTGACTTCGGGGAAGGTTATCTTCAAACACAGTAACTACATCTCCGACTGATATGGAGATCCTGCTTCCAGGTTTGGAACGCTGGCGATGACTGTTCCGTAATTCTGTCACATACTCTCTACTCCAGCGTTTCCAGAAGTGCTCTAGTAGCAACCCCAAGTACCTCCTTCGTCTTGGGAGGTCTTCAGATGATACCGCTTGGTTAATGGAATCCTGACTGCTTGATCTAACCTCAGGCAAGGATAGGATTCTTCTTCCATACAATAAATGGCTTGGCGTCAAGGGTTCTTCAGGATCATCTCAGGACACATATGTCAACGGTCTAGAGTTCACTGTCCCTTCCACTTCAACCAAAACCGTATGCAGCTCATCATAGTTAAGCCTTGCATTCCGTAAGGTCTTTCTTAAGCACCTCTTCACATTCTGGATCATTCTTTCAAAAAAGCCACCCCACCAGGGTGCTCTGTCCACACTAAACCGCCATGCAATTCTTCTCCCTGCAAGGAACCTCTTGACACTAGGACACGAAAACACCTTACGCAAAATCTTTGCTGTAGACTTGAACGTCTTCGCATTATCTGACACAATGATCGCCGGTATGCCCCTTCTGGCTGTGAATCTTCGCAAACAGCGGATAAATACATCAGCTGACAAATCCGTAGCAAGTTCCAAGTGAACGGTCCTAGTTGAACAACACGTGAACAGAAGGACATACACTTTCTTCAAATCCGAACAGTTCGATTCCTTAATGTACAGCGGTCCTGCATAATCCACTCCAACATAAGTAAATGCAGGTTCCTGACTTAATCGAAATTCTGGTAGATCAGCTTAAGGGGGTACTCTGTAGCCACGGCCTTCATATCTGCGACAAACGGTACAGCTAGCAATTGTTTTCCTTACGAATTGTCTTCCCCTGATTATCCAAAATCTCGTCCTCAGCTGGGCAAGGGTAGCTGCCACCTTGCTGTGGTGCACTCTCTTGTGGGCTTGTCTCACCATTAATGTCGCAATATGGTGGTCTCGAGGTAGCAGGGCTGGAAATTTAGTTTCGTGTGGTAGGTCAGCATTGGCGATTCGTCCCTTACACCTCAACACTCCACTGTCGTCATCGTAAAGACCAAACTCGCGTTTCAATTGACTGTAATTTGCTTGGGACTTCAAGTTTTTCTGGACATTCTTCAACCACTGTGTTTCGGCATTTGCAACTTCAGCTTCTGTGATTTCTCCCCGCCAGACAGTTTCTTCTTGTAATATTTTGGCCTTAATCTTTAGATTTCTGACAAAACGTAGTACCAAGGCTGTAACACGGAATAATGTGTCGCAACAGCTGAAGTTTGTAACTGGAATACAAGCTTCAAGATCAGGTCTGCTGGCTGTGGTGAGGAGTAGTGATACATCGGAAGCCTTCTCTGCTGTTCCTTTCTTTAACTCTGCACGGCATTCTTCCGTCACAGGTTGGGGTTCATCTTCAGACCTTGGCCAACTGGACGCCGGCTCGGATAGCCATGTGGGTCCCTGCCACCATAATCGGTTGCTCTGCAAATTCGAAGCAAACTGTCCTCGCGATCCAATATCTGCAGGGTTTTCGATCCCCGGGCAATGACTCCACATTGATTTCTCTGAAAGGGACAAAATTTCATTCACGCGATTCTGGACGAACTGCTTCCATTCCTTGGACCCCTTGATCCAGCAGATTGCAGTCTTGCTGTCTAACCATAAGTAGGTCTTGTCAATTTTGGTCTGAGATTGCAGTGCTTCCCTTACTGAAGATGCTAGTCTTGCGAGAATTACTCCTGACAGTAATTCTAGCCTAGGAATAGACTGCCTTGAAAGTGGAGCAACTCTGGTTTTTGATGTCAGCAAAACTGGAAAGTAGCCACTGCTCGCCTCTAGAACCAAGTACACAACAGCGCAGTACGCCTTCTCAGATGCGTCCTCAAAACCATGAAGACAGCGAGACGTTACCACCTCTTCCACGCCTCCATACACGCACCGAGGAACCAGGATTTCCTGCACCTCTTGTAGATCTCTAAGCCACTTGTTCCACTGTTTTCGTGCCTCTTCCGGGAGTGCTACATCCCAGTCAACATTCTCCTCACAAAGCGTTTGAAACAGCACCTTCATATGTACCAGAACAGGACTGAGAATCCCAAGGGGATCAAAGAGACTTGAAGTGACCTTCAACAAATTTCTTCCGGTTGGTTCCAGACCTTCTGCAAGCCTCAACAACGCTTCAAATTTGAAGATAAATTCATCTGAAACACAGTTCCAATTTAGACCCAGGACCTTATGTTGATTCTTCATCTCAAGCTTTTCCAGGTTTCCTGTGGTGGTTTTTGCATAAGACTCAGTGTCTTCCACTACCATCTTAGATTCAGTGTTACTTTCCGCAACTCTAGCTTGCTCTTCAGATATTAGTTCAAGGAGCTTGGGTGAATTAGAAACCCACTTCCTTAGGTTAAAACCTCCTTCTGACAGGCACTTCCTTGACTTCCGGTAAAGCAACAACCCTCTCTCAACCGTCCCTTCGCTTGACACTAAGTCATCCACATAAAACGAGTTCATCAAGTTCTCAACAAACTCTGGATCTGCTTGGTACTGGCTGATATGGTGCTTCAAAGTAGCATTCAACAAGAATGGGCTGGCATTGACACCAAACACGACACGACAAAATCTGTACAGCACCAGACCTGGATCATCCTCCATCACACCATCAACCCAAATAAACCGTAGCGCATCCCGATACTCCTCTCTAATTCCAACGTTCAGAAAAGCCTTTTCAATGTCGCCTACCAGGGCAATTTTCCTTTCTCTGAACCGCAGGAGAATCTTGAAAATTGTAGGGGTTAAAGCCGGCCCTGAATAAAGGCAATCATTTAGACTAGGGCTGTCCTTAGTTGCCTTGGACGAAGCATCGAAAACAACACGCAACTTGGTTGTTAGGGCGTCCTTACGCAACACTCCATGATGAGGTAAGTAATGTACCCTTCCAACATCTGGATATTTCGCACGGTCCACCTTCTCAATTATCCCACACTGCAACTGATCCTGAATAATGGAATTATACTCTCTCAAGATCTGTGGTTCTCTTCTTAGGCGTTTCAATTGTGAGCTCAATCGCGCTACACTGTTCTGAAAGTTATCAGGAAGCAACTCATGGTGCTCCTTCCAGGGTAAGTGCACGGAATACCTGCCGTATTCAAAACTTAAATTCTTTTCGAAAGCTTCATGGACTGTATCTCGATCTCGAATACCAACAGAATCCAAATCCCATAGTCGCTGCAGATCCTTCTGCAGGGTATCTCCAGTTTCTCTCGAATTTACTCTCAAGACATGAGTCGACGAAAACTGTATACTCGACAGCTTCTCCTGGGGAAGGTTTTCAACCGGACCGGACAACACCCAGCCCACTTTCGTTGAGACAGCAACGGGACCACCTTGACCCGACTCCTCCCCCCGTATCGTCTTGCCATCAAAAAAATTCCAGATGTAGTCTGAACCAATCAATAAATCAATCTGCATAGGACCACAATCAGCGCACGTGTCAGCAAAATCAATGTCCTTCAAGCGTTGATAGGTCTCCTTTACCCAGTGAAGATCTTGGCCTTGCAAATCACTACAAATACGAGGGACTGAGAAGGCATTCAAAGTCATTGCAAAGCCTGTCTCTGGCTTAGTTAGAGCTAACTCAATGAGATTAACTGCTTGCAACTGCTGGTCCTGGCTACCAAATGTAGCGATCCGTAGTGTCTCTGTCTTGACAGTCTCCACTTTCAGTGCATTCACCACTCCCTGGGAGACATACGACCTCTGAGCCCCAGTGTCAAATATAGCACGAACCTTTAAACTGTGGCTGGATTCCATTCGTGGTCTTGATACAACAACTTGAGTAGTTTGAAGAAACACATGCATTCCGGAACTGACATGCATTACAGGTGTGGACATTTCAGGCAAATTACATGCACCATCCAGTGCAGAATTAGCGCTTACACATGAATTCCCACTATCACAAACAGCCACGTGATGACGGCCCTTGCACACAAAACACTGAATTTTTGAGTCACAATTTCGGGCCAAGTGTCCTCCACGGCGCAAACAAATGAAACATCTCCCTTGTTTCCTCAGAATATCCCTCCTCTGGTCAGTGTTTGTCACAACACGACACTCAGCTGCTCGGTGGTTTCCCTTGCAAAACAAACAGTTAAACTCCGCCCGATTTCCACTCAGTAGGGCACTCCCAGTTGTGTACGGCTTCCTAACAGGCGATTTTTCAACAGATGGGCGAATGTTACAGCGCTCACGAGCCTCCACTTCGAGTTTTACGGCTTGAAGTACAGAGTCGAGCTTCCAGTCATCCTTGTGTTCCCGACTTACTATCAAACGTAACTCTTCCGGTAATTTTTCCATAAAAATCGGTATCAGCAAGGCACCATATTGATCTGATTTGATTCCAAGGGCCTGTAAACCCCTCACTTGGATTTCCACCTTATCAAGCACAGCGCGCAAGCCTTTGATGTCTGCAAACGCCGTCACCGGTTTCAACTTCAAAAGAGCCTCCATGTGGGAACTGATTATAAGCTGTTTATTTCCAAACCTCTGCTTCAGGATATCAACAGCATTCGTGTAATTAGACTCTGTCAATACCAGTCCAGTTATAGCCGTTAAAGCTATAGGTTCATTGGATTCGTTTTCGCTAGTTTGGCATCGTTGTAGTTTTACCAGAGCGGCATGAATTTCGGCGCGAAATTCCTCCGATTCTTCTACTTCAATTACGATGTTCGGCTCCTCTACTGCCGCCAGAATTGACTCATCCAGTGCTTTTAAGGTCACTAATTTATCGTTGAGCGTAATAATAATCCTGGCAACCTTATCCTTCGCAACAGTTGAACTATCAAATTCATACCGAGCTTCGTTCACGGCTACAAGCACTTTCTTCGTATGTTCTCTGTGTGCTTCGCGAATCTTCTTATTCTTGGCCAATTTTCCCGGCATGTCGATCACATCCGGCTCGAAGGACCACTTGTCGTGAATTTTATGTCTATCTTCCTTTATATTCCATCAAAAAATACAGAATTCAGCAAGCGAACGGGTTTCAAAACCGAACAACTACACTCCATACAGAGAAAAAACATATTCTCCTTCAACCACAAAAATATACAGCGTACAATGTTCACGTGATCACGTGTGTTAACCGCGTGATCTGTCCACGTGCAAAAATGTTCAACATATGTAACGCTAATCTGTATGTAACGCAACGAACAACAAAATAATCCGCGACACAAACCAAAAATTTACATACAACAAGGTAGCAACACGTGTCGCCTTCAACCTTTGGTGCGTGGTGTGACCGCAAAGTCGGCCGAAAGCACTAACTACAGTTAGGTATGATGTCACGTAACTTGAGACTAACTTAAGTGAAACTTAAGTTACGTCGTAGATGTGACCGCAGCCAATTTTGTTTTGCAGAATTTGCATATAAATAAAGTTTAGTTCCCAGCGGAGAGACAGACTATCGTTTTTGACCACCAACATGGCCGCCATAACGTCACATGCAATTCAGCAATATTTTTGAAACGGAGGTTTTTTCCTCCGTATATGAAAAAATCTCCGTCCACACGCAGCGTATTCGAGTCGCATTTGCCCGATTTGAATACGCTAGCCTTCCGCACAGAGCATGCGCACGCATGCGCTCTTTATAGTATCACAGACCTTTGACGTCATAGTATTAAAAACCTGCGTATTCGCCTGTCCACACGTATACGATAAGCCGGCGTTTTAAAAGATATCCAGTCTGGAGGGCGCATTCGAAAACCTCCGGAAACACCGGTTACGTGTGGACGAAGGCGAAAGCGGAGAAAAAAAATATCCGTTTTCAATAATATCCGGATACGTGAGTAGCGGGCCTAAAGAGCTAAAGGAAGGGAACAAACATGAACGCCACAAAACAATAGGTTTAACGAGAAAAACAAAAAACAATCAATCTGCACGTGCGTTTACATTTTTGTACATTTCTTTGTTGTCTTCTGCAAAAAAAAAAACAAACAAACAAACAAACAAACAACGTGAAATGACCAAACTTTAGCTTTTCTCGAGAATGTGAGCGCAAGACGGAAAATATCTTACTTTAGCGCCTTCATAGTAACGTTGTTCCTTACGAGTACGCATGCATTTTTCAAGTTAAAAAAAATTGGAATTATCGCGAAAGCGTTACGAAAACGAGAAGTTATAATTATTTCAAAACGACTCTTTCGCTGACATCTCCCGGCTGTTACCTTGTAAGAAGGAAGATGGTTTTGGAAACGAAATATTAAAATATTAATTCACCTTCCTCAATCCTGTAACTTTTTCGCAGTTTTTCATAGCTGCGTGGGATAACTACAATAGAACCCGGTGGCCGTATTAACGGGTTGGTCGTATGGCGGGGTTTCACTGTATTTAGGAACTAGACCTATACCTAAGAACGGCGTTGGGGCAAAGAAAAAGAAAGAAAGTCACCATTTTCGTTGACGCTCTCGGGGAAACTTTTAATTGCCTTTTCTCGTTTCACGTTGCTTTAACGAAGACGGCAAAGAAACGTACGATAACGCAAAACACAAGGTCCGAGCGATTGTTTTTGCTCACTAGATAGAGCAAATGTTGAGGCGTTCTCGTTGCCGCTGCGGGTCCTCGTTGCTTTAACTCCCCAACAATGAAGTTGAAAATTGCATACATCAGAACAAAGCACTGAATTGAAAGGATTCGTGTACATTGAATGTAGTAACTTTGATTCACTTTCGTCACCATCAAGCCAGGTAGGAAAGGCGACAAGCTTCAGTTTCTCTCTGCACTGTTTGGAGTTAGGAGTTTTGTGTGATGGAATCAAGCCACGGCAAACGGGCATGCCCCATTCACAAGTGCAGTGTACCGTACAATGTAGTTCATGTATAAGTTAGTATGCCATTAAGAACAAACGTTCGGTGCAGTGGATCGTACAAAACCGTTCTGTCGCTCAGTGACAAGTGATTCCTAAAGATAGTGCTTCCACATGAGATACAGAGGTGTTGAGCACCGAAAAAGCTTGCTACTCCATATTGAGGGTGTATATAATAAACACTAGGGAGCTTACGACGGCAACGAGAACGCCAAAAAACATTGGGATTAATGAGCCAAAACAATACTCTGTACGTGCGTTTTACATTTTGGTACATTTCTTTGTCGTCTTCTGCAAAACCATAACATGAAATGACCAAATTTTAGATTTTCTCGAGAACCTGAGCGCATGACGGCAAGTTTTTCTTTCATTTTTTTTTGGCTTTAACACCGTTCACAGTAATTTAGATCCTCTACAGCTCGCCAGCATTTTTCACGTTAACCAAATTGGAATGATCGCGATAGAGTTCAACTCCTTACTAAAACGAGTAATATTTTAAAATGGCGTTCTCGTTGCCGTCGTTGTCGTTGTTAAGGTCCCTAGAAAACTGACGCCGACTTTAAACACTCCTCACCACTTTAACACTAACCTGTCCAGATGAGCGATGGTGACGATTTCGCCTCCAACGTAGTAATTGAGTCTGTTAACAGCATTAGTGTAGATGAAACAGTCTCCAACCCAAATGCCAGTCTTGACACAATCCTCGATCTCACCACAAACCTGGAATGACAATCATTTACTCGTTCAAACTTAAATATTAATATGTATAGTAAGTATTAGTAACCAAACCATCAACTCTCGAGAAGATACAAACGGTTAAAGCAAGTGATAAAAATAATTATGTTGCAGAATTTGCAGACTTCTCAGCCACTGTATAATTATCTCAGGTGTATAGTGAAAGCCATGACTCCAGAGTCAGTTTGATTTCCCTCTCCGTGGGAGTGCATGTGATCATCAAAATGATGATCTGGTTTGTTGATGGTAGGCCGTATCTCAAATATTCATTTAAGCGCTGTCTTGTGATAAAATGTTGCGTGTCTTTTGTTTTACAGAACAATGAACCACAAAGCAAAGTTATGGGAATGAATAACAAAAGGAAACACGCGCATTTCTGGACACGTATACGCAAAAAACATGCGTGCCCCTTGTGTGTGCGTTGGATACTTATTTCTGCACTGCGCTGTATTGTGCAGGAAGGCATTTGTAGAACGATTCCCGTCTCATCATTTGAAGGAAACAAAAAAGAAAAACAAAACAAACACCTTCTACAATATGAAAACGTTGTAAACTGCACTGCACATGTGTATGGCATAATTTTTGGCAGTCTTGCTGTGAAAATGTTTATCAATCATTCATGATGATCAATCATTCATTTGCTTTTGTTCTCACTCTGGTGCCTCGACTTAACGAGCTGTAAGTAAAAACTGCTCTCCTTACATCAAATGCATCCTCAATGCCATCCTCAGTCATCAGCTCTGGTGATTCCAGGGCTTTGGTGACATTTTCAGCAACATACTTCAGAATAAAGAACGAGTCTTCTGTTGCTAAGCAACATAGCTCGCCACTGTCGGCCCAATAAATCTATGACCAGAAACATACGATACAAGTCAGTGAAGAAAATGAATGAACAAGGATAGTAAAGACGAGGAGAACTCAGAATGATGTCAGTAATCAACACACCGGTACATTCCCGTTGTCTATAATTAAATCAATAATAATCTTGTGTTGCAATAAGAAATAATTATGAGCTCAAAAGCAGCACAATTAACAATTATTCACCGAAATGGAGGTAACTGATATCCACCACTTTCACCAACACTGAGGTGAATAATTATTTTAGTATATACCCACACAAGCTGAATAACTGGCGTTCATTACTCGGGCTTCCACTGGAATGCCCAAGTCTAAATATATCGTCCTTTCTTCTTCTTCGTCGTCGTCGACGTTTTCCACAAAGCTCACTTCCGGCCCGAAAAGTTATCTTGAGATTGCATCACAAAAGAAAGCCGCCACTGTGTTGAATTTGTAAAGGCCGATTTACACGGTACGATTTTTGCTTACGACTGTCGCATGCAACTTCTGTAGCGCGCGCTGCTCGCGCCATGCAAAAAATCGTATACGACTCTTGTCATTCAATGTTACCTATACCTACGACTGTTGTATGGTTTTAAAACATGATTCAAAATCCTACGACAAATTTTAGGCCGCGTGCATCTGTCGTAGAGACGTTGTAGGAGCATTCACAAGATATAACTTTGTTCTACGTTGTGTCGCATATGCCAAGACGTGCGCGACGAATCGTACCGTGTAAATCGACCCTAAGAAGCCACGCTCCGAATGGAAGCGAAGAAGCAATGCAATTTTCTGTACCGTGATGATCAATGATACCTTGGGGCCGAAATAAAAAAAAAAGAGGAACTAAGATCTCGTTTTGCCAAGTTTGTGTATTATAACGACAACCGTGTTGACATGTGATTGCGTGGGTCCAGACGTCGTGATCGCTCGTGAACCTATCAGAATACCTGTGTAAAAGCGAAAACGACTGTCACAGGAAAGGAGAAAACTAAGCCGTGATTTATCAGTGTTGTATATTGAATCACTGCTGTCTCAAAATTGTAGTACGATTTGTTAGTGCTGGCACTTATAATACTGTTATGTCACAGTAAACATTGCTCAAAAACAGAACTTACACTGAAAATAACGGAGTAGTGTTCTCAAGTGGAAATACTCGGAAAAGAATTTTCCGAGCCCCCAACAGGAGTCGAACCCATGACCTTCCAGAATACCGGTTGGACGCTCTAACCACTGTGCTATGGGAGACTCTTGGTGAGCAAGGTCATATACTAGGTTCCTATATGAGTGACACGTGTCCTGCCATACTGCAAGGCTCCACATGTCGAAATGACAAATGTGAATGAATTTTTCACTTTATCCAAGTCACCAATCCATTTATCATTTATTTCGAACTTACACTCTTTGGCTGAATTTCAATCCTACGCACAAGATCTGTGCTCTCCCAGTCAAAGAACGCCAGCCCACTAACTGACTTAACACCAAGGAGATGCCCGCCATAGATATCTGAGAAGTAAAAAAATAATTTTATGAGAATATAAACATACAAATACATAACACCACAATCACAAGTAAAAAGATAAGGAGTAAAAGAGAAGGCCATTGTTACATGTACAGACTGTAGATGTATTTACATCAAATAATAATATTTATAACAACAACAAAAAAATATCCTTACTTTCTGCCCCATATTCGGGCTTGAATGATTTTCTCTCTTTAAAGTTCTTGAAGATCTTGATCTTGTTTCCATCTCTGATCGCATATCTGCATTAATTTCAAAGTGGAACCAATTTCAAAGTGGAATTAGTGGAACCAAACAATTACATGTATTTAAGAAATGAAAATCATAAAGAATTGAATCCTACTTGTAAAATAATACAGCACGTTGTATACAATCATTGTATAAAGTCAACAAAATCCAACTTTGTTGCGCCAAACATGCTGCATGCATTTCAGTGTCACCATGTTGAGTACTGCAGGGTGTTAAAACACAGGAAAACACCCAACATAATGGAACCAATAGTGTTAAAATGTGGTTGGCCAACACTGTTGTGAACAAGTCATTTGCACTGCACTGACCTTTATAATAACGGAAACTGCCAGAACCCCACAAAGTATCAGGGATGCACACACCTCCCACCAATGTGGCCCAGGTTCGATTCCTGGTCTCAGCATCATACATGTATTTACAATCATGTATGTGGGTTGAGTTTGTCGTTAGTTCTTGTCCGGTTTTTCGTTTCCTCAAAAACCGACACCTACTTAACTCTGTGTTAGCTTGTAAAAGTTACCCTCTCTGTTCTGTTCATTTTTATTTACTAACACAGGTACACTACTCTTGGTGAAAATGCACAGGTTAAGGTCTGAGAGCACTGTGTTTAATAGTGTATGTCCATAAAGTACATTGTAAGGTTCAGCTACAGTGTACATATGAAGATCAGAGTGACACGACAATGTTATGATTATACAGGAACAAAGTAATGTAATAATGAAAAATTAATATAAGAATGAGAGCAACATACTCGGATGAATCAGAGGCCCAAACAAACTCTTGAGCTGATCCAAAGCTTTTGTTCCTCAGTGCCATAGCTGTGTAAATGATGTATTCTCCATCACCACAGACCACCACAAACCTAAGAAATACAAGAAATACAATAAAGAGTGAAAAAGTAATGGTACAACACCAGAAAGAAAGTAATCAGTAGTAAGCCAGGGCTTCCATTGGTTAGAAACTTTGTCTCTCTGGCTGTCAAGTACAGTGTACAGTAAATTTTCCATGACTTACATTTAAAGTACATTTGCTACATGGATCTGGAAAAAAAAAAACTTCAAAAAACCAGAACAGTACAGCTGTACATTAACATATGAAGCAAACATTGACCAAATAAGGTTGAAGGTAATATCAGACCAGCATGGGAAACACCCCAAAAGACCAGGCATCCAGGCTGCAGTCTTCAACTACAAAGGTTAGAGTGAATCAAGTGTCACATAACATTGTACCTTCCATTAGGATTATGCGACAGAGTCTGTGGAAACATCTCACATGGACCCATGTCCTTTATGGCAAGAGGCAAACGTTCACCATCTTTGGCATCATGATCTGATCAAGACAAGACGAACTACCACTCAAGATACAGTGTACAACATACATCTACAGGTATGGGTTTAATTTATGAAGGACACTGTAGTTTACATGTTTAATCATTGAAATGCATGTACACGCAAGGCCCAACAAAATGGCTGTGCAAGAAACAAATTTAATTTGGCTGGATGAAGTTTGAGCTTAACTTGGGCCAATGCGGTCTTTACTTTACTTTATGTATTTTTAGGACAAATCAGTCCAGGGGAAAGGTGCGAAACAGGCTATATACAGCCCTTAATGAAGCACCAACCCATGAAACACACTGAAATAGAATAGGTCAGCACTAGGGGTGGTCACAGCCAGGGTTCGTTACGTCCCTAGTGGTTCTTTAACGTCCCACAGAATTAATTGTGGAGAGTTGTGAGACGGGACCTCCGGTTTATCGTCCTTATCCGAGAAGACTAGAAAGTCTAACTATTTGCAGATGTCATTGCAAAGGAAGCACTTTCTCCTCAGTTATTTAAAGACCCTGAGTGTTGGTCCGGCCGGGGATTTGAACCCACGACCTCCCGCACGGTAGTCCGGCGCTCTACCAACTGAGCCAACCGGTCGGCCATTCATGGAGACCATGCATGTGAGGGTTGCATATGTAGGTGATTTGTGAGGGGTTTCATGTTTTGCGTTCTAGCTATGTTGTAGGGCATTTTGCTTCACTCTCGTTCAAGTTCTGTGCTTTTCTGTTCCCACTCCTTCCACCCTTTGTACTTTCTTGACTGGTAAATATTTGGGTTGGCAATTATCTCCATTGATTCATCAGTATGACAGTGCCAAGTGGATGTCATCTGCAAGATGGCCAAGTGGTTAAGGCCACTGGATTTCAATACAATAACCTGGGTTCAAATCCTGCCCTGACCACTAGCTGGTGTTTTCCTGGGTAAGTGCCTGGTTCAACTCCTCAGTCGTCCTTGTAAATAACCAACAGGTCTGCCTCCCACCAGTTGGGATTCATACAGTTGTAACTCTGTTGTTTTTGTTTGTATTACACGTAATGTTTCAATGTCCCTGAAAAGCCCCTCTAGGGGGGTGGTCAATTAAGTTAACCCATTTAAGTCCAATGCGCCCCCATGCGCCCTGGCAGACCAACGTCCCTTCTGCCATCTGTGACGTCATCACTTCGAACGGTCAAGGGTAGTTTTGTTGACTAACGTGTTGATCATAACGAGATCTTTGAAACCATACCAGATTGAGCATGATGCAGTCAAGGGTGCCAAACAAAAAGGCAAAAAACCAAGCAACACGAACGCAAAAATTCCTATAAAAATCTGGCCCCACCACCCACTTACCTTTCCTTTCATCAAATCCTAGGATCCTAAACACTTTTCCAGAACCTTTTCCCACCAAAACAAAGCCCATTCAATACCCGGCAAAAGCCAAAAAAAAAGAGGTAAAAAGAACAGGAAAAGAGGGAAGAAGAGAAAGCGAAATTTTGCTTTCTGCACATGCTTGTACTCTGAAAGCTACATGTAATGTTTTGCATCTGGAGCAGAAGGCCGCGTAGTGCACGACCTGTCAATGGTTTTGTGGTGAGTTTTAGCTCCTAATTGCTAGATAGTCGCAAGAAAACGACTCGACTACTTGAAAACGTGATTTTCGGCGAAAGTTCCAGATACCGGTGGGTTAAGAAACAAGACAGGTTCATCCTTACCAGCAATATTTTTAAGGTTGGCCTGTTGAATTTCACTGTGCTTGGCAAATATGATCTTGCCATTGGCATCCATGGACATGGCTGGCTCCTCTCTGCCAAGCTACAGATAAAGAACACGGTCAGCATACAAGTACATTGTACAATGCACATGCACAATGCAGGCAAGCAGGAACAGGAATATAGTGTATTGGGTTGGATTCCAATAATTATTAATTTAAGGATTCATTACGTTAGCAAATTTGTAGGGTTACAGTGATGCATGTAGTAACCTTGCTATAATGCAAGAAACTAACCTTAATAAGAATGCTGCCTTCATCGTATCCAAGAGCCACATTATTAGACCCCTTAAGCATGGCCATACTCCACACTCTTTCCAGGCCGTAATTAAGGGTGCTCTCCAGACGGTAAGTGTTAGCTTGCCAGATGCGAACAGTGCCTGTTGCAAATACAAAAAACCACAGTTAAACAATTTTGATTGCTACACATACATGACAAACAGAAGATACATTACATGTACAATGCTGTAGTCTTACTAGAACTTTTACTTACCATCTTCTGAGCCAGTCAAGATAATGGGCAGTTCAGGGTGAAATCCAACACAGGAGATATTCTGAGCATGGCCTTCAAGGGTTTGCACACATGTTTTGTTCTGTAAAAGGACAAAAACAATAAAAATTAATAATTTAAAAAGACACATTCCAGGCTTCAGACACAAGGAAACACGACCCTGTTATTGTAAAAAGAGAAATAAGAAAGAACAACAAACCTGGTAATCCCAGATTTTCACAAGCCTATCATCTGCACCGGAGATAAGGTATGGTTTTTCTCCCCCATGAAAATAGTCAATGCAATTTACTCCCTGATGAGAAAATTAATAATGGTACAATGTATCCTTAGTTTTAATTTGAATAAAAACTAACTAGACTGTAACCAACAAATGTGGCTAAATGTAATTTAGGCTAAGTTAAAATCAAGCCAATGCTGGTGAGCAGCGGTCAGGGAATCACGCGCTTTGAGGTGACATACAGGGTTTCTCGAATCGCACGTGCTGGTCGTTTCTGCTGTGTGAGGTGCTGTTTATTTTCAAGCAGCAAGCGTTCAGTAGTTCCGCTTTTCCCCCCTTCCCTTCCCTCCCTCATTGGTGGATTCAGTAAGTATAGGGTTGGTAAGTACAGTGTATCTCCACTGACTTAGTCAGTGTGACGGTGCCTGGTGGGTGGTGACCGCTCGCAGAGTTGCAGTGGAGGCCTGTGAGCTCTGCTCATGGCCTGTGGCTCTGGGCTCGTTGCTCGCCCTGGATTCACCGCCCACTTTGGCAGGTACCATCTCCAAGCTCATCCATTGGTGATGAGTTTAATGGTGTATTTACATACATATTGTACATAGCAGAGACGGAAATAAGGGAAAACAGATTGATAGGTGATAAGTAGCTAGCTTTGCCTAGTTATTGTTTTTATTTTATTCTTGTGAAATTTTACTATATTATTTCATTTTTGGCTGGCAAATTTGATCGGTAATTACTGATCACCGGCCGTTATTTCCATCCCTGCAGAGTACATCATACACTGTACCTTTTCATGTCCTTCCAGAGTAAAGTTTGGTGTATTCGAACCCAGCTGCCACACCTTGAAACAAAACAATACTGTAGTTTTAATAATCTGGTCTTGCTAAAACTTGACTGTAAACCTTCATGTGTGTTAACGCCACTGTATGCATGAGTACATGTTACAACATTAACAAAAATAAATTGTTATGATATCCAAGACGCAGAGTGGAAAATAGCCCAGGAGTGTACCATTTCAAGGCACAAAGTTAACGCATACAGTATACATCTAAAGTATGTACGCTGTAAGCCGACAAGAAAGAGGGAGGTGAAAATAAAATGGAACATCAACTTAACTCAAAACTAAATGCACAGTGTAAAACACAACATAAAACATTACCTTGATAGTTCTGTCCAGTGAAGCACTGGCAAATTGGTTGTTATCCTTGGGGTTGATAACAATCTGCATTACATAATGGGTGTGGCCTTCAAACACTTGACTACACTGCCACTTCTTGTCCCAGTCCCACAGTTTGATGAGCATGTCATCTGGGTATTGCAAACAACAATAACTATAAACAGCCTGGCACGTCCTTCATTATTGTGTGGTGACAGGCAATGCAGTTGCATTGAATAAATAGGACAACAACATATCAATTTAATCAAAGTAAACTGTTGGAGAAAGACTTTTTATCCACCCACCGCTACTGGTAAGAATGTATGGTTGAGTTGGATGAACAGCGATGGATCGTAAGTAATCTGAATGAGCTTCGAACCCATAGACCTGTTGAGAAACAGTACAGTTGGGAGTCAAATTACAGAAGCACTACTCACACATGAACAACTTAAGCATTTTGAGCTCTTACATGGATATATGGTTTGCAACAAAGACTAAAAACACAAGACATTGAAAAAGCCAATAAGCATCAGACAGAAGTATTCACTGTTAAAGTTATGGTAAAATCCTCTATTTAAGTCCTGGGGAGTATTAATCTCCAGAACATTCACCGGGAATGTTCTTTAGAAAAGCAGGGTGCTGAATAGAGGGGGGGGGGAGTGGGGAAAGAAGGGGGAGGGATTTTGAACCTGATGAGGATTGACAATTATTAATATCAAGGAAAATGAACAGAAAAGACACTAATGCAATTAATGAGGTTTCTAGAAAGTCAGGGCTTTGTACACTGTACCTTCTCAAGTGTATTGTAGTTGAACACCCTCAACATCATATCATCCTTTGTGACAAAAACAGAAGCAAAATTAATATGTTGTACAAGTACTGTAAATAGCTGACATGTATTGTACTTGGATCACAATCATTTTACATGTATTCATTTTGGTAGACTGTTTACGTTGTATATGTACAGAGCAGTGCAGAAATAAGCGTCCTACACACACGCAAAGGGCGTGCACGTTTTCTTGCATATAGGCATCTAGAAATGTGCATGTCAACACGTGCATTTAATGCCCATGTTTGCTTTTGTTCTTCATTCACATAACTTTGTTTTGTGTTTCATTGTTCAGTAAAACAAAATAATGACATGCAACATTTCACCACAAGACAACACTTAAATGAATAATTTATTTGAGATATGGCCTACAGTCAACAAACTGCATCATTTTTTGAGTCCCTTATGATCTGTCACATTGCTGAATCAACTTTTCATTAATTTTCTCTTAGCATAATCCTGTACTGAAAATGTTTTTAAAATCTGATTCACTTCACTGTTGACCACGAACAAATTTAAACTTCCATGGATTCAACTGAATAAACCACTCGGATGTAGTGAACATTGAATCGATCGCGATGGATGCTTTTCACTATGGGCTCTGGTTTTCAACTTGTGGCCGGTGCATTGACAATTACAGACAGTATTAGTAACTGCAATCACCACCTAACTAATTAACGTTTTTACAAGGGGCATGCACAAAAATAAAACAATATCACAATAAAGCACACACACACACAGATAATTATTTTGAGTAAGTGTTCTTAGCCAGTTAACTATACTCACAGATCCAGTGACAACCCAGTTCTTTCTTGGGACAAACTTGGATGTACGTACTGAAAGTTAAATCAAACCCAGCAGTTGTAAAAAATACTTAAGTAAATGTGCTAAAATGCAACTTACAGTCGATAAAAGATAATTATTTTATAGGTGCTGAGATCAATCTTTGATCCAGAAAGGATTCAACAAAATCACACAAACATACTTTTGCTTGCTCATTCAGTGTAAACAACTACAGTATTTTATAGATCTTTTCATTGTATTTTCATGTACATGTACACTGTATGATTGTAATCAAAACTACAGTATACAGAAAGTCAACAATCCTACCTGGCAAATCAGTGACTTCAAAAGTCTTGACGAGTGTTTGAGACTCATAGTTCCAGACATGAACATTACCATTGTACAAACTTGCCAACATCCATGGCTCAGTGGGATGTACATCAACACACTTAACACGGTCTGAACGAGCTGAGAGCTTTCGCTGTTGAAAGAGAGCAAGTTGTTAGCATACAAAATTTGCTGATCCAAATTACATAGTCTATGAAACCACATGACTGGTCGCTCAAAAGCCTGGTCACTCAACAGTACTCCAAGATTAAAGAACGCTGAGGTTTCCAGTTCACTTTGACCCTTTGATCAGCATCAAATTTCTTGTTGCAATATCAACGCTTAACAAAACTGAGTACTCACAAGAATTAAGGACAGGATCACAGAAGATAAATTTGCTTGATATCATTGACTCCCCACTACATGTATAAATTCTATACGAAATGTGTAGCAGGCGCGGATCCAGGATTTTGAAATGGGGGGGTGAATTTTTGTAATAATGTAATAGAAGCAAAGCCTGTTTGAGGTGTTTATTTAAATATTTGAGGGATAAGAAAAAAAAGAAAGAAGGGGGCTCTGAAAATTCATCCATTTCACCTCCCTTGGATCTGTGCCTGTGTAGGGGTAACAAAATTAATGAGAATTTAAAGTTTGATCTTAAGGTTTTAAGGAATCATCAAAAAATCCTAAAGCATTTCACAAGAAGTCTATGACAAAAATGTAAGAGAAACTTTTTAAAAGGTAATCAATAAATAAGACAGAAAGGATTTCTCAACTGAAAACATAGGGTTACATGTAGCTCATAGTAACTACAAAACATTTCGGTACAGCCTCATACATACAGTATCTAACAATGCATTACTCTCAAATTAATAATTGGGCTTCGTGTACCACCAGCTAATTCTAAAGATCAGTCTGTTGGTTAAAATATTTTGATTCTCGAATGTATAACAAGGTATATTGATTTCTCTATAAAAAAAAAAAGGGAAAGAAAATTAATGATACACTAGAGTTGACCCTTAACTTGCTACAGGTTGTAAGGACTTTAAAAAACAAGTTACCTCGCTCAAAACTACATGTAAGGCGAAGACAATTTTACCAATTACCGATTACCAGTGACACATGTAATCGTGTCATGAACGGACTCAGGGAAATTCCTCGGGCTCTTTTAAGATTATATGTTGTACGGCCATAGCAAAATTTAACTCACCTTCACATCTAACCTCAACGGCTGTTGATTCCATGAAAATATGAATAGAAAAAGAAGAGTTAGCGTATAAACTTGGTAACGAGCAAGAAACTAAGATTGAAATCGATCAACTTGCTGAAGGAATGAAAAAGCCCGTAAATGTTTATACGCACAAGAGACCCGATATAACATATCACAACCCTTAAAAATCTAAAAAAAGAAGGGAAATAGTCCTAAGAATCATATATGACTGGAAAAAGACGACAAACTTTACCATGATGGCCACAAAAATCGATTAAAACTGAGTAAATTGAGTCTAGAATTCACTGTCAAAATGGCCGACGTGGCATTGAAAGCCTCGTTCACGTGTTTTTTGCAAAACCGCTGGACACTCTGCCTTCGGATGTCGTATTAAAACGCGTGCGAGTAGACGCAAGTTGCGTTCAACACGTTCTTTGCTTTCAGACATGATCGATCCCTTTTTCTGCAAAGAAATAATTTCATTTTTTACTGTTCATGGCCATCAGTGCAAGAATAAGTGAATCAGCAACTAATTTTCTTCAGGCCACTCGTCCGCGTCATTAGTTTGTCTGTGATGTCATTAGCTTCAAACTGTGCTCTCTGAGTTCAGTTTACAGTTGCGTTTCATTGAAGAACATTTTGCAAACCATCCCTCCAAGACGTTGTTCAACAAACGAAACGGCACGGCCTCGGATTGGGTTTTGAATTACGTACATTCCATGCTCCCCTATTTTCAGAAGATCGATTAGTCCTGAAGCCGTATTGTACTTTTCGAGGTCAGTTTATACCGTAAAGTTTACTACCTTCATTCAGTCGGACTTCCATATTATTTCCCGCTTCAGCCGCTTGTATTTCCATCGTTAACTTTCTAACTAGAACTACATGAGAAACGAGAGGGGGCGAGGGGCAATCAGTGCTAATGGAGGCGGCTATTTAACGGTCATCCATTCATTTATATATCCATCATTTAATATCCATCCAGAGCTATCAACATTTATAAAATTACTAGTGCATTCATTAAATCAGTTATTATCGCGTCAATGCTCTGGAATTTCTTCTTTCTATTAAGCGATGAAAAATAACATAGTACTGAAATCGGATATGAAAGCATAGTTTTGCCAAGAAATTTGGCAATTCAATCTAAGCGTCAGTTATTGATGATAAAAAAAACATGTATATTACAATAAGGCAAATACAATATGTAAATCAAGTTTAATGTTAAATGTAATACAGTGCAGTATTCGGAGAGATGCCAATATCGCACGTAAAAATCTGGCTCAAAAAAAAAAAACGCGGGATCTTCCAAAAACTTTCTAAGCTTGTAAATCCGAAATGTGCCCTCAGACTTAGAGCTGTTCTCTGTTCAAATTAACCTGACCTTTGCCTTTCGGCCTTTAGCAGTATCACGTGACACAAGTTAAAGCATGCACAGAGGTTGCCGTTGAGTCGCGGTCTTCAACGGTTGCGCCATTAATACAGTTGTCCGTTTGACCTTTTTCTGAAAGGATAAAAGAACTCACCTTCTTACAGAAGAAGGTGTAAATGATTTTTGACGTCGAGGTACGTAAACAACCACCCAAATTTGCTCAACCGCCGTCTAGATTTCCATCGTACATCACGCTCATCACAACTTCGTGTCATTGGTGACGGTTGAGTTATTGTGATGCTTTGATTCTCTCCACAGTCTGTATTTATATTAAGACTTTTTGTCTTTGTACTTAGTTAGCTAAAGGGCTGAACAAGCTGAACCTAGCATCCACTGAGGCAGTGAACACCGAAGCGAACAGGGAATTTGGGAAATGTTGCCGGCATTGAAGGTGAGAAGATTTTACCAAAATACTGTACAGTGGCTCCATGTTTATTCAAACTGCTCGCCTAGAAAGCTTCGTACAAGGTAAGGAAGATATTTATTCTTTGAAAACGTATCAGGATATTTCATTCCGGCTTTAGTTTAATCGATGAGCATCACGAATTCATCACATGGAATTTTTTTGCGAGGCGGATTTCATAACACAAATACAGTTCCTTCTACATGTAGTATCCAGTGGTTTCCGGTTAAAACAGAGGCGTTGTCGTTTATGCTTTCATCTGATGAGTTGTCGCTACCGGATCGGATGGTAGAAGAGAGTGCTAAGATTTTGGAACTTGTCCACCGATCTCTTTCAATCGTCAGCTATACTCAGCCTTTTATGTAAATATTTGTGGATTAGCTTTATTTTTATTTTATACCTTTGTATACTTGGTATACTTGATGTTGTAATTAGATAGGCAGGTCCACATCAGCCATTGGCTGACTTTTACCAACCTGTGTCAACAAATAAAGCTAAGTATGTATGTATGTATACTCCGTTCACACCAAAGCTTAAACGTGTTAAAAATTAAAACACGTTTAAGCTTTGGTGTGCACGGGATATCAGTTCTTATGCCATGACTAGGACGTTATTTTAGCAGAAAGGAGACTGCCCACGTTGTTTACACTGCCATCCGTGTTTTCCGGTTAAACTCAGTATTCCGCTCACTCGCGGTCTACGATTGGAGAACAAAACAATAGATGATGCAACACAAACAATACCCCTAGCCCTGATAACAAAAAAAAGCTACAGGTCATAACCATAGGAAGCCAGTGAAAATATGGGTCGGGACGGGCTATAGGGTTACTCACTCATTGCTCTCAAAATGTTTCGGGAAGATATATATGTTGTGCCGCGTAGCACTATGAACACATACAAGTGATGGAACAGAGAATTAACTCTGGAGTGTAAATTAAAGTGCTAATAGAAACCCATGAAAAACCCACTGGGCGTTAGCCCTAGTAAAGGGTATCAGGGAACCACACGAGGCAAAGAAAAATTCTTATGACCTCGGTGAGAATCGAACCCACGACCTCCGGATTAGATCTACCGTTGCTTACACTGGGTCGAACTGGAATCGAACCCACGACCTCCGGATTAGATCTACCGTTGCTTACACTGGGTTCGATTCCCACCGAGGTCATCAGAATTTTTCTTTGCCTCGTTTGGTTCCCTGATACCCTTTACTAGGGCTAACGCCCAGTGGGTTTTTCATGGGTTTCTATTAGCACTTTAATTTACACTCCAGAGTTAATTCTCTGTTCCACCATTTGTATGTTTCGGGAAGAGTTTCCGCACAGCGCCGTACATTAATTATACATGCTATGCTGTCATACTAACCCCGTTCCAAGAGCGAATAGAGATTGTATGGGGCTGTACAGAAATCTTGCAAAATGTTACTTATGGTACAAGTTGGGAGAACTTGGTTACCCGGCCTTTAATCCCCAATATCCATTCGAGGCCTCCTTCGACTCAGATTTCACTTGTACCTGGTCAATTTTAAGGTCTTGCCCCTGTCATCGCTAGTTTTACTTCCTAATCCATTTGCTAAATTTTAATCTGTAGTTTTACTTATTTATCCATTTACCTACATGGGTCTTCGTGTCCCGTTC
Source organism: Galaxea fascicularis (assembly GCA_948470475.1). Taxonomy (NCBI): domain Eukaryota; kingdom Metazoa; phylum Cnidaria; class Anthozoa; order Scleractinia; family Euphylliidae; genus Galaxea; species Galaxea fascicularis. Next base: position 31,757,141 of record OX419338.1, read on the forward strand.
GCACTCGCCCTTTTGGGCTGGGTTGACGACTTTGTTCTTGTTTAGTTGCTTAGTGTCAAAAGCGCCGGCGACCGTCGTAGTCTCGCCGGCTATGATTCGCCGGTAAAAAGAGAAAATGTATGGGGAATAATGGTGTTGTTGCCCCCTGAGTCTACTTTCTTAGATTCTCCTTCTTCTAAAAATCTTTTTGACAACCCTGCTTATATATATACTATGTAATATTAATATCTGTGTTGAGCCGACCCTATATAGCTTTAAAACAAATGTATTCTCCTCAAGTTCGCATACAAATGCTACGCACGGTATAGGGAGAAGTTGTGTAGACATAAACTCAACTGATTCCCAGAGATGGAAATAAGGGAAAACAGATTGATAGGTCATTGGCAGCTGGCTTCGTCCAGATAACGTTTTTATTTTATTCTTGTGAAATTTTATTATATTATTTCATTTTTGTTGGCAACTTTGATTGGTAATTACCGATCACCGGCTGTTATTTCCATGCCTGAACTATTATGCCTGGTGTTCAATTCTGTATCCTCACTCTCCGTATGCTTGGCAAACTAGTGATCGTAAGCCGGGGAAGTCAGATGGTGGTTGTTATATACCTCTTACTAACCGAGTTTGAGGTCCGTACTGTAAGTTATCATATGACCCGTAGCCCCCCCCCCCCCCCCCCGCACGCTTTCATTTTAAAACTGTTGAGAAAATCCCCGTATGAGTACGCGTTAGCACGAGCAGGGCCGGAAAAAGCCCTACGGCCCTGTTAGGAACACGTACGGCCCCGAGCTGAAACGATTTTAGAGGATTTGGTTGGGTCTAACCATGTAAGTTTATTTTACAACCAGTCTTAACGCGCCATGAAGAGCCCAAAGAGGCCATATGATAAAATACTTATTGACTGAAAGATTTTGGTATTATCAACACAGCTGATAAATGTAAATTGACCACCGTACAGGGATTCTAAAAGCTGACGTTTCGAGCGCTAGCCCTTCGTCAGAGCGAATCGGGCTAGCGCTCGAAACGTCAGCTTTTAGAATCCCTGTACGGTGGTCAATTTACATTTATCAACTCTGTTGATAATACCAAAATCTTTGTGTACTACTTCCCCACCGACGCAGCACCACAGTTTCTTTAGAAACTATCCCCTTTACTTATTGACTGAGTTAGGTCGGGCGCCGAACGGGAAAGTAGCTATAGTTTGCTCTCGGTCATCGCGACCGGCCCTCCCATTCAGTCAATAAGTAAATAATACGGACCGAGTTTTTTCCCGTTCGTTTATAAATTAACGGGAAAAAACGAGGATCCGTAACTTACAATACGGACCGAGAAAACGAGGTTAGTAAGATATTTATTATATCTTTGGGGTTCATCGTTCGCGCGAGAAAGAAAACTTTCAAATTTGCCAATCACAGCGCGCGTGAATTGTTGAGTCAGTAATAATGCACACAGCCTGCGTCACTGGCATGTGCTCGCGCAAATATTGGGACATGTGAGAAAAATAATCGTAAAAAGAATTAAAAAAAAAAAAGATGTGATTTAATCCACATTCAACATTATTTTGAACATAAAAGCAAAATTTGAAGATGAGAGTGTTAATAATTTTCAGTAAAAAAACTTCCGGTCTGAAAGCTCGCTCAAATACAATGCAGTACAATAAACTTTATTTAGAGAGGGTGTCGTATTAACCCAAAGAGTTATCTAACTTACGGTCCTCTCAGGGTCATTTTATGAAAGAAATAAAAAGAAACCTTTTCCTCGTACATTGTCGCGTGATATAAGTAATTGGGAATTTTTTCCGAACACTCGACAAGTGCTAGAAACAGTCGCGTACGGCTCGTGTTTCTCCACACTTTTCTCGTGTTCTTAAAAATTCACGCGTACTTATGTTACTCAAGAATACACTCTACGCGTTTTCTGCTACTTTATTGAAGGGTTAAGTAGCACTGAAGATACATGTATATTGTCTTTGTTGATTGCTTTGTTTATTGTCAATAACAGCACGATTTCGTTGACCAATCGCATCAGCGACCAGAGTATTTATACCGCCTACTGACGTTACACAAATCACTTGACTCTGATGATGACTTCCGCTCAGGTTGTCGAAACGTCAGTCAGTGTCACCTAAAACAGTCCCTCTCAGGGCAACACTCACCCGGACGATCGTACTTCACTTGGTCATCACAATTGATATTGTGAATGATGTTTATGAAATAAATCATTTGCGAACTGCGGAAATGAGATGAAAAGAAGAATGATCCTCGCAGTTGTGAACGCAATTAATGCAATTGCGTAAAGAAGCCTGAAAAATAACAAAAACAAAAACAAAACATCAGGACTTCAACGGGGTTTCAACAATCGATATTATGCTTCAAGGGATTCTTTGTTAATTGTCCTTGTCCAAGTGTAATTTGATGTTTGTTTACATTTATTGCGTAATTTTCGTGATATCAGTTCAAATGCGACGCTGACCGTGACTGCGTTGAGCCATAATAACTGAAGTTTTATGGGATCAAGTGTACATCTTTCTTTTCTTTACTCAGGGAGCATTTCGTTTGACTGAGTCAGGCGGAAATCATTTAACTGGATTTCGGTTATACGTGGTTGGAAATGATAACAAACTCTGCTAATCGGGGTGAAATAATTTTCCGATTAATAATCCCTGAAGATTAAAAGTGAGATTTGCGACTAATGACCGACGAAAAACCTCAAAAGAAGATCTAAACTTGCCTTATCTCTTCAAACAGAGCTTCCTTCACAGCACTTAACTTGTTTTCGAAGTACTAACCACATCGACACTTGCAGATATAAAGAAACCCTCTCGCCGACGACATTTATGTTTAGTGCCTGATTGAACCAAGCCATGTACTCCTAAATACGTTTTTGTTTGCTCCGAGAATGCACGACAAAGCATGTGCCTCTTGCGCGTTTCTTCGATTTGGTGGAAAGAAAGATAACTTGCCACCGTTGAAAAGACGCTGTGGGCATTACATACTAAATATTCTGCCATGCTGAGTAGCACTGGCAGGCGAAATCCTATACTGTGACCACTGAAGCGAAACCAAATTATTCGGAAGTACTTTTTACGTTTTTCTGTTGTGCTGTTTATTATGCTTCGCAAGGGACATTTGACTTGTTGGTCAATTGAAACGCCACAGATTAACCGTAAAGTCCAAAGTCAACACCAATGACGTGTAACGAAATTTCTCTTGTCCATGGGATTTTGGATATTCCAGTCAAATTTATGGGGTTCCCTTGAGAGCCATAGGGTCAAGAGGAATTTTATTGTTTGTTTTTGTTTTGGCAAACTGTGGATCATTTTAACTCATCTCGGAAGTGATAAATCGTTTCTCGTTATCACACTGAAACAAAGAGGAAATTCCGGAGCTGCTCCAGGCGTATCTCACAGCCACGCTGTGTGATCGTGCTCAAAGCCTGAATTTGAACAGGGTTTCGAAGTATCTGACTCGATTAGATCAAAATTGATAGATCAAAAGGTGATCTCGATGGCATAAGAACTCAAGCAATATAAGGCGACGTCGCCGACATTCTCATCCTCAGCTGTAAGTAATCCGTGGTTTGTGTTCCAGCAAGGAGAGATGTGAGTGCTTGGGTTGGTTAGCGCAAGATGCGCTATTAAGTGGATGCCTTCCTAAATTTGTTGATTGTAAGTAACACCATTCTTCCTTGCATTTTTCGTCTATGACTTAGTCGAAGAAAACGTGGAATTGCATTTCAACACCATATTCATACTTTATTTATCCTCGGATTGAAGAGTTGCTATACTTAACAATTAGATATGAGCTCTAGATTTCTATCGCGTCATAGCTTAAGAGGGCGCAGCCCGAATCAGCTGTCGCGCAGAGAAATCGAGAGCGAATAATCTAATTGTTTTAGTATAAATCTACTAGTCCTTCAAAACTAAACAAGTAAATTATGTAAATTCTCCCCGCATACACTTTGAAAACACGAAGAAGCGGCCGCTATGTTGTTGACAAACGCTACTCACTGTCTATCACAGAATAGATGGCGAGTAGCATAGCCAATCAGAGACCGGAATTCGTGATAGAACACTAGTAGATTTATACAAAAGTTATATATACGCACAAAGGCCAGACCACAACATCGGGAACTAGGAGATCAGTGTGTGGGTTCTTTAACAAGTTATCTTGAACAGGGGTTGTGAGACGAGACCTACTATTTATCCTCCTTATCCGAGAAGACCAGAAAGTCTTACTATTTGCAGATGTCATTACGAACGCAGCATTTTCTCCTCGGTTATTTAAAGACCCCTAGGGTTGGTCCGGTCGGGGTTTCAACCCACCACCTCCTGCACGGATGTTCGGTGCTCTACCAACTGAGCCGACCGGTCGGTGGTTAAAGTAAGGAGTTCAGATTGTCCTCTGGGCATGGATGGTGAGCACCTTTTCAGAACTCACTGAAACTAAAGTAGATCTGGTGTCCCAGGCGGGTTTCATCTTTTCAAGGCAGAGCTCAATACTCAACAGTTCCTCCTTCACGTGCTTTCCTACTCTATCCAGTATCGCCGTGAATTTGTAACGCGAAGCCTTACTCTGGCTGTGCTGCTACCTTTTTTTTGGCCAAAAATAGTGCGTTACTGAACTATTTATTGCCAATGAACGCGTTCCTCATCTTTTGTTGGCAATTTGGCACACATTTAGATCCATTTGATTGCTTGTTATCAAAACCCTCATAGGAGTTCCGGCAGATATCGACTCAGGAATACGCAGCTTGTCTCAATATGAATATTTGGTTACTAATCCGAAAACATGATTTGATCGTTTGGGATTTAATGCTCTTTATGGTACACATGCTAATTGTGATAAGAAAAGATTGACATTTCCCATCAGCTTTGTTTAGTTCCTTCGAACAGTTTCTCGTAACAGCAAAGCGTCGGAGTCAAGATTTTTATTCTGTGAGGTCAGTGGGTTGACACGTCCCGTTCGTGATGAATTCTCTTAACCTTCAAAGATACCTGAAATTAATGACTTTTGGACTCTTTTGAACTACAACTCTCATACGCTGCTCGAAGTTGACGCCTCTCGAAGTTTCTTTTGGAAACGGTCGCCCTATAGTGCTTCCGAAAAAAGCAAATAAAAATAGAAACAGCCTGTTCAGTCTGCAGAGTCCGCACGCGGTCTGTCAGGCGATGAGAACGGAGCAGAAACACTTGCGCCACATCATTGTAGGGAAGATATCGTTGACGTCACCTATTGTCATTAATCGCGTTTACGGCAAATGTCAGGCTGAAATTTTCCGTTTACCAAAAACTCGTGAAATTTATTTGGTTTCAGCTTATATTTTGCCTGTTAGCCACAGCTATAGAGCAACTACTAAAAACAGAGAAATAAGCTAGAATAAGAGAGTTTTCTTGGTTTGATGACAAGCAGCAGCCTGCCGTTTGCCGTTGGCCGTAAACGAGATGCTAAATCTCTCTAACGTGCTGACCAGAGCCTCATTGCTTGTTGAAACAAAGGGTCTTTTGTTCCTGTGGTCGGCACATTTGAACAACAAAGGCAATGTTTGGAAACAGATATCTTCCCAACGAAACCTGCGGAACTATGACTGAGAGACTTTGGTGAGGCCTTTGACCTGATCTATGCTCCCCATGCAAATGTCTTTCCTGTCCCGCTGAATAGCGTTCACATCGCCATGGAATTGCAGCTAGTATTGAAGGTCTGATTACGAGTTTCATTTCATTTATGTTGACTACATTTTCATTCAATTTCACTGCATCGGCATTCCACATAATACAGTTGGCCCTTCCCTTCCCCTCCCTTCCATCCCCCCCCCCCCCCCCGCCGGCCCCCCTTCATATGCACCGTTTTAAATTTCGCTTGGAAGGGTGAGGGGAGCGGGGAAGACCCAAGTACAAGTTTATCACATTTTGAATGCTGATAAAGGCAAACGAAACGTTGGGTCGTGAATTGTAACTTTTTAAGTTACATTCATCAATTTTCAAACCAGAGTAGCATGAACCATGTCTGATTGTCCACCTGGTTGCAGTGTGAACTTGAACATATCTTTTTAATTGTTCTTGAGTTAAGGAAATTACATCAAATTAAGTCAAATCAAGATCCTTTATCCAGACACAGTTATAAGGTTACCGTATACCTTCAGGGGTGTCTCGCGTCATTCGGGTTCTCTCGTCGTGTTATTGTCGTGGGTTGTTAAGGATCTAATCGCCGTTGCGTGGCATATTTCTTGGAGAACCGTCTGCCCTTGTTTTATTGGGGCTTAACTGCTTCTCAATCTAACTCAAAACCAGTAGAATCACTCTTCATCAATACTACATCTCAAAAACCTCTTCTATTACAAGTAGCCAAGTGGCTAGTGGCTCTCAAATTTGACCAGCCTAAACCAAATGTCTACTAATCCAGAGCTATATAGCAGACTATCGCTAAGGTCAAGCAGTGATACTGACTTAAACCCCTAATAGTGATCATCGCTTAATTTCTCCTTATTGTAACACTGCTCAACCAAACATGAAGGTTGTGAGAAAAAAAGGAAGTGATGAAGAAGTGACAAAGGTCTCGGTTGTTTATCAAATTCTCATCATCATATCCATAGAAAATGCCTGGAGTAAAGTAAAACTTTATCTACACAGGGTAGCCCATTCAGCTTTAAGGCTGGTCTCCATAGGGGCCCTGTATCTTAAATCTAAATTACGTACATCAAGAAATTTTCATGTAAATAAAATATATGACTAGAAATTTTAGAACTACATTACAAGCCTAGAACTACAATGCAGAATCACATTTAAGCCTAAAATAGAATAAAATCAGTTGAGATAAAAAGAAATGTCTTGCTCGGCGGCAGAACGTTTGAATGTTTTCACTCTGCACAATGTTTAAAGGGAGTTTATTAAAAATTTCTGCGCCAATAAAAAGAAAGGTCCTTTTACCAAAATTTTGTTTAACGTTTGGTAAGGATAGCCTCATACTTTGCCTTGTGGAATACTAATTGTGAATGCTCAAAAATCTGGTAATATATAATGAAAAGTACAAAAGTATTTGAGTACAGTGTGGGGAATATACACACTGAGAGTAGGGTTTGTAACACCAACTTGAACGTTGTAATGTTGCCTTCATCCATTCTTAACTGTTCATTTCTGATTTCAGTTCACAGGCCAGAAAAGAACTGTTCCTCAGTTTTGAATTCCAAAACTCGGTAAGGTTTTCCTCTCTTATTTTGCCATATAATTATTGCTAATTAGTCTCGATATTTTATTGCGTACATGGTCTGATGCTTGTCCATGTAAGTTACGCTCCCATTCCCAACTCTCACAATCTTATCAATATTCTAGGCTTTCATTGTTTAAGATAATCTTACTTACACTCATCTTTTACTGTGACCTCTTTCTTCTGTCAGTGGAGGGTGCAGAGTAGTCGGACACCACCCTGTTGTCTGGGGACATGCACAGTTGTTTGTGTTTACTTCTGGATTGCACACAGAAGGTTTCTGTCCCTCAAAGGGTTGGCTCCTACTCCGCACGTGATCTCCACCAACTATTTTGTATTCTAATATACATATCCACTCTCTTCTCATTCTTCTTTTTTCTATTTACGATGGTGGACGCTAGCTTTTTGTCTTCTCCTACGAATTTTGGCTCTCACAATAATCGTTGTATTTGTTTTTGCCTTCTTCCTCGATGATTATGGTAATAATTTCGATTCGTCGAGAGGGGAAAAGGTGTGTCCATTTTTGATAACAACATCTTTTATTTAAACACGATATTGATTAAAGCAACAAGATTGCTTGTGGGGTCGTGTATCTAGCAGGGAGGTAAAACGCGTAACTATGTGCATTAAAAATGAATTGTAATAATAATGATAGTAATAAATGCGTTGTTCCAATTTGGGAACATTTAGAGCGAATACTATTCACAAATTGCTTTGAATGTTAAAATGGTGTTAAAAAACACAGGGAAAGTTTCCCTGTTGCATATACATTCCTCCAAGCAACCTCCTATTCTTTACATAAACTTCATTCTTATGTCTGACCCACGCATAGAAACCCCAATTATCTTCGGAATTTCTGATTCCTCCGTAAACCCAGGCGAGGCTTCAGAATTTCTACTCTTCCCCCCCCCCCCCACCTCCCTCCCCAAAATAAAAAGCGCAGGCGAGGAATCCGAATCTCTACTTCCCCCCCCCCCCAAAAAAAAAAAAAAAAAAAAAAAAACAGCGCGACTTACATACACTAACACACAGAAAAATCCCTTAAAAACACAGGAGACGATTCAGGTTCTCTGATCCCCCACAAGAAAACAGGAGAAGATTCCCCATTTCTACTCCCCCTAAGAACACCACAGGAGAAAATTCAGAATTTCTGCCCCTCTCCCCCAGAACAAATAGGAGGATCGGAATCTCTGTTCCCCCCAAGAACACAGGAGAGGATCATAGGCGAGGGGTCCAAATACAAAAAAAAAACAAAAACAAAATAGCACACATCGCGTAGAATCCAGTGTTCGACACTAACGCTTGTCCGATTGCCCGGGGCAAGTGAAATACCTCTGTTGGCAAGTAAAACAACTCCAAGGCTTGCCCGATCGGGCAACTGGGATTTTTGTTGGAGTAATTTATCATTGATTTGACTTGCAACCATCACCGGAGAAGTGTCTAATAATGTAACGAAATGACCGTAAACCTGAGCAACAAATAAAGCAAACTTAAGACTCCTTGTTGTGTTATTTATTTCACTGCTAATTGTATATGGGTACAAACCTGAAAGCATTTCCGTAGCCGACTAGGAAATACAAATGTTCGAACATCCTCAAACATTACAATGTTGTAGCTGCCATGTTGTTCTCCACGCGAAAGGAATGCTGGTTACAACAGGGTCCAGTTTCCACGCGGCTAAATTCACGTCCATGTTACATACATTTACGAATACATCTGTAAATGTTTGGTTGAAATGAGTCTGCTACAGTTCGGTTTTGTCAGAAAAAAAGCGAAATCAGGGCGATGACAACGACGAAGGAACATCCGAAAAGGGTGGGAGTTCGAAAGAACAAAGACTGGATGAAAGCGTTGTTCCCGAAGTTCCGAATCTTAGTTAGTTATATCGTTTATATTATTTTTCTTGGGTACAACTTTATGTTACCTTCATAACAAGATTGAATTTGTGGATTTTTAACACAGCGGCACATTGTACTTTGCTTTGGAACTGACTGATTCGCACAAAATGTCAACAAAAGTGCCAAAAAAAACTACAATTCAAATTTATAAAGTAAAATTACAATTTTATTTACAGACCTCCTTTGAGTTCTAAGGGGCAAGGGTTCGTTACTAAGTGGGCAAGCAAAAAAATACAAGGGAAACCAAAAACACAAACCTGGTTGCCCAAAGGGCAAATTAGCAAGCAAGTTAGTATCGAACACTGGAATCCCCAGTCAAGTACGGTCAACCAAAAAACTTCCCGTCGGGGTAAGGGTCAGTGTTTTGCCGTTTTTCACCGTGGCATTACTGTATGAAACATACATGAAGGTAGAGACAATACATTAAGTCTTACATGAGATGCCCGCTATCAAAATAAAAAATATGGCCGCTCGATCGGTGAAATGTTGTTTACGATTTACAAGACGTTTTCTCGAACATTTCTTCGCGCGGACCTCTCCTCAGGGGTTCAGCCTAAATTTAAAGGAAGAAAAAAAATGACTTTGTATGATATTCCTTGGTGTGAAAGACTGTGATGGTTTTGTTGGCATACGATAGACGACAACATTTCTACTGGTACCCTTCGCATTCTCCGCTAACTTTGGTCGTAACCCTTCCGTGAAAGTCTTCGAACGTGCTTCTTCGAATGTGCTTCTCCGAAACAAAAGTGGTGAGATTCAGCTTGATTTTTAGCGGAAAAAACCACAGCGATCTGATAACTTGGTGTAAATCTAAGGTAAGATCTTGAATACAATGTTTCCTGTCATTTCTATTCCGGTGGTACCCATGCCCGCGAAAGTCCGGGATGTGACCGGGTATTCTACGCGACGGGAGAAGATTCTGAATCTCTGTTTCCCCAAAGAACATAGTCCCTAGAAGATTCAGTATTTCTGGTCAACCAAACAACCTGAGAGAAGATTCTTACATGCATTTCTCCCTGGGCCCAGTAATTGTTCACATTAAATCCGTTAGGTTCTTCCTTGGTGTTTGAATCGAGATCACATTTGCAATGAACGTTGCTGTCGCTTTTTGGTCCATTCAGTTACGTTACCTGGAAACGAGTGTTTCGAGCCCGCGATTTTGGTCTCGCTCTAACCACTGGCTGGATTTCAAGTGTTCGCGGAAATGTTGATTTTAGCTTACATCGTCTGATATCTGCATTTTCTGTTTCACTGTTGCAATTGTTCACAGTGAAAGTATTTTGAAGTTCTACTTCTTGGGAACAAGCTTATCTTATCTAAACTAAGAAAATAGAGAATTGAACATTGACACATCATCACTGTTAGTTTGAATTCAAAAGGGGACACTTTAGCCTTAAAGAAATCCATTGGACCAACCAATATTGCCAACCCGAAAACTCTTCTGTTTCATTTTACTGCTACCTCTTATAAGAGCCACACTTAGACTTACTGAAACGTAATGTTGTGTAATGAAAGATTGAAAAGGAGAGTTTGCTTTAATCAACTTAGTTGATAGGTTACCTTACCTCCTTACTGGCCGTCGTACCTAGAGGTACATAGGACCTCCTTTGGAATTTTCAGAAGAGGCTCTTGGGTAAAGGCCAGCCTCCACCAAACCCTGAGATATGTGAACAGACCACAGCACCAGAAGCTAATATTCTACTACTCGTTTTGATGAGGGTGGGATTCTACGTCCCCTTCCAGTTTTGTATCGTGGACGGTAAAGAAGGCAAGACAAATGGTTTAACGCCTGAACTTTAACGTCGCGTACAGAGCCAGTTGTTTTAAGACTCGTGTTTGTGGTACAGTCTAAGATCTCAGAACTCGCGACCTGCCGCTCGGCAGTCCGCAAATTCACCAAGAGCCAGCCGGACGACGGTCAATTAATAAATTGTCCACAGAATGGTTTCGAGAGCAAGTGATTCCAGCCTCTTTACATGTACAGTGGCCGAAATGTATGCTACCAACTCAGTTGATAAACTAAAAAATTCCTTGGTTTATAACACTGATCAAGGGTGGATACCTGAAAGAAAAGGGGGAAGGGTAAGTAAGTAAGTAAGTAAGTAAGTAACTTTATTCATGTATCAGTCGTTCTAGCTTTTGCTAATTGGTGACAATTTGAAAGTTAAAAACTAAAATACATCTATACACAAATTGCAATTTAAAAGTGACCAATGTTCCTATGGAATTTGCGAATGAAATCTAGAGAAAAGTCTATTCATATCCTAAGAACATAAATATATTGTCAGCTTGTGCATAAATTACACTTCTTGCATCCTTCATTTTAGATCAACATTGCCAAGTCTTTCTACCTTATTTGTCGTTTAAAAGAGTTTAAAATGCTCAAGGTACGTATAGGCCCTAAACATTTCAAAGAATGACTCCCATATTTCCGAGAGTTAGGTCTTTATCAGCAAGGTGGATACAGCAAGGCCGAAGTTTGAAATTTAATAACTTGTTTATTGTATGGCTCTGATTAAAGTTTCAATAATCGCGACTGTTTCCGTCGTCTGTCCGGCACCAACTCGTTGGTAATTTAACCCTGTGCGTTCACGGGTCTCCTGAAATTCAAGCCAGTCGTCAGGGCAATAGAATTCAATTTTGGGAAAAAAAATAAAAAGCAATGTGCCTTTAAATTACCTTTTGTTTTTGCATAATTCGTAATCAGCTTGTGGGCATTACGGGAAAATAATGCCCCAGCACTTAGCCGGTCAGAGCGGGCGTTACATCGGCTACAAGCACCAGTCATATAAATGATATCTTTTATTTGTCAAGTGTAAAGAGAATTATAAATTTGCAACTTCTAGCTTAATGAATATCACATCAGATATGATACGAGAAGTTAAGGTCAGTCATTATAAAGTAAGGCTATAGGTCACTATGAAGCTGTAGCCCACTTGGGTAAAAGACTGGGATCGAGAGTGGCGGTACGAGGGATTGTGTGTGTTTCTCGTAAAAGCTTAGGCAAACAAACAGGGAAGATGATTTTCCTCATTTCTATTCTGCAAAATGTTAATTCCGTGACGCTCCTGTGATTATTCTTGCATAGGCCACACCGCAGCTTTCAACATGTTTGTAAGTCGCGCTTTCCCTCGGCAACCCACAATCACTTGCGTAGCTACTCTAAATCCAAGTGTTACTCTTTTCTAAAGCGATGTTTGCAACTGTTCACTCCTGTTCTGCATAACGTGCTTTCAATGAGTGTGCTGTTAATTTCGGCTGACAAAGTGTAAACGAAGGCGGTTCACTCTTGTAACACCTAGGACTGACAAGTGTTTTCTTCTCCCTCTTATAACGCTGGTCAATCAAACATAAAGTTTGTGAGAAAAAAAGGAAGTGATCAACAAGTGGCAAAGATCTTGATTGTTTAACAAATTCTCCTCAACATTACCATAGAAAATGTACGGAAAACAGTGTGGAGAATATACGTGCTGATCTTAGGGTTTAAAGGATTAAGATTTCACTTTTGAGTACGTACTAGACAACACCCATTACTCGAGGTTACACATATAGCAAGATTGGAGGGATCTATCGTACTACTCGGACACGCCTCCCATTCCTGAATGGGATCCTAGTTTTACGAGATTTAAAATAGATAGGGGCTCCTAGCAATTCAAATTATTCCTTCGGCAAAATGCAAAAGGAAAACGGCTTTTCCCGTTTATTAACTCTAATATTTTCAAGTGTCATGTTTCATGTGTAAATTATATAAAACCCCTTACATTAAACAAATAGTTCTCAGAATTTCTGTCGGTTTTAGCCTTGGGCGCTCGTGGTATTCGAGAGCAGGGACTATGTTTTCACTACGTCCACGGCTCACAGAAAAGCGTTATAAGTACTCTTTCTCCCTAATTTCAAGGCTGCGAGGCTAAAACAAGAATATTTCTGAGTCAGTGTTAACGTGGCTTGAATGTCAGACCCCGGTTTAAAAAAGGACTTATAAAAAGAATATTACGTCATTTTTAGGAACAGTACGTTTGTGAAACCAAAATGAGCACTTACAAACGTTACTGTACTATTGCTGTAAAGTGCTCCAACCTTTTTTGTCTCGGAATGCAGCGATGAAAAAGGAATGCAACTTGAAAATATAAGCCAGTTTGCTCAGTCGAACTCTTCCCCTTTGTCTCTCGTAAAAGAATCGCTAGGAACTGGTTATGGCTATTTGTCGGCGGATTCATTTTAGTGGTTCAAGGACATTCTTGATGACGAAATGTGTTAAGTTGCAGTAAAGATGTATAATCAGAATTAATAAAGTAAAAGTCTCTGAAGCATGGACTAGCCACCCTTAAATTTCACACTATTTAATTTGTGCGGTCGCGTTATTGATGCGCCTGAGTATAGAAATAACATCCTTAATCATAACCACGAAAAGAAAAAGGAAGTCGTCCATGCAATTTAGCAGTTTTGCGCGATGCTTCCTGTTTATTTGGTTTCTTTGGTCATAAAGATTTAAAAGAAATTTTCTTCATCCTCATTGTGCTGGAAATGATCTAATTGCGTTCCTAAAGCAATAGTTTTACTTCCATTATATGGTACCATCAATTATTGCAGGAACCTACCGTGGCTTTCTCGTCAGCTGTCGGAAATATAATCAGTGAGAGGCAGCAGCGCAAGGGAATAATATTTTTCTGACTCCCGCTGTTTATTTTCATCGTGCACCTTACAGAAGTGGGTTATCTTTGCTCGGAGGTAAAATCTGCACTAAATTTTAGATTGCCATCCCAAGTAAACAAAAAGAATTATTTTAGAAGTCAAGGAAGCTAGGTTTGGACACGGCAAAGTCGTGCTTCAGGTTTTGGACCCAATTATATCCTTGGGTTATATCATTTATTAACATTGTCTCAGTGCCCCCTATGTGAAGTCATTGTGTTTGGGATCCTCAATATCTCAGGACGAGTTCTTCTGCATACAGGAAACCCCACTGAGCTTCATTGACAGAGCGAGTGACACAATCAAATTTATTGCGTCTGTTAGTGAAAAGATCCTTAGAAGTTTCCGGCGACAGAGACTATTTTTAATTATGAATGTGCTAAAACCTTTTTCGAGAATCTTTTAATTTCACACACACGTCAAATAAGAAATGTAAATTTCCCGAAGATAACACCAGTGGCCGATTTGTTTCTCTGTAAGCCCATTTTTTATAGGTGCCAAAGGCGAGGGTTTTATTTGTGTTCTAATTTTGTTAAGTCTGAGTTTGAATTTCTGTGTTTACTTGAATGATACCACTCACCACAAGACGCCTTTACGACCAACAAGCAAAGCAAATGCTTGTTTTATGTTTTCACACCCCGAGATAATGTTCTGTAGACGAAACAGGTCTCGAAATGATAAACTTGTAGAGAAAATCTCTCTTGATTCTTCACGAAATCTGTAAAAGGATCCAGTCTTGGTCTAATTAGTTATGGAATTTTTCTGCTGTGTGTCACAAATTGTGGTCAACCAAAATTTTAAATGCAGGAAACAAACAACTATATATGTGTGTGGTTGTCTGAGCTTCTTGCAGTCCTGGTAATTATCGGACGCAGTGATCGATTCATATTGCCATTAAAGGAAGTTGAGCTTGAATTTTTTTTTTCGTTAATTGAACTCCAACCGAAATTTTGTAAGCCCTTTCAAAGACACCGCAATGAATTATCTTCCTTTCTTTCTCGGGCTCTCCTCGTGTGTAGGGTCAGATTTAAATAATTCACAGACAAAGGCTAAATTCAAATTCTGCAATTTGGAAGCGAGTCGCCTGCGGTGAGAATTTGAAAGCGGCCCAGGACCCCAAATTGAAAACATCGCCAGATTAACCTGGGTTGTGGTTGCCAAGGTTATTCGAATAGCCTTGAATTCGACCTGCTCTATAATTACAATTTTTTGCAGGCACCCTGCAAAGCAGCTCTCAAAGACGTAAGTTTCAAATAAAATTGGAAAACATCGCCGCCGGCGAAATTGGATCGTCAAACGCAGCTTTGTGGCCGATAAATTAGTGGCTTGAATGTCCGTTGCGGAAAAGCCCTTCACTGTGGGGGGCAAACCACTGGCGGAGTATTACCAGCTTTTCTATCATTTAAAACTGAAAATATCTCTGCTCTTTGATTCATAAGTACGGTTATATACACCCTTTTTATCCTGGCAAATAGGCCTACAATAATTTAAGACATAGACGTTGATTATCAATGGCTGGCCAGACCGTTGTCTTACTTCACGTTTGGCAAGCGTTTAAGTATACAACCCGTCAAAATTAAAGCGTATATGTGGGGTTACTTTTTAACATAGATGTATTTTCCCAAAAAAAGAGTTTATTCTTCTTTGGTGATTTCCATATTTATACTCACTATCGCTCTAATCAACCAATATTAGCAAAGATTACAAATTTTTCAACATTTAGAAGAAAGTTGCGCAGATTTGTCGTTTGTGGAATAGCTCAGTTAAGAGGATTTTTTCCCTCTGTAATCACCTTCTTTTAGTTCTTTGGAACTGACGTTCAGATCCTGCGCTCTGCAAACCTTAAGCTTCATTCCATATATTGTTGGCCGCCATTCAAGCGTTGTTCCAAAGACGGATATTGACCCAAACAATCGACCGTGTTTCAGAAACACCTATTACGTTAATTGCTGTAATGAAAAGATAACATTCAAACACCAATTCACTTTTCAAAAAACAACCCAAAATATTTTGCTGTGCTCGAGTTTTGTTTACTTTTCTTTATGTAAACAACTGTGGTCACGCTTTATATACGTTTGAGGCATTACCAGAGCTCTTGTAGAGTTATCAACTTCGAAGCTTCGCATTTTCTCTAACGTTCCTTGACCCTTCTCCGTAACTTCCATTTACTATCATGTACTGATGTGATCATGCTTGAGCGGCAGCTAGGGTGATAGCTGTGTTGATACAGTGTTAATTGGCAATGCACACAAATTTCAAATAGGATCATTTCGTTAGTGTCATTTTGCCACATTTGTATTCTTGCCCATCGTCTTTTGAGGATTTAAAAGTACTGTCAATACTTTGTATTTTTTTTTATCTCAAGATACTCGATGCCGAAAATAAAACCTTTTATACTAAGGCAAGTTGCTTCTTAGCATTAAGTTGATGTGAATGACCGCATTTCATCACGACCGGCTATTTATTTGTATTATATGTATCATCTGTTTGAATTGCTGTTTTATGTAAAGAATACAAAAACATCGGTAGAGTGGCTTACAACGAATTACATACACGAAAGGTTACAAAGTGCACTTTCGTGAAAAGCGGTAGAGATATCTTAAGCGCACCTTTAATTCAAGAAGCGGCCGGTTATGTTGTAACAAATCTCTTTGAGGATGCTTCTTTCCATTGGGATCGGATGGCACAGCAGACAGCTAAAAATTCAGTGTTTTTCCGACAGAATGTCTGACGCATAAAACTGCACACAAAGTCTTCACTTTGAGACCAAAAGCGCTGTAAACTCTTAGATAAGCCTGAATACATAAGTTAGGCGCCGCTTCATTGAAAATTATCTTTACATATAACGCAGCACGCATAGGCCTTTAAGAACATTAACAAAGGAGCAGTTATGTTATAGGATCAACACAGTGCTTGAGTTTTTATAGTTCTTCTGATACTGCTTTCCTCACTTGGAATAAAAACAAAATCGGGTAGCAAACAAATCAGTCTTATTCCTTATTTAAAGTTCTTGACGGTGAAGCGGACGAACTGCAAACGGCTAGCAACTGTCAAATACGAGGTTGGCGAGACGTGTCACGTTAATTGTAATGTAGAATTTTCTTGATTATTTCACAAATTAATAGAAGTGTAAACGAACTCTGGTCCAATGCAAAATATTCAGGATGTATTCGGTAATATTCGGTAAAATATTTATTGGTGTAAAGAGGCGGCGATGTAACGAAAGACGAAGAAAACCGGCACAGCAAGTTTAGAATAATGACTGCCTTTTTCGTAAGATCATCGCTACAGACTCCCAAGGAATCCTCTTTCTTTGACGAAACTGCAACTTAGTTTCAGTTCCGATGTTTATGACTGTGAGGCCTTTCGCAAAGTGTTAACCTGCTATTGCGACTTAACCCTTTAAACTCTAAGATCAAAATGCAAACTCTCATCTGCTGCCCCTGCACATTTCCTGCAGACGTAGTAGGGAGAAATTGTTAAAATAGCATGCAAATTCACCTTGTGTGCTCCCCACTATGTTTTATAAAGCGTTGATGTTACAAGGGGTAATTTGACTCTGATAAATACAGATGTCATAAGCGCGTTAGAATATAAGGGAACAGTGTCGGACCTGCATGTAGACAATTTGTACCTGAAAGCTGGGGCACCCGTCGCTCCAACCCAGTCCAATAAATTTGTGTTTTGTAGTAGACTTTTGCTTCGAAAACCAGATTAAAAGTTTTGATATGCCTCTCATTGCAGAAGCCAAATTTATCTAACATCAGCATGTTTACTTTGTCTCAAATATTGGTTGTGTAGAAGCCATACGTTGCGGAATAACCATCCAATATGGCGATGGTTTTTGGCCAAGGCTGTTAATTTAGTGTTTGTACTTGAGATTTTGTACCATCGAACTTCAGTTTTTCCTTAATTGTATCTTAGTTTTACTTTACACCTATGATAATTGCTACTCGTGTGCTCGACACTACAATAGATGTTTTGCCACCTAGCTGTTGATCCCTCTCGATTGAATATGTAGACAATAAGAGTACAATTATCCTAGGACACAGACATTGTATACTGAATATAATTGCTGTAGGTAATTTTTTATCGGCGCCGAAAATTTGAGCTAGCTTGTTGATAGTGGGCGTACAAATTGCGGAAGGGGAGCTTGTATCACTATGGAAAAGGCGTTTGATAATGAATATCTCCTTCCAACATGATTATCGTACCATCATTTTGCTCTTGTCTCGCAAGAAACTGGAAATGTTACCCTGTGAATTCAAATTCAATCTACCTTTGGAGGACGCTATAAAATTGTGATCTTCATTTAACTTCAATTTTACACGAACAGTTTGTGATTGGATTTAAAGCTGTAGCTGAGAAATTGAAACATACTGGGCCCCTTATTTGTGACGGCGGTCAATGTTTTCTTTAGGTTTCGTCGTAAACCTGAAGTTTCAGGATGCAGTCTGGTTGAACGTTGTGCTTCATGTGTTATTCCAGGCGGCTAAAGGCGCCATGATGTTTTAGCACTTTCCTTTACGTTACTTGAAAGTACTGAGAAGCGCAAACAGAACGCTCAAATTATATTTTATCTTTATGCTTCAAATCCATTGTTGTAACAGAAACGAATTTATAGCAAGTCCCTTGATTACGTTTATGTCGGTGTTTTTTTTCCGTCGCACGTAAAATTTCATGCTCTAGTGACATTCAAATAATCGACATTAGAGACTAGCTCAGTTATAGTAGACCTTAGAATGACAAAATTTGCGCTGAATTCCTTGCGGGAAACGAGCTGAATATCCCGTGATGTTTTGTAACGCCCTATTTTGGCCTAACCCACTGGTACGCTGCAAATGGATAAGATGTGGAGGCGGTCTCTTTTATTTTTACCCTATAAAACTGGTAAAGTATACTTTCGAACTCGGCGCTTCAAGCAATCTCAATGTCCTAGCGTCGTTTTCATATTACTGCTAAGACTTTGTTCGTCGCCATCAGACTGTGAATTAACATCAGCCGCATGGCAGCTGTGGTGTTTTGGCTAATTTTTAATATCACAAAAAAAAAAAACAATTTTGTGTTTTAAGTCGAGATTTAAATTGCAAGAAACATAAAATTTAGCCGTACACTGGCGATGCAGTTTTCACGGTACATTGCGTAAATCCTTTTAATTGCGCTGAATGTTTTATTTCAGCTATTACAATTTGTTTGATCTCTTTGAAAATACCGAATACCGACAGATGCAAAGTAACTCTGCGTTAGTATTAGCGTCATGACTAGGGATTCAGGCCTGAGGCAAAATAATGTGAACTGTCAACAGCAATTCACGATTGCATGCGGTTTTTCAAATTCACGACCTTGTCTTGGTAGTTTCTTGCATTTTCTTGCGCATCTGAAAATTCAAACGTGTTCACACACAGCAAAAAAATCAAGGCAATGCTGACCTTAAATACTACAATTGAATGCCTATCCTTGTCACAAGTAAATACATAATTAAAATTGTAATGTCTAGGTACCGTCAAATATTTATTTAAGCAATATTCACCCTTGCTTTTGGGAAGGAAAGTTCTTAACAAATTTCAACTGTTTTCCCCGTAGAGTGAGATCTAAGGTGGCGTATTCCTGTAAAAAATTTGATCCAAACATTGCTATTAAAGAGAACGTTGCCTAATAGGTCACTTTGAAAAGTGAGCGTACAGTCTTTTATTTAGGAAAGTTTGGTGGTTTCCGTCCGAGCTTCCAAAACGTACTCGTCAAGACTTCGAAGAGCTTCT
The DNA here is from genome assembly GCA_948470475.1 of Galaxea fascicularis. Classification (NCBI taxonomy): domain Eukaryota; kingdom Metazoa; phylum Cnidaria; class Anthozoa; order Scleractinia; family Euphylliidae; genus Galaxea; species Galaxea fascicularis. The sequence continues at coordinate 31,776,686 of OX419338.1, forward strand.
ATTGTAATTGTTCATCGGTATGCTGTTCGGTGTTCTTTCATAGAAATCACGCGAGATGTTCTGTTATGTACTTAAGGACACGTTTTCTCGATTACTTGATCGTTGCTTGGTGCTACCGGACCTAACTGATAACACAGACTCTTCCTTTAAGGTACAACTGGTTGCTAATGGAATACAGTCTAAAATCCTTCATGTTTGATTGACAAAAAGTGACTTTTTAGAGCACCTTCGGCCTCGCACCGAAGACTTGTACAATTTGGTTGCAGCTAAACTGAAAACCATGGTTTCTGAAGATGAGTTCTAAGGTCCGACCATTGAAATCCTATACCTGATACATGGTATTTGTTTTACAACTATATTTTAAAACTAAATTTGTAAACTCAGGTAATACCTCATGAAGTTGAACTGTTTTTGTTGGTGTGTTTTGTCGTGCTTTTCTTTGAACTTTTCAAGAGGCTCTCAAGAGGTAGTCTTGATCAATGTTGGAGTGATAAACGCTGAATGAACAACTAGGTCTATAAGAAGAGCGTTTGAGCGCTTTGCATTTAGAATTTACCCCAGCGTATACTAACGCTAGTTAATTTTTTGCCAGATGTCTCTTTTGTTATTCATTTGTCAACCGATTTTTGTCAATGTGGGAGACTTTTATCGTCATTTACCTCGCATAAGGGAGTAAAATTCTAACGGAAGACCATTAGAAATCTCAGGTTAAGAGATTCATGTAACGTTTTTTGGCTGAAAAAGATGCTGACCCATCAACTACAGCTTTTATTTTACCGGCAGTCAGGGGAAAGTTACCGCAGATGTTTTGGTTATCTGTTTCTTTCCAAGACTTTCTGGAATTGAATCCTTAAAATACTAGTCACCCTTAGTAAGCTTGCGTTTTAAAGAATTTGCAGTTCAGCACGTTTAACCCAGTTTATTTAGTATCGGGTAAATGTAGATCCAATGGCCCAGTCCTCAGTTGTGAAAATGAAAACAGGACTATTCGAATGTAACTCACTAAATGTTGTCAGGGTGCATGTTGCTCAAAGTGGTTAAAAATAAACCGAGAAGTTCTATAAGCGAAAGAGTGAAGACATTCCTTTAGACTCGTTTCGCTTAGCGGTATCAGTTACATCTCAGGTGGGCTTGGTGGTGCTCAAAATTTTAAACGCTTGCGATAGGACTCCGATTGACTAGCGAATGAGGATATTTTGTTAATTTTTATTTAGAAGGGGTCGTGGTGCTCTTTCTTTTCCTCTCATATTTATACTCTGTTCGATTTTGTTGCCCGAAACAAGAGCTGTATAGATCATCGAAGTCTCAGAATTGTACTGCTTCATTGGGAGATGAAAAGGAGCAAATTTTCAAAAAAAATTGCCCGTTAAATCAGTGCTTAAGAAACATCCGAGAGCGAGTTAAATTATACTTCCTAATGCAATAAAGAGCTTTTCTTGACACAGTTTCACCTCGCAACTGCCTCACTTTCTCTTAGCTATTCGGATCCTTTCAGTGCTATTCTCACCTAGACAAAAATGTTTTCTCGAGTTAAATTGACCAGCTCTACAACTTGCTACATCGCGTTTAATACTTTCTTTCAAAAGATATCAGTGTTATATCGTTCTTGACTGATCCGTAAGCTATCAATATTTACCTTTTTGTCTTTGTGAAAAAAATGTGTTCATCTTAACATAGATTTCTTGTTTTCTTTCAAATGACACCGGCAAATGCATTTCGGGTGTTTACACACGTCCAGTTTTGGCTTTTGGGAACAAGCTGTTTCACATTTGTTTCCATGCTCTGTAACTGATAAAGTTTGTCATAAAATCGCATTGTTTCGTGGCCGTTTTCACAGAGATATTTTACCATGGACTGTAGATCTGACAAGTTTCGCCAAATTTGGCTTGTGTTTTTTGACAAATTTGGCAGTTAGGTTCTGAAATCATTATGGGAGACCTTTAAACAAAGCTCTGGTTGCCCAGAGTGTGAGACAAGTTTGGCCTTAATGACAAAATGATATTCAGTTTAAGAATAAAAGGCAGGATATGCCGTTTAAAGCATCTTGATTGCTATTTAACGATAGGTATTCACTTCTATAAAGGATCGATTCTCACTTAGTAAGCAATTATGAGCATTTTTTTCTCTCTCCTCCTGTGGCCAGAGGGCACGAGGCAAATTGTATTTTTCGGTCTATTTATGTAGTTACCTATTCGTGGTTCATTTTCGCTTCCGTTTGGTGGACGATCTTTGCCTTTTTTGTTGTCACGTTTGCTGGTGATATTAACCAATGTAACTTAATTTTGATAATTTTTTTCCAACCGTGAAACTGAAGCATTCTGCCCTAGCTAATATTTCATGTTATAGGTTTTTTCTCAACATTTCCGAATATTTTGACCTTAGACCAAAAGAACATCAGCATCGTCTGCTTTAGACGCCTCGATGACGAGGAATCATGCGCTTCATTGTTGATTCCCTACGACAAACAAATTTTAGAGAATAAACTCTATTTAATGCTCTTTCTCTTAGAAATGTACAAGCGTGGTGTGTCATTATAGCATTCATCATTCTGTCAAATAAAACAAGCATTCATTATTCTGTCAAATAAAACAACGAAAATTCACAGGGTTTCATAACAAAGAGAGAAGTCAACCATGCATGGATTATTTTATTTCAGGAGCTTCTCGCTTTTTGAGCCATAGAATTAAAAAGGATTCTCTTCATCGTGACGAAACACTGTTATCGGCTCTCTTTAAAAAGCAAATACTCAAGGACTTAATCAATTGATAATTTATTAGCCATATACTCTTTTTATTCGGAAGGAGAACTGAATTAAAGATCTCCTGAGAACTGAGTTTAGAATGACAGAAATCACTACGTCGGCTTAAGCAGTGCGAATAATTAAACATTATACTTGGCTACTGAATTGTTTGCACCGATGATGGTCTTTATGATGATTTGACGTTTCGCTGTATAATAACTTCCTTCTTCGCTGTTACGGACCATTCAGTAAAAAAGTATTTAGTTCGTCCATTTTTAACGGAGTTGTGTCTCAGTAGAAAGACTGCACTTGCGGGCAATGAAATAGTTTAGTTTGGCCCAGCGTTTGACCTGTGTAGTCCATGTACTAAACGTGTATTTAAAGTAACCGTAACATGTTTGCTTTGTTAACCAGCAAAACAATGCTATATAAAGTTCCCACCTCACTAAGTTTTTTAAGTTAGTTATAAAAGATGCGAATTTTTAACATTTGCGAACGCCCTAGGTTGGCCACGTCTCGTGGATGAAAAACGATCAGAGTGATAGTACCTTTTATGATCTCCTCAAGTTTCTTATCTAAGATAGCTCGTTATTTTGAAGCCGATTGGCTCTGTAGTAAGCGATGAAGTGCTTTCCAAACCCTCGGCCATGCTAATGGTAGCTTCAAGCTTCTAGAAGGTTCAGTGAGCGATAAAATGCTTTCTAAACCTTCGGCCATGCAAATGGTAGCTTCAAGCCTCTAGAAGGATGCTTGAACTTCGTGAATTCGGTAGTCTGTTGAAACTCATTATGAACCATGCGACAGCTGCCCCGCAGGTAAGTTAAAACAGATAACTAGCCGTGATTCATGAGCATCCAACGATGAATTGGCGTTTTTGTCAACCAGGTAACCTTTTCATGACTTAAAGAAAGCGAAACGCACAACGAGGATCTAAAGCATCTTCCTGACACCTTTTATCCTGTTCTATGTTATAATACTTGTTATCACTTCAAAATCGGAAGGACAAGATTATAAATTAACGGGACATGTATGGCGTCTCGTGGTCGTGTGATTCGTAAACTAAATATTTCTTTTGATGTATTTTAAGCATTCGAACATAAAACCTGGCATGGTTTAGATATCCTTTGATGTAGTTTTGGTTGTTACCATCTTCTTACCTTATATTGACATCAAAGTGTAGACAATCCGTGTGCACACCTCAGTGATCAGAGCGAAAATAAGTTCAGTTTGAAGTCTTCGTCCCCTTTTCAAATGCGCACAATGACAATGCATTGGCAATCGTCAATAGCTAAATAAACGGACGGTTAGTCGACTGCCATTTATGTATTAGTGACCCAAAATATTCCATCACACCTGTGTTAAGACAAACTGTTATTCTGTAAGGGCCTGACTTTAGACTGAGCTCAGCATGACCCATCCATTTCGCCAAGAGTCTTTATTGTTTTATGATGGATTAGTTTGTTTAGAGTACCGCATGGCTCATTCTGTTTCCAATGTTATTCCCATGTTATGTTTTTAATATCAGGCACTCGTCGCAAATGATACTTATTTTGTTGAAAGAAGCTGTGAGTAGTCACACAGCTTGTTTGGTGGGACAATTTGTGTTGTGGTTCATTTCCTGTGTTCTTAGTTCTTCCCTTCTCAAGGCTTAGCTCAGTTGGTGCACTGTTCTATATTTTATCATAAAGCGTTTGGCTGAAGGTTGGGCTCAGTGTAATCAATCTTAGTCAACATGGTCTTGGTTTCCATCCAGAACTAAACAACGGCGGCGTTGGAATAATTAAGTCCGACCGTTTGAACCTCCTTCGGAACCAAAAGGACTTGTGAGCGCTATGTGCATTGCTTTAATTTACGTTTAACCTTATTTCGTTTACTTCTGTTAACTGAAAGACATACGTTAATAACGGAGGGCTTCTTCCCCTCCTCTACCAAACGTGCATAAACATAGGACAGTTAACTTTGTTTAAAGTTGACCGGAGAGTGCCATTGTGTTAGGAGTGAAGAATATGATATATGGCTGGTTTTGCATGTCCTTAACATGTTTTCAAGAAAGATGTCCATACTTGACAAGGGAGGATCTCTCATTTTGCCCATATCTGAATACGACGACCCCCAACTATCGCCGTAAAAGACCAAATTACATCTTTGTCACATTTTGGGTTGACAGTAACGCCTGGTACGTGCCAAGGACAAATATCGACACGCAGAGATGGCGAAAAGCTACGTATGTGTTATGTGATGCTGGTGTGATCCAGGAAACAATGAGACATCAGGATATAACTGATTTTTTTTTTTTTATTTTGTTGCCAGATTATGTCGTTATGTCGACCGGCTTGAGAAAGATGGTGTTTGATTATTCTATGGTAAAAAAAAAAATCAAGAACTTTATTAAAAGAATCCGTGTAATTCAAAAAAGAGGTAAATGCGGCCACGCCTCTCCTTCGAGGAGTCGAAAGAGAAATCGATATATGCACTTAAGAAGCTGAAGTCATCGCTTTCTCGTTCGATCTGTAATTGACGTCCAAGATATAACTTTCATTTGCTCAATTTCTTCGATCTTCTTTTTTTTATGGAGCTTCTGTCGCACTGCATTCACTGCCTTCTACATGTTGAGGCTTTTGTACATTTCCAAAGATCAACAAGGATAGGAGCGTCTTGTTTTTATTCCGATTCTTGTCACTATTATTAAGTCGTCTTTTATCGTGTCACTTTACGAATATTGCCCTCGATAACATTCTTGATGGCCTTCTAGTCAATGAAAAAAAAAAACATTCACCAATAATCTCAAATAAAGTCAAACGTCGTAATTGCCTTAAACGTGGGCAGAAGTTTAGAATTGTGGAATCTTCTCGATTTGCAGAATTCCATCTCTTTAATTAAATATCTTAGAATTTGCGGAAATTGCTCAAACGAAATAAGAGCGATCAGCTAAAGTATCCGGCGTAAATATTCATGATTTAAAACAGGATTTAATTTTGGAAATTTTGTGCAAGATTCTGCAGATGTCACTTCTAGATTGTCACTCAGCTCTGTTCAAATATTTGCGCCAGAAGTCAAGGTGCTTCAGTAAATGTCGATTATATTCAAGTTTGAAGTTTGTTTGCTTACCCATCAACAAACTGTATGTTTTACACGACATTATTTTTTGTAAGAAATGATGTTTAGAAACAATGTAAACATGCTGATTTTTTCAAACTAGGTGTAATTCTCTCCGAAGCTGCAGCTTTGATTAATGTCTCTTGACATATACATTTTTTTCTGAATCTTACATTTAAACATGAGAAAAAATATATCATAAAAACGTGTCCCCAAATCATTTCATTGAGGCAGTTCATTTCGAAACCTGGTCCAAAAAAAGTGATTTTTTTGTTTTTAAATATAGCTTTATAAAACCCCCGCTGCGCACCAGAAATATTAATTATTTTAAAGATATTTGAGTTCTGAAAACAGCGATGATCTTGGATAAATCAATTTTAAATTTTCAATGCATGTATGTTTTTCGGTACCTCATAAGTTTGCGACGCGACTTATCTGCTTTCAGTGATTACTGCACGAATGTGATGATTTGTATGAATTAAACATGACTCGTCAATTTAGTTGACTCGCTCTCCTGAATAAATTACGGCTTCGACATAATGAGACCAATTTCATGACGAACAATTCCATCAGGCTGCGTAGCGCTTCTCTTTGACTACAATTTTCCGCAAGCTTTCGACCATTGCGGACTCATTCTTATGAGTCGTAATAAAATCCAATTAGACTTTGAAAGATCCCATAGTAATCTCAAATTAGAATAATTTACTAAAGGCGATCACTTCGAAGCCAAAATAAAATTTCACCGTCTGGTTGATTTTCGCGATCGATTGCGGCTTATATCTCGCAATCATATCAACGCAGTAATAAAAATAACTGCCGAGAGTGAAGCTTTACCTTTTGAAAAAAACCTTCAATTTTAATAAAGGCGATTATTCCATTTTCATTCATGCAATTTCATGCGTCTTATCACCGAACGTTTGCGTCGACTATAATTAATGCGAAGCCGTATGGATTTCACGACGCCACCAGTAGCTCGAATGATGTCTACCTCGTAAAAGTAGTTTTGTTTGTAGTTGTATTGTCTTGTAACGATAAGTTACCCACTGTAGTTTATTAAAAGGAGCGTTTTGCTAATTCACATTAAGACTTGACTGTGGCGCAACAGAGAACTGAAGAAGCGACACCGACTTGTGCAGTTTCGGTGAGTGCGAAATTCAGCGCAAATTTGCCGAAGAGATCGCGGAAGCGCGGAGCAAACACGCTATTTATGTTTATTTGATCTTATAAAAGCTGTCAGAGGTTACCACAGAGCACTGAGTAAAATATCCACACTGTCAAATCCTATTTGCTATTTGGTTACCGGTCGATAATGTATCTTGAAAAGCCGGGTGGTTGAACAATCAATTTCAATTTTTATGACACTTTTTAATATTACGAGTCACGAAGGCGAGAAACATGTTTTTTTTCTCGGGCTTCACTGCTTGTGGGTGTAATTGCTTTCATTTTCGGTTACTTTCTTTTTCCTGTTTGTCTTGATTTCTTCCCTTTATTTATCGCTTCAAGTGAGCCGAGTCGAGTGGTGAGTGAGAAACTGATGTATATATCCTGATCTCTTTATCAAGGCGTTGAAAGTTAATTTGATGTTTCTGGCCTAATTTCTTCAAAATTGATTTGCTACGTTTCAATATCGTTCTAACTTTTTAGTCATTGGTTTGAAAGTAGGAGGGTTGAGTTCATTTCAAAGTGCCTACTTTGAATCTGGTCCGATGGCCCACTTTGAGGGCTGCTGAAATCCTAGCAGGGTTAGCAATTATGTCCAGTTTTACTGCCACCGTTCAAATCCTAATGAATTCATTGTGAGATCTCATCGCAATAACAATCTGTAAATTCGACATTACGAATACCTGCTTGGTAAAATTAACAGTGCGTTATGACTTAGATTAAGGTAAACATCGAAGCGAAGAGAGCAAGTGATTTGTTTGACCGCGGTCAAGCTATGTTTATTGTCTCCGCCACGGTTGGATGGAACGTTCAGAAGTTCTGTCTGAGTGATCTGCGAACATAAAGAAAGAGCTCTTGTGTTAATTCAATAAAGAATAGCTTGTCTAAGTGTGTGTTCTATTTACTCTCTGGCTTTAGTCTAAACTTTCAACACGTAAATAGGGAATCGCTGATTGAGCGTTTCAAGCTCTAGCCGCGTTTTTCGTGTTGTGTGTCAACTTAACCTGCACCAAGGCGCATAATAATGAAAGAAAACGAGGTCAGCATCCCTGCTAATTGCTGTGAGCCACATTTTGACTGTTGCAAAATTCAAATTTTCTTATCAAATTTTTGTAATTCTAATTTGTTGACAATGTTGTCCGAGGGGTCGTCGTGCATTCACTTAGTTGTGGTTTCGAACCAAGTTGGCCTGTATGCGTTGCAATTTGGTTCCACTTCAGCGGTGAAGGGTAAAAGTAACAAGAGCACGTGTTTTGAGCATGCAGTGTTGTGATATGTCTCTTACAAGACCTTCAGAAAATACTTAAGGATGAAGATACGTTTAGAAAAGCCTTCGATGCCGAACGAGGAGTTGAACACGGAAGCACTGTGTGGAAAGTATAATCGAAGCAAGTGAAGCTTAAATGGTAACATTTATTACGAAGTCCTATGATAACTATGCTGGATATTTTGCTTTACTGCTTATCTCTCTCCAAACATTACGTATTATCGGCCAAAAAAAGCGTGTGGCTTTTCATCGTAAACTGCAGGGAAACTCAACAAATGCGGCGTCCTGGAAATGTGTGAAAAATGTGTACTCTTGTGTGACTTTCCTCCGTGAATGGCATAGATCGATTGTGGGAGCTTTTAGTTTTTTTCTTTGACTGCAATATTCACGGAAAGATCTTCATTATTTTCTTTGTTAGATGCACAAGTTGGATATAATAGAGACCCGACAGGGAGCTCAGTTTCGCGCGGCACTGAGTCTCCGCAGTTTCTTAGAATATAACTCCGGTCCGTACCGTTTGCTAGTTCCTTCTAACAGTTAGAGTCTTTGTGTAAATTCCCAGTTTAATAGTTGTGTTTCAATCTTCTGTCGTCAATAAGGATATCTTAAGATTATTCTTTTGTCAAATCAGTTTGAGATGAACGCGAGAGGAGTGTATTGTTTTCGGTTCTTCAAGCTGCAAAGCGCTTGGCTTTGAACTTGCAAAAATTCTTCAGAATTGATCGCGTAACCAATAAGTGCTTATCATTCGCAGGTGCCCAATTTCTCGTATTAACGAAGATAATCCCCATTTCGCCGCGAAATATTTGTTTCCAGCTAGTTCCCTGAAGGCGCAAAAGAGTGAGAGAAAGCAAAACCATTTAAGATGCTCCTTAATTTAATAAAATATTTATTGTACTGTGTTTTTGTTGATGGTGTTTTACAAATTCGAAACTTAACCTCGTTAAATTGCGTCGCAGAGCTGGTTGCTTCTGCTAGAAGAAGAAATATTTGGAAAGTAAAAACAAAATTTTGTAGCAACTTTCGCTGAGGAAATGATCTACTTGATCGAAGGTAACCCGATCTTACTAATTACTGTTGGCTTAGCTTTGGAAGATTGCAACTCAGGACATATCATTTGAATCACAGCTTATGTTGTTACAACTGAAGTAGATTTTTTTCCTTTCTCCCATTACACAGCTGCAATTTATGACTGAAGAATCATTCACTCCAAATGAAACAGATGTGCCAAGGTCCATATTCGTTTGTAATCTTTTCTGTATGATGTATTAGGTTCCTGTCATTTGCCAGGGCATTTACTTGACTTGTTGCCAAAAGCTTTTAAAGAAACACTAACCTCTGCTGTCATAAGAAGCGAGAAAGAGGGAACAGCAAAGTGTTGAAGGCTGTTTTTATGTATCTGATTCTTAGCGTCTGTGTGGTGTTAGCTGTGACAATGCATTTGTGTTTGTGTTTCTCAAGCACATAATACAAAGAAAGGCAAGAAATTTAAATGAGTTGTCCTAAAACTCTTATACGGTAGGATATTGTCATAACAGTCGAAGGTACACCAAAATATGGTGTTTGCCATCAAACAAGTGAAGAAATAAAACGTGATTGTGTGACAACTTATGTGTCTTCCCCTTTCTGGTGTATATCTTACAAGGCACAAAAATCTTAATGGAGTCTTATCACTTCTTTAATTTAATGGCAGCTATAATTGCGTTATTTCCTCGAGTGTTTCTGATCTATGTCTTGACTCGTATAGCTGAGGTGGGGGTGCCAAATCAAGAAAGATGCTTTCACCGACCACCTAGTTTCCCTGATCCCGCTAGCGTAAATAATACCAGCGTAAATAATACCAGCGTCGTTTTTTGCGACGAGATACCTTGGCCTCTCTGGGGGATCTCAAAGGTATCTTGATCCCCTGATAAGCGAGTTGTAAGGCACAAATGTGGAGGAAATACTTTGACAACTCAGAGGTTATATTTGGGAGAATATTTGTTGTTGAGCTTTCCTCTAATCAAAAAAATGTCTTCCCCACAATAATTCACAGGTGCTGTTATAGTTACGCTGCAGTCTCCTGTAAACAAACCTGAGTGAGGTAATAAACGATGACCGTGCTAAGGCACAGATTTAAAACCTTGGCATGGACGAAAGAACGCGCATCGCTGCCTTTTCTACGGACGTTTCAATCTAACTTTTCGGAACTAGTAATTTTCACAACCCCTCGCTTTTCGTTTGTTTATGTCCCGGGTAGATTAGTTGAGCTCCAGCCTGTGTGTCTACTAACACAACTACTGAGATTATTATTAAAGTCAGGTAAACTTTTAAGGTGAAGAAAGGTCCTGAAAATGCCGTTTATTCTTTCTGGGTGTGCAATTTCGTGTTTTAAACTACTTATATACGCCTTGAACTCACAGTTCACACCGAAGTTAGAAAACAATATTTTTGGAAAAAACTTGGGGTCAGATCAAACAACTTTGCACCATAAGGGGATTTTTTTACGGGTTTTTAAGACAGCAAAAGCTTGCTCGCATTTTCTTCATTATATTGTGTTTTGTTTCTTTTCCCGGCCTGAAAACCTACAGTAGGTGATGTTAGCATACGATGGTTTCAATCGGCTCCGCACAGAGTGCGAACTCCTACAGAGCAACTCTACAGCATTGCGCCTCTCGAATCCATGGAAATATGCAATATATCTTCTTAATCAGAAATATTTCCTCTCCATTTCCTTCCAAACTGAGCTTAAGTTGATCACAGCTGTTTTGGAAAGGCTGAGGTCGGTTAAATTTCCCACCCCTCAATCTTTTTTCAACTGGCCGTCACGCATCTCATATACGAAAGAGGTTGTGCGGAAGCATCAAGTCAAAATATAAATCCACCTGTTAAAGTGAGAATGCGTATTTTAAGAAAAAAAAATTTTCTGGCATCGACAAGAAAAAGGTTTGTTCTTTTTAGGAAGAGTTATTCAGTTAAGTTGGCGTGAAAGAGTGCTTGTTCGCACGTGTCTTGCTTTGAGATCTTTTGTGCGATCCTAGAGGCGAGCGACCATAAATGATTCTCTTATCTCGCCGATTGGCCTCAGGATATGTGGTTAATTTGAATACAAGAAGTCTTCGCCGGCGATTTTCATGCTTCAGTTAGGTCTTCATGCTTATGAAAATTTTGCCTCATGTATGAAATCTCCTTTTGGTGTCAGCAGAGTAAAAGCTATCGCGTGTTTATCATTACAGATCCCTGTACCGGAATGTAAATTTTGTGAGAATTATCGCAATTGCGGACCTAAAACACGCGAGATTAAAGTAAGGCACGCAAGAGAATCGCATCGGCCATGTCAACATTTCCAATTGAGTTAACACTGTCAGATCTTATGTCCGTTCTCGTTGCGAAATGCCCTCTACCTGTCGCCCGGCTTTAAATCGCTGTCTATTTAACAAGAAAGTTTGGTTAACAATAAGCGATCGAAAAACCTTAATTTAATGTCAAAACACCATAAAGTTTACCAGTGGTTTATATTCTGAAAGAAAACAAGAGCTGCAAATAAGGCAAACAGAGCGCAAGTTTGCTCCAGTATTTTCCTGCCCATTGGCTGTACATTCGTGGATTAATAAACTTTACAACAAACTTAGCTTGGTCGAGGACGCGAGTAAGGACGATAAAGCAAATAGTGGGAGGATAATAAGACAAATGATAAATGCTGTGGAATCAGGGAAATAATTTTCTCGCTGCGTCTAGTGTCATTTAGATCGCCTTCTCTCTAAAAATAACTGCAGCATCCAATTTCATATCCCAGACTCTTTGGAGGCAATATCAAGCGATAGCAATAACAAATAGTTTGTTCTTACTGCTGGTTTGGTTTAAATGTCGACCGACTTCGAAGCAACTTTGCACAATCTTGAAGGAGGCCAAACTCTCTCGCCGGAGAGGCAAATCGATTGTCTGACCTTTCCATCGTTCCATTCTCTTTTAATGCCAACAATTTTGAAGTTCGAACTCCAGTTGATTTAAGTTATCCCTTATTTACTCAAGAAAATCAAAACAGCCAGATATCCTGGTTAAGAGTTTATTTGCATTGAGGGCATAGAAAAGACACTGATATCACCGCCTCGGCAAATAAATTACTTTCACAAAATTGCCTTTCACTCGTACTTCCTCGAACGCTTGAAACAACTCATGTACAACTGATTGACAAGTTTTCGCCCGTTCATGGAAATATTCCCAATTAAAATCGAGGAACGCTAGACGTACTCCTCAGTGCTAAAAAAAATTGGAAACCAGAGACTAAGCAATGAAGCTTTTCAGTCATAAGTGTTTCTCCAGATCGCAGATATGAAATTATATTTCACTCCACGGTAAATCTGAGTGCTAAAGAGACGGCGTTTGACGCCGTTGACACTGAGAAACATTCTACCTACGCTAATAACACTTCACAAAAGTGTGGCTAATGCATTTACTATCTGTTTAAGGCTTTACGGTCTAAATTTTGAACATATGAAAACGGTGCGGAAAAAGAATGAATTAAAGTACATTTTTTTGTATTTCTTCTTTTTGTCTCTTCATCTCGCTCGTTCTCTCTCTCTGTCTCTCTCACACTCTGTCTGCTGCATTATAGATAATATATCATTTGGTACAATTTGATTTGTTTGTCAACTATTTCCCTGACTGGCATCCACAGATACCATATCAGAGAGACTTTTGATTTAATGATTAAAGTAAATATAACGCTCAAATATTACACAAAATCTCTATTTTCGGAGTGTACAATTTTCGTAATCCCCAGTTTTGTTTTGGTGATTTGTTTAGTCTCTCTTTTAGCTCTGCCCCAGTCGTGTCCAAAGATATTCTCATAAGGCTTCATATAAATAAAATATCTAGATGGTAGAAACGTTTAGCAGTCATTAATCTCTCACAGGGATTTTCTCTAGGAACGAGGTTGTGCATCGAAAGTATGCTTGTCGGGTGGATTCCAATATGGATTGAAATGATGGACTGCTGCAGTGTGATCAGTTTGTCTACGGCAGCCTACACTGGGCATTGCCACGGCTCCGTAACCAGCACATTGGTTATTCACGGGGTTCTGGATTTGTGTCGAGTACTGCGTACCTGTGTAAGAGGTGACGGGGACTCCAACTGTCGATCCCATTCCCATGTAGGGCGCAACTGCATATCCTGGTGGAACTCTGGACGTCTGAGGATTGCAGGGGTATGAAAGAGGTCCAGCCGGTTGAGCGGTTCGCCAAGACCCTGCTGCCGTGGGAACGCTCTGAACTTGATTGTACGCCGACCACTTGGGCGCAATATAGTTCCCGTACGCCGCGGCGCGTGGATCTGTTAGCATTCCGTTGCTGTGTGGTAGAGTCGGTTGGCGGTATGGCCTCTTCATACGGCGTCTTCGTCTGTAGTTTCCTTTCTCAAACATATCCTCGCAGGCTGGATCTAATGTCCAGTAGTTACCTTTCCTCTCACCGCCGCCTTCTCGAGGCACTTTGATGAAACACTCGTTGAGTGACAAGTTGTGTCTTATAGAATTTTGCCATCCTTTCTTATTCTTCTCGTAGAAGGGAAATTTGCTGATAATGTACTGGTAAATTCCGTTGAGGGTTAACCGCTTTTCGGAAGACTCTCGAATCGCCATCGCGATCAGCGCTACATACGAATAAGGCGGCTTGACATTTGGATCCTTCGAAGAGGTGTCCTTGTTTTCGCTCTTTTCAATCTCGTTTGGACTGGCGCTGCCGTCTTCCTTTTTGACCTCCGAGTCGTAGCTGCCAAGCTGTTGGTCGTGGTTCGTTGAGGCCATTTTGCTTGTGTTTGACAGAGTTAATTCTGAAGTGTTGGAGGCTGTTCTGAGGCAATAATATATGAATTAGAAATTCTAAAGACTGTTTGGTGTTTGTCTTGTCGATGATTGGCTCGTCTATTCATTATCTATCACTTTCTATAAATATCCTGACATCACGCTATCTATTGTCCATCGAACCAATCATTACGCCCTTTACAAAGCGTCAATTGATTCATTTATTTGTCTGGTAGCGATGCGACCACCTACTCCGGCAGCTGCCGCTTGTCCGTTTAGGCCCTTAATTGTTTCTATCTATTCTCCTCTATTATTATTTACTCCATCTACGCCAAACCTATTTTACTTTTATATCAAAAACTCGCGAGCTGTCAATTTTCCTTAACTACCGTGACTCTTGTTCCGTGTTTTCACCCAAGGCGCGAAAATATTTTCCCGTTATCACTCGAGTAGGAGCGAAAAGTGAATCGGTCTTCCCCACACCCATAGTTAACACCTGGTTTGCGACTATACCAATCAGAGTAAAGCAATCGGCAGATGAAGCGTATTGAACAGCACAAAGCAATTCACATGTTGTCTGGGCCAAGTGCAGGCTATTTAGCTTTAATTATACGATGTAGATTTTATTTTTTATTATTACAAACTTCCCGCTGAGTCTCTTTTTGCGCGATAATGCTACCCCACGCTGGGCCGCTGTACCATGCAAATGCGCTCTCTTCTTTCTCCGAAAACAACACAACACAACGAGAAGACAGTAGCGCTTACTTCTCACCACCTGTGCACACTGCGAGAGCGACACAATCACGCTTGAATTGCGAAGCGCGCGCGCGAAAATTCCCCAAAATGAAACCCGACGTGTACAAATCGTTATCAATCGACTGAAATGACTTGATTAGAAATGCCTCGAATTGAGTCAACGGCCTTCGTTTAAAAGCGATAGCGGCGCGACTTGATAAGCTGAAAATACTCATTTTCCCGCAGTCAAGAAGAAGCGTAATGCAATTATTTCCCTGGTTTTAATTACAGTTTAGAGTAACTGCAATATGATAAAACTCCACTCAAAAGTAAATATTTCGGTTTTTTGCCGCCAAAGGCTCTTCTCGTCGACTTGATTACTGTATTTGCTAGTACTATTAAGTTTTGTGTACATTCAACATGTTTATTCAAAGGAGTTGTTAAAGATTTATAATTCAGCGTAAACAAACAATTTCTACTTTGAGGGGCATTTTCTCGGATGCTCTGAGCCAGAAGAAGTTCTGATTTCGTACTAGAAAGTGAAAGAAAAGAATAAAAGAAGTTTGTAAATCATCTTGCAAAAATTTGCCGTCCTTCTCTCTCCGGAAATAAGCAGCTGAGGTTCTCGGATTTCTTGTCTAATCGCGAAAATAAAATTCAAAGGTCAACCTCTTGTTGCAACATCTCCTCTGGGCCTTATCTGATCCAGTCGAATTGTTTGTCTTTGTAATTATACGAAGACGAATGTGATCTTTTCTTGTAAGTTTCAGCTCTCTTCTGAAGTGGAGCAAAAGCCGACATTGTTTCCTTGTGAAGGAAATTAGAAAATTGCAGGTAACAGCTGTAGGACTTTTTTCTTTAGAAGACTCAAAAACACGCGAACTGTCGTCTTAAATAAAGAAATCATGCATACGCTCATTAAGCCGGCCAGAAAGATCTGAAGACACTAATTTAAATTCGATGGAAACGAAATCATGGTTAACCCAATAAAAGTTTTCCTTCATAAACATAAATATAAATATATACGAAATCTTTGATTTCTGTTCCTTGACTTAACGTTTTTTCCTTTTATTTTAGTACACTTGAATTTCCATGAGCTAAAACAATTCATAGAGTTTTATCCTGGGTAGTTAACCTTGACATAAGCCGGGAATCTTTTCAAAAACGATTTGAGGTTTCTGTGATATTTTCACCACGGGTTGTACACCTACAGTTCTCTCTAGACATAATTGTTTCTGGATTTGCGGCGCGTGATTGGCTGCACTTCAATTTATTGCCCTATTATTTACATCTGAAACAACAGTTGCCTTGGCTCGCGTGCGACTTAATTGAAATGGGCTTGTAGTAGAAGTTAGTGTATTAATGCGCGATAAGTCGGACCAGTCAGGCATCGCCGGTGCTTTATTAGCTCGTCAAAAACACCTCTGGAGAGTTTGTTTCTCTGATTTACGTTCCCTCTATCCGGTTTTTAAAGCGTTGACAGCAATCTTCGGAAGTTTATCTCTCTACCCGCTGGTTCTGTTTACCGAAGTAATCCAAATTTCACTACAGGGTAGTGATTATGTATTCCGTACGTTTATTGCATTTATGGTTTTGTCAAAAACCTCGCGAACTGACAGCTTTGCCCTTGAAGGGAACTGGATAATTGTGTCAAACGCAGGGATTAAATGCGATTTCGCAAGTTGTTGACGCACTTTAAAAACGCCAGATTCCATTATCTGCTGTCATGAACCACTTTCTATGAGGCTAAAAAGACCCTGAGTGCTATATTCGGCTTTCAGACCGGCTCGTTTGATCACAGGAAACTTGTGAAATGTTTATGCGCTTCCTTTGTTTTGGTTCGTCAATTGCCAATGTTAAGGTTACTTAGGGGCTTCATTCAGGAACAATATTCTGTGGACTTTGCAAGACCTCATTAATTCGATAACACCATACGCACAGATCAGGTGTTTGCAGGGCCATTAATGAGCCTAAAAACCTCGCAAACGTCGCTGTACAATAGCTCTTATCACTACGCTGATGGCCGACAGGCTGCGGTGGATTTCCTTATCTGTTTTTCTCGAAACTTCAAATTAAATGCCAGTTAATCTTGTCTTGTTTTAGGACGAGCTAGCTCACACGCAGGGATCTTGTAGACAAAACTACTGGAAATAATCGCAGTTAAGCTTGTTTGTTTAGACAAGGGAGTAATCGTAATGTCAGTCAATGTGTTACTTTGGCCTTGTATTTCCTTATCAACCGCCGTTAAACTCGATCTGTTTGATTCACAGCTTTTAAATTGTTGCGGTGTTCCCTGGGGCTGTTTGCTGAAACGTTTCTCCTGTTGTCGACCTCATCAATCTTAACCGACCCCTGCTTAGAGCTGATGAAATCGAGCCCGATTTAACGCCATCGATCTCAAATCTGGCGACTACTTTGTGAGTAAATCACAACAAATGTTTGTAGATTTGTTCAATAAACGTTGAACTATAGGGGATTTGCATAATCCACGTGGCTATTCGTCCGTTTTATTTCCCAGCTATTATTGTTCGATTTTGATGAAAACCAACGCATTTCATTGCGATTACCTGCTTCAAGAGAACTGCATCGTTTTACGATCTCACCAATATGCTGTTTAAAGTATCCTGGTTCTATAAATACTTACTCATGTTTTCTAGTAAACACAGGTCAGGTAGGCATTACGTATTCATTGTTTCGTTTGAATGCGTTAGTAATGTTCGAAGAGCCGATGCGTGAATTGTAAATTGAATATAAATGGTGGTCGCTTTCGTAAGTAAACCGAGCTTCTCAGCAAATAGGACTTCACCGCTGCTAAATTGTTTTGATAAAACATCAGTCTGTCTTCAATAATCCGTGTAAAGTGAAGTCTAAACAAAGAGATTGTTTACAAACAAAATTTCCTGCACTTAAGTACCGTTTACGTACTCCTATGATAGGTCTATATTTAGAAATGCTCTATCTGCGTCAAGCAATTTTTCTGTGTGTTCATTTTCATTCAATACACTTACATCCTAACAATGGCCTGTGTCTAACATTGATGGTGGCTCTTTAGATGCTGCTTTTCTCAGTAACTCTTCACTGATTTAGAATCTGAATTTTCACTCGACAACATCACTCACTTCAAATCTGTAAGAGCTGTGTTTCTTGCGGTTCATAAAAAATAGACGCAACAAGTGAGCAGCTCATTATGTGCCAGCTTCCGTTTCATTTAAGCTTGACGAGCTGATGACGGAGCTAGAGCTGATTTCTGGAATTATGTGCTTGCTTCTAACCGAACTTCCTTACCGAACGAAAACTTGCTCTAATTCGATGAGCAAACTTAACGTTCGTTAATTATATTTTCCGGAAATTGAATCTGCTGAGCTTTAATAGGAATTCACAAGACCGTCAGAGTGCCTCGGTCTCAATGAGCACTGTCGTGAACTACTACAAGCGGCAAACACTTACCTAAACATATGGTAACGTGCAATATTCCTAACCGCCCTGGAAGACCTCGGTAGGAGAAAATATCTCGCGATATCTATAGCTTCTTTCAATAAATTCAGCCTCTGGTGGCTATAAATAATTGACAGCCCTTCGAAGGAGATCAGCTCTAACGCCTTTGGACAAGTTGAAGGTCTTGACGCGTAACTGGTATTGATTAACTACCCGCCACTGAGAAAGCCTCCGCCACCGAAGATGCGATCGCACATTGTTGTAGCTGCGAACTTCCGACCTGTCAACGTGTGCTCATCAGTCACAAAAAGAACATTGTCTGTTTGTAACGACGTCCCATCAAGAGCGGCTCTCAGCAAGGGGAAGAATCTATCATATGCGGACTATCCAAAAGCAGTTTCCTGTTACAAGGAGATGAAGTCCTTGCTGAAAATGCTTTGAAAATTTCACGCTGTTACGTTCTGACTAAATCAGTAGTCCATTGACTCGATTGCTTTAGTGTCTGTCACGCAATTTTGAACAATGCTATTGTCTTCGGGATGATTGCCATATCTATCTATGCTTCATCGTCAACAATGTGTTCGTCTTGCAACAACATGGTCGATAGGTCGACAACCATGTTTCTCCGGTCAACATTAGATTACAACCTAAAGCTGAAATTACGAGTAGTTTAAATAAACACTGCATGGAGACGGTGCACTTGATAACAACTGTTGACGATTCTTGCTTCTAGCCTCACGCTCTCAGAATCATCAAAACGGAGTTAATGTTAAATTATCTTAACTTTCCCCCATTGGGTTTTTGGATGATCCCTTTCGTGGGTGTTCCAGGAAAAGAAGAGCTTTAAAAATGCATTGTCTCAGTTTAACGCCTGTGCCTGTGTTTGTTTATTGTTTTGGCGCTTGTTTTCTTGACTACAGGGGTGCATTATCTTAAATACCGTCGAGCGGTTATCGTTATCTTTTCCCTTTGAGTAAAACTGATGGGTTAAGTGACTCGTACAACGAGGTGAAAATAGGGTGTTGATGCCCTACTAATTTCTCGTTTCCTCCGTTATCTTTTGCTGATAAAAGGTGGTCTTAACTTATCGGCAGATTATTTATTCTAAGAGATTTCATTTTGTCAACGCCACTTTAAAATGAGACCGAAATCGCCGTCATACGGCATTTATCCGGAAAGATCGTTTAGAAGTGTTTCCTGTCCTTTTGTGGTCCACAACCCGGAGAAAGATGCAGTCAAAACGAAATACCAGGGCGAATCGTACTTCGAGGTGTTTGGTGTCAACCTCATCAGGAGGTGTTCACCATTTGAAGGATTTGTATATCTTCAACCTTGTTTATTTTGGCTCGTGTTTTTGGGTGTAGATAAGATATTTCACTTTGAGTTCGAAACAAAACAACGCAGCGTTATCGGTCAATGAGGGAAAAAAAATTTTCCGTCTGGGTTTGCGTTTTTCTGGGATAAGAAGAAAGCGTCTTGATAAAATGTTTTAAATCAATTTTCTCCGTTTTAACAGCATTCCCTTTGTGAGAGGCATATCGAAGTTTGTGATATGCTACTGACTTGAGTCAAATTTCTGACAAGTACACAGTGCTTCTGTGCACATGTAGAGCTCATTGTGTTATCCAGCTTTTAAACTAAATTCGCTTTGGCGTCTTGTATCATTGTTTAATGAAAATGGCAATCAACTTCTCCAGTTAAGATACAACAGTCATGATTGATTTTTACCGCTAGTTTTGCAGAGATTTACAACCACTGAATGTTGAAGTGATTTATCCGGTCTCCTTCGAAGTTTCCGGTCAGGATATGGGAATTAAGTACCAGCAGCTTAGAGAAGTCTTGATAAGATTCTTGTTGTGGAAAATTCTATCACGTTCCATGCAGATATCAAACACGATACACTGAGCGTGCGAGAGATAAACTTACTGTCAATCAATAAAGTCAAAGCCGTCTTGAAACAAAGCAAACTGCCACTGGTCTTGAATAAAACTCAATCAGGCTTTAGAATTTTATCATTGTCTTTTGTTTCTTTGGAGGCGTTCCACTGTTGTCTTTGGCCGAATTAGTACTGCCGTACCAATTTTTCCCACGGTAAAATTTCAATAACGGGTACATGAATTACAATCGACGCCGGTAAATTAAATTAACTCTTTTTTTTTTTTTTCACTATTCACCACTCGTTATTTAATGAGGGGAGTTTATTAAGAGCGTTAATTACCTGCGTTATCCTTTATAGGCTGTTCGCTCCTCACCTCTCCCAATTTTCACCCGTTTTCCGTGACACAAAAGGATACTTAACTTAAACAAAAGGATTCTTCGAATCCCTTCAATTTGAAATCTCGGCTACTTTTTTTATTATCCTTTGTAATTACTTAAGACCAATCCAGATTCGGGACTTTTCGAAAGCGTGTTTGTTAACAACGCCAACAGCTGAAGTAAAGCGAAACAGGTGCTCTTGGTCGAGGCATGAGTTTAGACAAGTTGCTCTTAGAGAACTGGTATTGTTCATAAAGCATTTCTGAACGCGCAACTCGTTGAGCAACTAAGGTCGCAGTTCCATTGTTCTCGGGTCTTATTTTATCGCTGAGATCCCAGCTGTGGCGGTCTACTTCTCCTACGGCGTTTTATGGCAAGCGTAATAAAGTCACCGGTGTTTGTGTAACAATTGGCAAAACCTTATTTTGTCGTGCGGTTTCAGTTTTTCAGCGCTGCTTCTTCGACAAACGGGAGCTAGAACTTTGTTCGATTTCCTTGTTTAAAAAGGATTTTTTAAGCCTTTCGCTCTTACAGTGAATCCCACAGCTTTCTGGATATTTCTTGCTGATGCATCTAATTTCTGCCATTGTTCGTCGAAGCGATTTTGCGGTTTCTGTTAATTTTACACTGTGATTCATGAAAGCTTATTGCACTTGATAGTTCAGTGTAACGCGAAAAAGTTCCGAAATGCGGTAATGGCGCTCAACAATGTGATGCTATCAATGCACATTTTAGTCTCATTGTTAATCTGAAGATTTTGTCAGCGAGGTGAGCCACGATTTCAATTCAGTGTAAATGGACGATAATATCTTCGCTCCAGCTGAAGTGTCTTATAAATGATTAATTTGTTGATGACTAGCAATTCCATAAACCCAACTAACTGGTAGATATGAGCCCAAAGCCAATAGCCTCGCGAAAAAACTATATATTATGATTTGAAGATACGTCATTAAAAAATAACCTTTTTGGCCTTGCCTGATATCGTTTCGAGCCGGCTAAAGGACGAACTACTTGTTTAATCAACTTTTTATTACGATTAGTTCACCTGATTTTTACTGGGTGTTTGCTATGCTCAAAACCTATCAGTCAGTAGCTTCTTTGTCACTGGTGTCGGTTCAGAAGCAGAGTGTTTTTCTTCCTGCTTAGGATCTTAAAAAATGAAATGCCAGCTATATGAATTAATTTGCTCTACTGAAAAGTAATGTTAGTGGTCCCGCTAAGCGTACCGAGGATTAGTATGTTTCATAACAACGTGAGTTTTTCTCAAATATTTCTTGTTAGGGCTTAGGGTAGATTAAATAAACTGTTTTCCAATATATTCGAGTAAATAGAATCCGCAACGGGAAAATATCTTCACTCTATTTACTTTTAAAAAAATAAACAAAGTACATTTGCCGCAAATACCATTTCTAACCTTTCTGAAGCAGACATGAATTTTCCTAAATATCTGTCTAGAGAATGGTAACTTACCTCGAACGAGTTTCGTTCGCATGCACTTCGCCTGCGACAAGGCAAACAGGAATGACAGCTGAATGGGCACTTTGGTCCCTTAAATCAACCTTGATTAAATATTTATACTTTTGAAATATTTGATATCGTTTTAAAGGTATTTTATTTGTACAAACAATCATGAAATATTCAGGAGATTTCTCTGCGTCTTTCCGCGACTTACGTAAACATAATACAAAATTAACCTCGAAAGCAGGGATTCTTTTCAAATTCACTTTCTCTCTTTTGCTGATAACAATTGACAACATTTAAACTTGTATCGCTTATTGCCGTTGTTTGCCGCGCGTGTGTACAGAATTTTGTCCTTTCGAACGACATCTGTCAGTTCTTGTATCTCAGTTAACGGGCGCGTTAAAAAGTGCTGTGGTTGTGGGAGCTTCGCAATGTTTCTGTAACCAGTCTTTAATTTTTGCTACCCTTGACACCTCTATAGTTAAAAATCCTCTTTAGCACCTGTAGTTTTCAAGCTGTGTGTTCATGTGGAACATGTTTGGTTTCCATTGTTAATAAACTTCTACTGGAAAACGCAGTTACTGACTAAAGTAGGTTAGCGGATGCGTGGTTACTCTTCTTTAGTCTTCTTTAAGTCCCAATTTCTTGAGACTGTAATCTTTGAATCGCAGGCAATAGAGAAACGTCCACATTTTCATGAAATTCCTGCTGAGAACAGTAAAGTACAATTCGTCAAGTCAGCCAGTTGTTTATATTTCTTTTCCCCTTCCATCTCGTGGTTGTTCCACAGTATATGCAATATTAATTTGCTTTTCGTCGACCGGTGTCTGATTCATTGAAGTCTTTGTCAAGGTTGAGACCCTCTTTCTTCTTTGATTTCACCTTTCTGGTTTTCTTTACCCCTTCTGGTTGCTTGTTGCGATCCTTGGCCAAATTAAACTCTAAGACATGCCAGAGGTAAATGGGCGTACGGCTTTCAGTTCAGTTCTGGTTGTTTGGCAAAAATATCAGTATTTATTTCTTAATCGCAATCCAAATATATTCATTGCTTATATCAAAACGTTTGTAGCTTGAGCCTTTCCACAGGAGGTACAATTATGGTTTCAAAGATACACATTAGCTGTTCGTCTAAAGTCATTTCAATCAGACATCGGGGAGAAGAGAGTAGTGGTTAAACCGCCGTTTCAATTGATCGTAAAAGAGTCTGCTTCAGCACGCCTAATGACTGTTCAATTAAGGCGAAATCCCAGTTCGCTTGTTATGTCATTCCGAAATTTATTTGACACTAGGCTTCAGACGTTTTGCGAAAACAATTCTGGTTTAGTTTCCTTTACGGTTCTTACGTATGACATTTGTGTATTTAAAGTGGTATGTTAACAAATTGGTTGTTTTCAAACCTCTATCTGCTAAATTAAACTGGTTTTGAACTCAGTGAGTGCTGCTGCTTGCTCGTACGGGCTTCTTGCATGGATTGTTCCATGCCTTCTACAACCTTGTTCTGACGAATTATGCTACTTGGAAACTGCGAAGGTTAGTAGGTTATGTCGCGTTTCTTATTTAATCAGGGCTTTTTTTAAAATTTTATTCTTGTTTGGCCACCTTTTCAGGAGGATTTTCTGAGGATGAAGTACTCGTTTGCATGATCATTTCCATTCTATCTGCACAATAAAGCGTTGGTAGGCAGAGCTATGTTCTCGTGTAGCATGAAACGTCACATAGAATGAATAACCCTTCAGTCTTTAGAAACTGAGATGCCTTCATGGCATTGACGAGGTCAGGAAATCACCAAGTGTGTAAGGCGATATTCTACCGCTTAATAAATGACCTTTTCACAGAATTGTACAAAGAAATATGTATTTTAAACTGTAATGTCTAGAGTTATTGAAGGTTCATCGCAACTTTCTCTGCCTGTGGGAGTTTGATAAGTGGTATTTTTCATTTCAGTTTATTGCTTTGTATGGTTTAGACAAGAGAAGGCAAATGTTTTGAAAATCGTACCCGGGACCTGCTCGTTGCATTATCATTTCCACGATGTTTTCTTTTTCCTCGAAAAATAAAAGTAATGTAACTTTTATAGCTTCCATGTGCTCGTAACGAAATAATTGAAACTAGATTTCAACTTTTTTATGGTGTAATTGTCATTGCTTGTGTCTCGCAAGGACTCTGTTAGGCCAGCTTGCTGAGTGTTTTAGTCGAGAATGCTGAACATTTTTAAATCAAATAGTTTCACATTTCTGTTTTATAAATTAGTGGCCTCTATGAGACAAAACATTCTGGCCACAAAGGCAAGGAATTTTGTACCAATTTCAAGAGCTCTCCATTCACCGTTAAGTCAACCATTTTTCAAGTTGACCGTTCGCTGTTACAAGAACACATTTATTTTTGTTATAAATCAAGAAAAGATTTCGTGCCTTGTTCTATGATTGTTTCTCAGCGAATCCAAAGTTTGGCATTTGTTTTAACATGCTCGGAACAAGATTAACCAGCATATTGTTGGGTCGTGGTTTTCGTATTTGAAAAAAACTGAGTATTTCAGACGTTGGACTTTAGTTTAGTTGAGTTTCAGACTTAAGTTGGACAAAATTTACTTAAGCTTTATTTTGTTCCAATGTCTTGTTGTGAAATGGCCAGCGACACTAGACCAGTGCTGTAATTGAAAAAGCTGCTATAATGTGTGGCCGCAGACATTATGGTCAGGCTCTGGAAAGAGATTTTGATTACATTCGTAAAACCGAACAAAGCGCGCAAATGTCGTGGACAAGCACACGAGTATTGGCGTTTCCGCTTTTGTTTATCAAAGTAATTTGAAATTATACCAACGGTGAAATAAGTCAGATTGCATTGCCAAAACAAATTTGTTTATTTCCTAGGGATTTCCCCATGAGGCAGAATTATACACGGTCGTGAGATATATATGTTTGTATCACTTGTTTATTAAAACTTTGTTCTAGTTGAACAGCATCATCCAGCCAGAATTCAGAGGTAAATTAAGGTTCTAGAGCGTTTTTTATCTTACCATTTCAATTTTCCAGTGCATATGTTGCATGACGTTACGAAGAAGAAATTCATTCTTGGTCCTCGGGCACATGCGAGTCCCAATTATTTGCTGTCATTCAACTTTAAATCTTAATTAGAAGGTTTTCTGTAACACAATTTTGTTATTCATTTTCTTTTAACACTCAAGTTTACCCCCTAGCTTATAGCGTTTGTGTAATTACAAGGTTAGTTGCCAAATAACTTGTTTTTGAAACCTCAGCTGCCAAACAATAGTTTGTCGTTTCCCTGAAACGCAATGTAGTGGCTCAATTAATCAGTGCGAAGATTTTGTCTCAGTACAGCTATAAAGTTGTCCTTTGGTCAAGGATTATTCTCTAACAGCACAATTTCAGTTCGCTATCTTTAACGAAAATCTCCCATGGGTACGTCAACGTTCAAGTCTCAGGGACGTCTACAGCGGTTTTAGCCAGCCTTTGTAGTTGGTTGTTTAGACTTAAAAAAATAAATATTTGGAAAACGATGTCCGCAACCTGTTCTTTGTGTTGCCATTTCCCGCGATGTCTCTTTTCCACCAGAAAAAGAAAATCAGTTTTAAAAAAAACGTGTTCCCTTTATCTGCCATGTGCGCACTAGGAAATAATTGCTTCCAAAGGTATTTGGAGACGAGGTTCCCAGACTTTTCGTCCAGATTCTTTAGTTTCGTTTCGTATTTGGTCGCCTCAGTCTACACCTGTTTGACACACCCCACTTACTTAAGCTGCCATGTGCTCACAGGAATATGACTGAAAAGGCCTCTCGTGCCTCCTCCTAACTGGTTTGAGGCCCCCTTATTGAATACGTACTCTGTATGTCAATTCAGCTCAGATTGCTAAGTTTGATAGTTGTACACCTTCCCCGCCAGAAAATGAGTTGGTCCAACACTTAACCGGAACAGAAAAAACTCTAGAAAACAACAAAATGTTTAAGTTTGTTAAGATAGTCTTGTAGTGAGTCGGTAAGATGTTCCTCAGCGAAAAAAAGCAAACAAACAAACATCTTTGGGACTTTGTTTCACCAACTTCAGGAATAATAAATTACAGATGCCGTCGTTCCAGATTAGTGAGGCAATATCATCATCATTGTCTTGTAAAATGCAGGAGGAACTGGGAGGATGATGATGGATTAATTTATGGGTACTCATTGCTTGAAATGCTCGTCTTTAAATTCAGTGTTTAAAAAGGAAGGAAGTGTGTACTACCGAATTCAGAGAAACCTTTGAAAGGATTGTAGGCAGATCGCAGAAAAAATATTTGTGGCATCTGTGTTTCCGGACTTGCCGTAGCTAAACAGCGCGCAAAGCCATGGGGTGAAACTACGCGAGTTGTTAACATGACGGCTCAGTTGTAAGGGAAAAAAGGTTTCTATGGGCTATTAAAAATCGTTGAACGTAATTATGAACGGTCGTAGCCAGGGTTGTCGTTGTCGGTATTTGTTACTGGAGAACTCAGGGCTTTCGAGTAATGGGAGGCACTATGCCAAACTGATCCAATTAAACTTCAATGCAATTCAAATTTAATCCGCCACTTCTGTCATCACTAAAGTAGTATAGCATTGTTACCATTTTTACATTTTTTTTCGAATTTGCCTCGTTTGTATCAACTTTCTGTAAATGCTTGGGTCTACTCTCCATTTGCCAGACTGACATACAGGCCATCAGACGACGTTTAGTTTCTAAACAAAGTGAGCTGATTTGGATGACTGGTTGTATACCACCCCTTAGAGTCAAATTCCTTCCAAATGGCACATAATTTTAAAGTTTAGCAACTTTACCGAGACATCCTTTCAGAATGGCGAACAAACTGCCTGTTCTAACCGTCCATTTCCGACATTCTGGGAAAAAATCGAGTTTTGAAACCATATATCTATTGTTTTCTCATGAGTGGTGTCTGCCCAAATCCAAAGTGCATTATGTTCTTAACAAATTTCAAATTCCTTTAAACTTAAGGAATATAGATAAGTACATTAAAATTACGATCGCGAGTCGAGCCTCACAAATTTTTGCTTGATTTCTTATACAGCTGCCATTTTATTTTGCCCACTTCAATCCGCCCAGTTTCGCATGAAAAAGTCTATTTTTGTGTTCGTTACCTGTAAGAGTATTTATTTGTAATTTTCTATCGCTTATTTCTGTTTTAGTTCTGTATACAGTAACTTACCAACACGAAAAAACAAATGAAATGCTGGTAGGCTGCCTCTTTCATAAAGGCTTACAAGCATTTTGCTGAAGTCGTTGAGTAGCTAAGAAACGCATTGACCATGCTACATTACAGTAACAGTACAAGTCAGTAATTCTGGAAAAGCTGTTTCTTTTTTTTCCGTTTTGAAATGTTGCCAAACTGGTTCTCAATCACCCACCTTGCACGTTGATTTGCTGTTAAGCTGCTAATCAAATATACACGTGTTGCGTCTTCATGATAACTGAATCGATAATTTATTTCAAAGTTATCAAAAACAAGAAAACTTCCAAACGATAGTTTGAGCTTAGAAACTATTATACTGGAAACAACGTTGTTGGAAAATCCTCCAGTTGGTGGAAGCATTGTAGTGATGTTAGATTAATATGACTTTGATGAAAGTTATTACGTAACACTGACAAACGCCGGAACGCGATATCCCGTTCTAAACAACCTCTAGTTGACCAGAATGTAACGGATTTTACAGATTTTAGGAGTTTCCCAAAATCCAGTTACGGCTTAATTTTGTATTTTGTGGGAGTGCATTCCACTGAACTGAGTCTTTCTTACTTAATTTTGCATATTTAAACCTTTCTTTCAGAATCCAAATAAATCTCGTGGTTATAAATGACACGAAGCGGTTTTTTTGCTTCCATCTTCTTTTCCTAAGTCCGTTCGTATACAGTTTTTAGAATATGTTATTGTTATTTGATTTTTGTCAAATGTCCAGAAGTCAATCTTGCATCAATTACAGATCCATGGGATTGTCTTCACACTCTTAAGTTCTGTACTTACTTCGCCATTTGTAATCCGGCGTGGTCTAACATTTTTTATCAGGGAGCTTAATCAAGGAAGACTGCAACGATGACGGTGACCGTAAGTCCAATAAGCACTGAAAAACAAACGCTGCACAAGCACGTTTTACTTTTCGGTACTTTTTTGCACCGTCCCCTGCAAAGTAACAACGGCGTGAAATGACCATATTTTAAAGTTTTACCAAGTACGTGACCGTATGACTGCTAGGAATAGGTTAGGTTTCTTTCTTTTATGGACGCCAACGCCATTCATAGTTTTGTTTCCGGAGAGCTGGTTACCACAGTTTACGAGTTTAGTGAATAGTAAATTTTCGAAATGACGCGGTTTTCGGTGCGACGGCTGTCGCCGTAGTGTCAGATATGCAATACTTCTCGGGGCCAAATCTTGATGGCACTAAAGAGCTTTAGCGAGGCCTAATGACTTCTGACAATATTTTTATCAGATCGCTTTCGCAGTGTACTCTGTCCAGGCGTACGTTTCTCGAAACGCCTGAAACTCTTGGGGCCTATTTCAGGTGCGATAATTCCCTTCGTATCGTGAGAACGAAGCCATTTTTACGCATGAAATTTTGCAACAAAGTTTCCCTTTCCTATCTTGAAATCATAGTAAAAGACCAGCTTTTTAGAATAAGTTGATCGCAGTTTTAGAAATGGCTTTTCGGGAGTTTGGAGTAACGGGCCCCAACTCTTTTTCCTCGCTTAAATGACCAAAGCTCGACGCTGGAAAGGAGGGAACGCTTAGACTTCTTCCTGACATAGTATTTTATAAAATACTTGCGTTACCTCGACCTTGCAATTAAGACCACGCTTTCAACCATGCCACTTTATCTTTGTGCTCTTGTTTGTTTATGCAAAACAGGCTCAAGCCGTGAAAATACTCAACTATTTTGTGAATAAAACAATTTGATAGCCAGGCAATTGCTTTCTTCGGTACCTCAAAACTCCAACGAGCACTTAATTGACGGTATTTTTAGGACCCGACTTCGTGTCAGTTACAAAACGTAAACATTTTAGTGGAACAGTCTGATTTTTATTCTTTGCCATGCGATGTCATTGTTCATGTTTCATTGCTCAAAGGTCATTGTTCATTACTTCACACTTCAGCCAATATCCGAAGAAGACAAGTAGCAAATGTTCGTTGGAGTATGTGATCACGTTGTTCATGTTAATTATTAGTTGTGGTTTTGTCTTTTGGGTAGACTTCATTTGGCTCAGTGACTTAAGGCAAACTGTTCTACTCCGTAAACCTTAGTGTTCTATTCGAATCGAAACGGTGTAGTTGAAACATCTGAGATTATTTGAAAGAGATTTCACGCTATGTTACTGCTGATCACGCTGGCAATTCAGCGTTTGGAAATGTCATCTTTTTTTCTTTTTTCTTGAAACGTACATCCATTATGGTGCCATGTGCTCAAGAGGACATTTGCGAGACAGGTTAACTACCACCTTTTTCACAGCTGGAACGTAAGAAAAAGGAAAACACCCGAAGGAATGCATTTGTCTGGTTGGCTTCCCCTATCACTAAGGCTTCCAAAAATTTTGGTCACGTCATGGAGTGTCTTAGAACAGTCTTAAGCAAACTGCATTTAACAGCAGAATTTACTACGTAGTTAAATGTGCATTTTTTTTATATTTCATTTTAGTTTTTGTACAATATACGTAACACAAAAAAGCAGGTCGTCCCTTGACAATGTCTAACCTCATATACCTCGCACATTTATGTGTCTAGGTAAGCTTAAAGCTACCAATTGGGCCCTATTGCAACATAGTAGCGGGTATTACCCCTTAAATCTACCACAAAAAGTTTGAACCGTGCTTTAGCATCCCTGGACAGCTGTTTCGACCTTGTTAGGCCTCGTAAGCATGGCATAGCTAATACCCAGGCTCAAGAACCCACACGAATAAAACAAGAAATGAAAATGTGAAGCTCGTGTGATGTGCCTTAGAGTCAGTCAAGAACACCTTATAAGTGAATAAGTCTAGAAAGTCACTCATTGTCTGACCTCGCCAACGTTGACATCTTGCCAAATCGATTCATAATTGCCCACCTTGCACGTTGTAATGCGGTTATCCATCTACGGCTGTCAAGTGCCACGCAAATGGACACGTGGTATCGTCTACATGATAACCCACAAAGATTTATTTGATCATCGCCAAGAAAAAAAAAACGATATTTTGAATGCCGTTGCGGCTACGTTTTTTCTGGCTTAAAATAGAAACTATTGTCTTAGAAACTTCTTTGTTAGAAAATAGTCTAGGTGGTGGCAGCATTGTAGTGATGTTAGAATGACGTTAGTATTAACAAAAGCTTTGTACACTTAACAAATTAAATGACCGTGACATTCAGTTTAGGATATCTTTGACTATCTTTTACTAATGTGACGGATTTTAGGAGTTTTAGAAAGTGTTTATGTTTCGTTTTCTTTTTATTTTGGAAAGCACTCATTTAGGAAAAGAGCACACTGGTTTTAAAACTTGTCTCTGTCACAAACGGTTGCGTGATTAAGGCATTTACTTTAGAATCCAAATAAAACTGGTGTTCATAGACACAAAACGGCGTGATTAAGGTATCTACTTTAGAATCCAAATAAAACTGGTGTTCATAGACACAAAACGGTTTATTTGCCGAGGCCGTCTCAACAAAGGTGTAATTTTCCTTGTCCTTTGAGATGTAGTTTTCAGCATATCATTTAGTTTTACTTGATTATTGTTTAATCCCACAAAGCAAAATTGCATCAGTTGGCTAATTCCGGTAACGTGTCGAAGACGAACTTTTATTAGCTGTGAAAAGTCACTCTTGACGAGCTCTGAGTAATTGGTTGTTAGGGGCGGATTGCACTTGCAGACAAGTTTTGAAATGCCCTGTCATCTTTTTAGAAAAAAAATTGTTGCAACAAGTCATTAAAGATAGGCTTGAGAGTCAACGGGTGAATTTCCTAGTTCAATAATTGTACACGTGCTACTGGCATCTTAATACGTCCCTCAGTCGTCTTGTGCAAAGCAATGACGTTAAAATGCCAAATTCTTGGTGTTTTGGTGAATAGCTTTGTCTTTCACAACCAAATCACTATCTGAAAATTTCTGCATGACGGTGGCAAAACTTGTGTTACCCGCATACCAAATTCGCGAAAATAATCGATGAATACTATAAACAATTAATTTTCTCCCATTTCATTTATTCGGCAAAGAGTAAATAAAAGTTTGGTTAAACCTTGATGCATTTGTTCTCGGTTCTGCCTGGGAGCTAAGCCAATTTTGAATCATCAAACGATTCGAGTGCACGTGTTCTCAGTGCAATCATTTCTTGGTCGCCAACTTTTTCTTTGACATTCAACAATGGCCAATTGAAAAACATTGTTATCTGGGGTCTTAGGGTGCATGGGATTGCAGGTTGTCCCTAGATTTTCCTGGATTGTCCAACCGACAGCCTCTTTGAATTTTTTTCCTTTTTGTCAAAATTCGCACTTGTTCTCCGATTGTTTTTTCCTTACCCTTTAATTATAACTACAAATATCTGATTATTAATTGTTCTTTATAGCTACTATACAATTCCTCGTGCATTAGTTAAGAGAATTTGGGATTAAACCAACAGACAATGTATTGATATTAAAAAGAAAGTTACGTGTTAATGTAACGGAAACAACTACGTCTTTGTTATTTACATCGCAAGTCGCTTTAGAAAAATGACAGTGTCACTCTAGTTTGCAACAATTGAGGTATTACTTCAGCATCCTGAAATAAGCCAATGAAAAGTGAGAATCAACTAGTTGCACGACGTAAGCAGCCAGTCAAAATCGAGAAGCCATTACAACGTGCGAGCCATTTTCTTACAGCGTTGGTGAAAGAAATCACGGTGCCATTTTCAAAGCCCAAATCATGGTTGAAAACACAGAAAACAACGAAGAATTAGTAAATTCGCAACCTCAGCTAGAGGAAGAACATTCTCAGTCGTCCGGCCGCTTCTTTCAAGAGAAGCCTCCAATGCAAATACGCCTGTAGTAGCTCGATGGTGCATGTAAGTTTTGCGATAGACGCACTCAGTTCAACCATTTATGCCATACTGTCTGCAATTGTACAATTAATCTCAGCTCTCAAAAATAAGTTTTATCGAACTTTCCCTTCACGTCTTTTACAATATTTGAAAACTCAAATGGCAAGACGTTGTAATTTCTAGCCAGCTGCGCTTTATGGTGTAAATAAAAGCCATTCAACTTGTAAACGCTCGCGTGATTGTTCAGACTGTTTTTGTTCTCTCAACGCCCTCTTAAGTCATAATGGTAATGCAGTTTATGTTCTTAGGCATAAATATTTTTTTAGCCTTTTGAGTCATTTAAACCCTTGCCAAGCCGCTCGGGCTAAAATGAATCGGCTAAGTCGAGCTCACTGAAAACATACTTATGCCCGTGAACATAAACTCTGTTGTTTTAATGCTGGGTGATTTCAGGAAAACTATTTTGATGTTTATAGATACCTCAAGTATTCGCTCTTTCCAGATCACAGTACTTTGTGTAAAAAAAAAAAGAGGAATGTAACCTGTTCTTTGCGCCTGCGTTCAACTGTGAAGGTTCCTTTATACTTAACGCAAAGTCATTTGTAACCCCACATGTTGAGTCCACGACTGCAGCGACGACGACAAGACCAGTAAGCAAAGCAGACGCTCTGCCTGTCGTCCTTTGCAAAACAACAACGTGAAATGACCACATTTCACGTTGGTATTCTAGGGAACCGTATGACCGTATGGCGACGTGACTGAAGTTTCTTTCTTTTGTGCTTCATTTGGCTCTGTAACCTTGGGTAAAATCTACTAAGCTTACTACTGTTTTAATTCTTTATTATAAGATATACAAGCATTCGAATCGACTGAAGAAGCGTTGTCGTAAAAGACTCTCTGTCTACCGTGATGCTTTGAGCACGTTTGTTGTTGTTGTTTTGGAACCAACCGTTAATGGCGATTTTTTGTGTGTGTGAGAGAACAGCGAACGGCATGTTACAATCAAATATTTCGGCAGGAATGTTGCAAGAATGTTAGATTCTAACAGGACACAATTAAAGGCGTGTGGTGCGTTCATGATTTTAGTGTCTGAAAGATTTGAAACCTCTAATTTGATCAATCAAATGTGGAAGTAAGCCGAGTTGGGATGAGTAAAACCAAATAGGTCTTATTGCTCTGCAAATCCGCTTGTAAAACCAAACAAAGCGATGATGCTGCCTGTGATCGCTTTCTCCACAAGGCCAATGTAACATAAACAAATACTTATAAGAAATGCAAATGCGGGACTGTGCAAAGACAATGTGCGAACGCGAGAACATAGTTTTGGCTTCATAAATTTAAGAGGCTATGCTTCCGATGTTCTATAATAGAAACAACTTCTACCAAAAGATTCATGGCTTCTGACTTTAATGATATCGTCATTATTATTACGGCATTAGAAGTGTCAAACTGTACCCAGCCTAAGAACTTCAAAATAACATGTTCATGAGTTCGAGTCACGAATTAACACCCCCTTTACTTGTAGTACAATAACTAGATTTGGGTGAACTCGCTGTGGTTGTGGTTTGAGAATCCGTGTAAAGCTTTTTTGCTCATCCACTGGCCTTGAACAGATTATCCCAACTAAGTCTCTTGTATTCTTTCTTGCTCCTCCACTGCGGTCCTTCGTAGCCGACGCCATAGCAAACATGTGTTATGTGCCGCTACTTGCTTAACTTACCAAATATCTAATAAACGACCGATGCAGAACAAAATATCCTGATCTTAATTATATAAGATAATCAACTCCTTATACCAAACACACGTATGCTGAATAAAGCGGATAGATGTCTTGGATTTTGAGGGATTGAACAAGGAGACAAATCAATAACTCAACATTTAGAGGTTTCGTATCATACGAAACCTCGGGTGATGCGCGCGTTGCATCTTGGTAGACAGAGAGTCTTTAAAAGAAGTGAGATCATGTTTTAACCAAAGACATTCTAGGCTATAGGTTGGCACAACCGCGTTATGTAGTCAAATTCCCAACATTCTAAACCTCAAATTTTGAGAACTTCCAAAATCACTCCTACTTATTAATCGCGAATTGTAGTCGAGGTTGTGCAATGTCCTATGCTAACTGGATAGTGAACACGCCATACCTAAGTAATTGGACAGTACGCGCCATCAAGCGAACTGTAATGGGAAAGTTGTCAAGGGGTTTTGGTTCTAATAGATTAAGTATTCTCTGTACTTCCATTGTTAACGTTAAAAGTTTAGTTTATCAATTTTTCGATCTCGAATTTTGTTATGGGTATGATTTATTGGTAACATGATTGCGTGTCGTCCAGTTCTTTCTGTAATCATACTCGTGATTAAACAAATGGGACTACCGCTACGTGGCCGTACGATCTTGTTAATCGCTGGTATGATTGCAGACCAAATTGGACTTCACTCAGTCCTGTAACCATTATTTATTGTGTTGTATATCAGTCAAAGCAGGTGCGCGTTTCTCGAAACTCTCGAAAACGTTTTGGGGCCGAAAACCTATTTTGCGTGCGCTAGATTCATAACCAGAGATTCGATGTCTGATACTTTTAATCCTTTTCTAAGAGAGCGTGTTACAAAATTGCGAAAAAAACATTGGGATGGTTCAGATACGGATCTTAGGAATCTCACAAATTTCTCGTTAGATTAAAAGCAAAAACGAATTACTCTCGACAGTCACCAACTGAAAACTGTTCTGAAATGAAGATTGATACTCGCAGTTGTAAAAGCAAATTGCGTAAAGCTAAAGAAACCTGAAAAAAACTGCTCTATAGTTCTATGGTTGCCATCTCAACACAAGTTTTGTTTGCTAGGATAATTGGCTGCAATTGCGGTTCGTAAACATTGTTTGCGCGTGAAAATCTTGAAAACATTTCTGTACATAGTATGGTTATTTGTTAAGTCATGGTTAACATGGCTTTGTTTTGGATCGCCACAATTTCGTTGTTTTCAAAATAAACCCTCCGTATTCCTAAAAGCTAGTGAACTACTATAATTGGTAATAAAACGAAACTTGTAAAAATATCATTTCAGAGTTGAAAGGCGGTTACCGTTTGCCAGTGATGTTGTACTTGCTTCTACCGCAAGACATTTTGCTTTGTTAGTTGGCGCTGGTCTTTTTTTGAGTGCGATTTGGAGTCCGTGTGTCTTTGATTCCGTAGTACAGTGTATTTTTTGGGCCAAGTTGGTTTATTAAGACTGCTGTTGAGTACAAGTCAATCTGATGGTGGACGATTCAGACGTCAATCTGAAAAGAGACGTGAGATATATCGAAGGCATTGTTCAAGAACTCATGAACCTTAGAATCGATACTAGATGCGATACACGAGCTAAGTCACAGTTCAACTTCCATGCAGTCAATGCTAAGTTGTGATATGGGATCTCACTAGTTTGATTTTGCATTAGTCTTATTTGTCATCAAACACAGAGATGAAGCGATTTTATTTGTATTCGTAGCAGTGGCTGGCACAGATTAAAATGGAAAGGACTTTTGCGTTCTGCGATGTCTTTCACGAGAGGCTAGCCTTAGAAAGCGACTCTTGCCTTATCACGTAATTTTGAAAACTTGTATGCATGCTCCGAGCCACAATGCAATGAATAGAAAGTAAGCAGCTTACTTCCTATTCATTGCATTGTGGATGTTCTCTTTTTTGCAAACATCCATCCATCGAGGAAAAATCCATCCAATATCGCTGATTTCTCTCTTGGATAGTTTACTTCGGGAATATGTATTCATTACTTTTTTTTCTCACTTTGTTGCATTTTGAAAACGGCATATTTTAAGGTGTCAGGGAAGTAATCAGACAATTTCCTCAAAGTGCTTCGCCACAATTGTCTTTGAAAACGTAGAGTAGAGCAAAAAAACGCGAGAATAGAATCAGATCCACTAACAAGGCCGTAAACAATTATCTCCCTAGCCCTAAGGGTATTTCCTCTCGTGTTTGCTTAGAACGTTTCCGCCAATTTTTAATGGAAGGAACTCAAGCCATTTGTCTATTATATTTTGTTTGACAGTATGATTAATTGAATACGATTTAAGGGGAAATGCTATATTTCTCGAACCGCCAAATTAATGGATCACATCCAGGCTGCCTATGATTGTTTTTAGGAGGTCGATCACTTCAATAGAAATTTCCTGTGTTTTGAAAAGAAAACAGGAGAATGTTTGACCAAGAAACGCAAATGAAATGAATAACAAACTACATTCTTGGGTTTCATCTTAAAGGTAAAATATGTTCGCATGCATGAATATGGCAATCCGTTACGGACAAAATATCCAGATCGATTAGGTAATCTTTTCTTTGGTATTCACAAGTCATGCAGCAAACAGCTAGTCACAGTTTCTGGCAAAGCTTAAATGTGAAAACTACTTTTAGTTGCCCAAGTGCTAAACATGAACGTGCGATCTTTCAAGGAACGAATGACTGGCCGGCTGATTTCCACAAAACTATGGTTTTCCGATTCAACGTCCGTGCGAGTGGCAAATAAACCGCAAAAGCTTAATTTAAGCTCCCATTGTGGCCATTTGGCAGTAACAATGTTAATGTGTTAGTCAAAACAGGGAGTTCATGTAACTTATTTTCCTTTCCGATCGAATTGTGAAATCATTATGCAGTAACAATTCCAGTCATTTAACTGTAACTAAACTCTCTTATAGGCGGACACCTCTCTTTTCTTTCACACACCATTGGACTAGTCCCTGGGAGTAGTCCCACGAATAGACTGGTCGCAGGGACTAGTCCTATGTAGTGTTTACACGCGGGGACTACTTCCACAGGAACGCAGCCAAAAACTAGCGGAAAAAGAGGAGGATACTCGATCAAGATTTCCAATCGTCACCATCTTCCTCTACGTCAGCCGCCGCCATCTTTAAACGGAGGGAGCTTATTATGCCGATCTGTATTTTGTTTTTATTTTAATTTGGTTGCAGGGACTAACTCCACGAATAGTTCACACGAAGGGTTTTCAGGGAATAGTAGCAGGGACTGGCTTTACATACGTAAATAGAATAGAAACCATGTATGGAAGGTTGCACGTAAACGTAAAAGTTGAACCTCGCATAACTTGTACGTTTACGCTTGAGCTTTCATATATCGTCTCCAAATAAAATAATAAATAAGTAAGACCTTTATTTACCCTCGGCAGTTTATTTAGCACAAAGGCTATTGGGGCCGAGCAAATACATGAAACAAATAATTCAAATAAACGTAACATGATAAGAATCCCAACTGGCTGGAGGCAGACCAGTTGGCTATTTACAAGGGTGACCAAGAATTTGGCAATTTTAGTGAATGTG
Organism: Galaxea fascicularis; assembly: GCA_948470475.1. Classification (NCBI taxonomy): domain Eukaryota; kingdom Metazoa; phylum Cnidaria; class Anthozoa; order Scleractinia; family Euphylliidae; genus Galaxea; species Galaxea fascicularis. Next base: position 31,813,955 of record OX419338.1, read on the forward strand.
GCAATATTGGCAGAAATAGCAAATTCTTGTTAAATTGCAAAGTCTATGAAAACACATGGCAGCCAGCCATAGTGGTGATTTTTGCGAAAATGGCAAATTCTCGCCAAGTCGCCAAACGTATGCAAATTACATTATTCAACACATGGCAGCCAGCCATGGTGGCAATTTTGGTGAATATGGCGAAATGGCAAATTTTCGTCAAGTCTCCAAACTTACGCCAAGTACTTGAACAAAGCCACTGCCGACCTGTAATTGGATAGTCCACTTGCATACAGAATGTGAATAATCCAAATTCCTTGCTGGAAACCTCCCAGTGTTAGTATCGACATTGGACCCTATTGTGTTAATATAATATGACTACCTGCTACTGAAACAGTGCGTTTCTTATCTATCATATTAGCTTGTATAGACAGGGTTTTCTTAAATTTAAAAACAAAAAACATTCCTAAAATACAATAGTTTTTAACCGAATACACATCTGTGTACCCAACATTTACACACAACAATTTCAATTTGTAATATCTGAAACGGCACTGTGGTTTCTTTCTACTCTTCGATTTCTATGCACCCAAATTTCCACTACATTGCAAACAGCAATTACAAATCAAACTTCTTTTGACAATTAACATCTATGTCAATATTTGAAACAGTGCTGTGGGTTCTTTTATATATACTCTTCGATTTCTCATCTCACAAAGGTTAACAATGTAAATAATAATTAATGGTGGTGCATATGGCAGTGACATAATGAAGCAAGAAAATGTCTCCCCACTGACTTCAGTATCAACCTACAAAAGAAAAGCCATCCCAAAATTGTAATTACCTTCACTCCTGATTTTTATCAAAAAAAGGTCATTTTGCAGTTGTTTGCTCAGTGATCTGATCTGAATTACAGCCAGGCTTTCAACTCCCATTGTTTTCAAGGAAAATTCCCATCTTTGCATTAGATAATTAACAACTAGGCGAACAATTGCCGTATGTAAACGCCTTTTACAATGAGATCCATAAAGACCTTAATAACTCGGAAATTGTGTCAAAATAAATGACAACACTTTAGAGAACCTACATTTGCAACATTTGACCAAGTGGCACGCCCCTGGCCCCCTCTAGGAGCTTGGACATTCTTTTCCTGTAACATTTCTCCATATTTCCATCCATTTTCCAGCCATTCAAAACATGAAAGAGGACCCGTTGACCGCCTTAACAAGTCTATACAGTTTTGTTAATGACACAGCAATATAACTTAGCTCAGATAATTGAAGATTCAATTGAATTGCATATGTATGAGGAGGGAAGTTCTAGTAAGGGTGGACGTTTCTGGGGATCGCATTACAGAAAATTCAGTTTGATTTCGAGACAAGAAAGGAGAGTTGGGTACTAATTATGCTTCGCTTCCGTTTACATAGATTGCATATTTTTGGTTCTTGTGACATTTCAAAATAGCATCTCCGAAAGAGCATGCCGTGTAAGTTCATACTCAAGCTTTTCGTGAATGAAACAATGCAGGAAAATGTAGGAAATTACAACAAGAGTTGAAGTTTATGCTGGCTTGGTGACGTTGCAATGGTTTCGCTTTCAAGAAACCACGTGGAAACAATTTTGCTTTGTGCATGGGAACTATGAGAGGACAATGAATGCCTTATTAAACTTTTCTTCTGTTAACACTTCTTTTCCAAATAACATTGGTAAGTACGATTTTTAGAATTAATGCTAGACTAACTCGTACAATACAAATTTCAGGATACACAGTATTAGATAATACTTTCATTATTGTGTTTGGTGAACTTCTGCTTTAACCCTATTTGTTAAACACCTTTCCACAGTGAAATGAAGAGTTATCAATTTCAGAATTTTTGCCAAGGGGCCCTTGCCTTCTCATTTGCATTTACTTAATCAACAACTTTCTTCATGTTCGAGACTTGGTCCTAAAATATGGAATAATTGTCCACGTAGCTTGCGGTCCTTGCCTATAAGGTGTTTTATCTTTTAACAAAAAATTTCATTCTTTTTTTATTATTATTAAAATTACATAAAACAATGAAAACAATCATCCCTCTAAAACACGATTGTTGCTAAAATAACTGCTGGATTTATGGAACTAAAACAGCAACGTCTGTATTTATTTACATCAATAGCTTCGTATAAACTATTTGTACTTTATTTTACCTTATGTGCTTCGTAATATACTTGTTTGAATCAATTTCACTTTTCTAATTTAACAATATTCTGATCTTCTTGCAATTTTTATTTCCAACCCTCTTGTTGTATTTTCATATTATCTGGACCCACCCGACTCGATTAGCTTTGCTACCTTCGGGTGGGTATGTTGTTGTAAGGTGCTGCTTCCAAGTTGCCAGCAATTTTGCCGAAATTACTATTTTTTGCCAAATTCGCCGCTTTCCAACAGGCCCCTGTTACCTTCTCATCTTGCCACATTCCATTGGTGTTTTCCAAACCGTTGACGAAATTTAATCAAATCTACCGTTTACGTTGTTGCTTGCATTTCTGGACATATCTCTTGTTTCGAATGGGAAACAGGGAAAGAGGTCAGCGGTTATTGATTTAATATTCGCGACGATCAACGCACCAGTGATTATTCATTAAGAACTGGATCCGCCATATTGTTATTTCACTTGTGACAGCAGTGGAAAGAAACTTTGAGAGCAGTTCACATCAACAACTTCTGCATGTTGGTTGAAGGTGTCGGTTATACAGAATAAAGTAGTTCACTTTGGGAAGGATCTTCAGTTTTTAGCTCATGGATGACGTAGTCATGCCATGAGGTTTTGTTGTGGGTCTGAATTTCGCTCACTCACTCAGGGGATCACTCATTCGCTCACTCGATTCTGATTAATTTATTCATTAAACTTTCCGCCGGTCCCTCCCCTACTAAGTATTGCTTTTGTCTCTATAGTCTTCTTGGTCCAACGTTTGTAAATTTCAGGGTGTAGTACAAAGGCGGAGAATTTTGCTCTGCAGATATTGTTTACGTGTTTAATCTTCATGGCGTCGGTTTTTCGTTTCGATTTTCCAACTCAACAAAGGTCTAGTTTGTTTAAGGATCAGTGATCAGATAAAGTTAATAAGATGAAGAGCACGAGTTGCGAGAATTGAACTTTGAAATCTTCAGAGCAGCGAAAATGAACTTCGAGACATCGCAAAAGCTTATCACTGTGCGGTGCCTGGGGCAGTAGTAATCGAGAATTTTTTGCCACAATATGATGGAAGAAGGAAGAATGAAGAAAATCGGCAAAAAAAGGAAACACGAGAAAGACTTTCTAGCCAAAAAAGCGAATTCTGGCAAGCAACGCATTTGATTAATGCGCAACATATGATCGATTTAAGCAGGTACGTAATGAAGTATTTTTGAAGACGCTGTTTTCATGGTGAACGCTCGATTGCAAATATGATCTTGTTTCGAAAGGCTATATCCCTTGGCTTAAACGATCAGTATAACACTTTGTCAACATTTGACAAAAACACAAGGACCACAAGCATGCAAATTTTTCTCTGTGAGGATATAATTTGGTCTGACAAGCAGCTATAACAGCTAATCTGTTCGAACAACAAAATATTTGGAAAATCACGTTAATTGTAGCACAAAGCATAAATAGATGGATTGAATATCTCACCTTACAAAGCAAAAAGTTTTGTGCCGGACCCCGAATCGCTCAAAAACATTGTGGCTGTAAAGCGTGACTAATTTCCCTCAGGACTTTCACACAATATTTGCGATGTTATCTCGCATTCAGAATAGTCGGAAATTTTATTACGATCAAGAACGTTTATAAAACTAACCACGCTGGGCACACGCGCCATCAAAAAAGCCGGGGTGATCGCATCTTAGGACAGCGGACGGGCGCTTCAAAATTCAAAACAAATTTCAAAATGGCGGCTTCTCTAACATTTGAGGATGTTCTCGAAGAGGTCACTCGTAGTGACACTGAAGAGGTACAAGACTCCAGTGATGAGGAAAGCGACCAAAAAACTAAAGCTATAGAGTCGGCTGTCAATTGTTTTACAGAATGCAGTGACCTTGGGCAAAATATCACACTCTTTAAACAAGAGGCAAAAAGATATCTAAAAGGGCTTTACGAACAACATGCTCGAGGGAACGATTCATTTGCCATTTTGTGTGAATCATCACTCAACACAGGAGCAGTGTTAAAAGAAGAAGCATGTACATGGTTGGATTTAATCTACAGGAGGCTGTCAGCTCGTCAGAGAATTAGGAGACCGTGGTTTTTGGAGTTTACCCGTGACATTCCAAAGGAAATTTTTTGGGCTCTTAAAAGGGCCTTTTCAACCACAACAAATAATGAGCTAAGGAGCAATGTATACATGGAAGGAAATCGTAAGGGCCTCTCAATCAGAATTGCATATTCTCCTTCTGTTTTTTACATGTTTCGAATTTTGACTGGAAAAACAATGGGACAGTTGAAAAGTTATTTGAGAAGGAAGATACCTGGAAAAGGCAAAGCAAAAGTCCTTATTTCGAGGTTTAAGGAATTCAAACTTTGCTACAAGTATTCAAAGCGGCAAATGACTGTTTCGTGTCATTATGGTTTCTGGAACATACATGGGTTTCCTTTGCATGATTAAGTTTGTTATGTACACTTTGTAGTCTGTTAAAAATGCTTTTAATAAGATTCTTGAATTGTTGAATGTTTACAAGATTGGAAATAAATATTGGTTTTTAAAACCTCTGAACATTTTTTCTTGACAAATGAAAATTGAAAATTGTAATACTTTACTACAATGCATGTAAGGTATGCATAAATACTTCTGGTCTATGTATTACAAAGCTTGTTGTAAATACATGCTATTCAATGGAAATATGATAATAAATTATTCATATACATTAAAAGTACTGAATGTATGGTCAATAAATACAAATACAAGCATTAACATATACAAATATAAATACAGGCATCAAAATATAAAATTTAACAAACTGGTATTTGACACCTTATTTATGCAAGTTATACAAGAAATAGTTCATGCCAAATTTTTAACATTGATTTGCATGTAACTACTTTAAGATCTAACTGCACATCAAGGAGAAATGTTGCATAAAATGTACAAAAACCTCTGAAAGGCACTCTGATTGTCCAACATGCAAAGCTTTATATTTACACATTTTAAAGGACAGTGATTTCACTTTGAGTTAAAAACTGCTTTAAGTAAAGAGCTTCTTGTCAACAGCCAGCTTTCCTGATTGACAAGACAGCAATATAGCCTGCCTATGTGGATGTGAACAATACCCACACCTTTCTGACACCTCTGGCTTTGGGCAACCACAAAAACAGAAGTTGTTCAGGGCAACTCTGTTAGGGACATACTTGTCCTTCGAAGGAATGTAATTATCAAGGTTATATCCCCTTTCCCTTAACCAGATTAAAGAAAGGAATTCGTGGCGAAAAATTTGCTGCCATCTCATGCCATAGTTGGTGTTTTGGGAGTACCTTGAAATAGCTATGTGTTTAGCTTCCCTCCCTTCCATTGAGGTAACTGAAAGACCCTTTCCATACTTGGACTTAACATCTTTAGTATGCACAGGGACAATGTGACCTATTGTCCATACAGTAGGTGTTACTATCCCAATAAACAAACTGTAAGCCCTGAAATAGTTGGTACAGTAAGAAGACAGCCCTTTGATTTCATCATCATTGATAGTCATTCTGCAGAATAGAGACACTGCATTTCTTAGTTGTAAACACACAAATGCAAAAGTGTGCAGTCTGAAGGTTTGCCTTGCAGTGTCTGCAGGGGACTCCAAAGACACAATTAGATGCATAAAATTGTGTAAATACATCCTTGAATCTCTGCCTGTAAATCTATACTCAAAGTCTTTCCCATCTGCCTTTGTTTCATTGAACCACCTTGTAACTTTGTTTGCTAAGCGTGAAAGCTGGCATTTAGATTTCAGTGCCCGTACAAACTTGGAAAATGGAGAATCACTAGGTACCTCACTCATATTTGTTACATTACTTCCCAGGGCAGACTTTTGGATAGCTTCATGCAACATTATTTTGTGAATATGCTGACAGGCATTATTCTTTAGATGCAAAGGATCTACATGTGCTCTGTCAATGAATTTACCAATGAGTGGCTCAAACTCTTGCCTACTCTTACTAGAAGCAATAAATGTTGTTATTTTGCTGCGTTTAGTGTTGGGAGCTAACTGAGTCTTGTTTAATTTATCCTTGAGGTCACCAACTTTCTTAGCAACAGATAATCTTTTATGATATTGCCATGGTCTGAAATCATTATGGGGTTCTGGGCCAAATGATTTGTTTACATCAAGCAGTTCACCAGTTGAAATGTCAGCAAATGTTGAAAAATACTTGGCACTGTTTGGAAGCTCCCCAGCCAGAAAAGCCAACATTTTCATGTCATTGGGGAATTCTGAAAACTTAAATTTAATGATGGTATTGTTGACATTAAAAGAGCCTTTCTCTATTTGCTCCATCTCCTTAGCAACCATTGCAATGTACCTTTTAGCTGCAGTACTTTGTTCTGAGCAGTTACTTCCAAATGTCAAAAAGTTATCCTCATTACTTAAAACCCTGTGACCCACATTTAAAAAACTAATGAGCCAGGCACAAGACTGGTCAAATTTTCCAAAAGGGGCTCCATCTCCACCAATGGCTATTTGGAAAGTATTTGGTTCCCCAAACCAATCAAAATCTTCAGCTTTCAATGTTGTTAGGTAGAAAGATGCTAATCTAACAAGACATTCTGTTAAATTTCTGTAACAGCCATCAACCTGATCCTCAGGTTCCAAATCAGAGCAGAAGCTCTCCGTTACACTCTTTAAGGTTCCTATGTCAACTTCATTGAGAAACTTGATAAGTTTGTTATAGGGAACTAACCGAGGTAAGGAACACGACATTACCTGAATGCGTGTTGTTTTGGTTTTTCTCTTAGGATTGGTAGTCATTGAAAGAGATCTGTACACAGATCTGTACTTTTTCTTACCCATTACCCCTTTGGAATAGAAAACTGAAACACTTCTAAGAATGTTTATGTCTGAAGTTTCAAATTGTTCTGCAGCATTCTTATAAAGTTTAGGAAAAACCTTTTTGGAAAACTTCTTACTTTTTGACATAAAGTCAACCAGTATCTTTGTAGGGCATCTTTTCTCAGCTGTACTAAGAAGACCTATGTATGCAGGAGTATTATCATTTAAGTCAGCCCCATGTATTTCTTTGGCTGCTTGGTATGTCTCTGACCTTCTTTGTGTCCCCACTGTTGAAGATGGCCCCCTCTTATCATCAGAAGGGAGGACAGTCGGGTTTTTGCGCCTTGCCTCAATAGACTGCCTGGATAGAAAGGCCTTCTCTTTTTGAGGGACAGCTGTGCCAGCTTCAGGCAAGTGTTCTCCCAATTCTTGTATGTCCTCAGACACCTCATCTACCTTTAAAGAGGCAGAAAATGTGAAATTATTCAATTCTGGTTCATGCTTGTATATGCTGGAGTTGAAATTGATCATGGGCTCAATAATTTCACTTTGTATTAGCTCATTGCTATAAACAAAAACATTAAGGAAAATACATATTGAGCCAAGGATAAAATGAAACAAAACATTCATATCACTTAGCTCATTAATAAATCCTTAGTAAGTTGGTTATCCTTGTCTGTAGTCATTAAGTTAAGTCAAAGCAGCTCACTCTGCAACTGCACTATATGAAAATGCAGATAAGTTTACAGCAAATGTAAAAGAATTTGACAATTTTCCCTCTGTGTCCTTGCCAATATAGTCTAGCTTTCTGCTTTTGTTTTTGTTTTTTTTGGTTTCTTATCATAAGAGGGAATGTCAATAGACACAAATCCATAAGGCTTCTAAGTGAAATATTTTAATTACAAAAACATAGACCTGGGTGCCAGCTTACTTATAACATGTTGACATATTTTCCCTCTAAGAAGTATGTAAGTGAAGAGTTGAAAAAAAAAATTCTGTGTGTGGAGGGGCGGGGGGGGGTGAATACTTACTTTCCGAATAAGGTTTGATAATTTAGCCTTTTCCTTGACTAGAACTTTGTGAGCCTTGGCAGCTTCATCTCTTAAACGCCTTTTCTCTTTCAGAAAAACTCCAACATTAAACCTGCTGTAAACTTTAGCCTTCCTTCGAACCATGTGGTTAATGTTTATGACGTCCAATCTTCAGTGTGTCATGGTTCTGAATTCTTTTGTTTACTTTAACTGACGAGTAGTTGTAGTTCAGTTTGGATTCCTCGATGCTCGAAATTAGAACTTTTGCTTTGCCTTTTCCTGGTATCTTCCTGTTCACAGGCTTCGTCTTTTAACACTGCTCCTATGTCGAGTGATGATTCACACAAAATGGAAAATGAATCGTTCCCTCAAGCGTGTTGTTCGTAAAGCCCTTTAAATATCCTTTTGTCTCTTGTTTAAAAAGGGCGATATTTTCCCACAAGTCGCTGTACAAAATAGACCAAATAGCTCGCTCTTTGCAGCCGTCGCACGGTTATTCGGTTGTGTAAACCGAAAATTTAAAAACATAGGTTTCTTCTTCCATCGTATTTCCTCGGTTCTTGGTAGAGATCTGTACTCTTCCTGTGGACAGACGAAAGTTATATGAAGCCAAATATCAGCATCTGTTAGTTAGCGATACGATTAAGCAAAAACAAGATCTCGAGTGGGGACATACCTGCAATGACCGTAGTGAGAAGTTCGGCCATGTTTGGTATCTAGGTGAAGCTCTCACCCCGTAGAATGCAAAATTGGCGCCAAATCGACGATCAATCGAACAACATCGTCGTTAGGCTTCGTAAAAAACGGCTGATCTCGACAACGCACGGAAAATATTATTTGAGCCCAGTCTCCCAACTTCACGGCCCAAAAATGTTGCACACTGCGAACCCGGCAGTTTTGATGGCGCGCGTGCCCAGCGTGAACTTGAAATGAGCCGTCGACCAGTAAAAAACTTTAACTTGCCTGTTACACTTCTTAACAAAGCGATCACCTTTGAATATCATTTTTAATAGTCCGTGTACAAATTTGCATATTTGTGCGCCATCGTCGATTCAAGTTACTTACGTCTGTTAATTTCGTCTAAATTTATGCTTCTGGCGCCTGTCAATCAACTGCGTAATTTTACGGAAAATATTAGCACGTAAACGGTTCTTTAACCAAGAGGTGTGTCTGAAAAGGAGGTACTCCCACAAAACACAAACGAATGTACAGGTTTCTAGCACATATCTTTTTAGAAAATAAAGTTGTTGTAAATTCAAGGTATTGTTATGTTCCTCATCCATGAGCTGGCTCATGGGAGCCTTTGATTAAATTCTGGGAGCACCTTTTTCGATTTTCAGAAACCTTTGAGCAACTTTGACTCAATTGGCAGTCTATACAGACCCAGGTATCAGACGTTTTGGGTGTATTCGAATAAACTGATATGTTTTTTTTTTGCGTAATACAGACAGCAATACGACTTCATTCTTTAAAAAAAGTGAGGTGGTTGTTTGCCAGTCACAGGTACATTCAATGTATTTTATTATTAATAAAGGCAATTACAGTTAATAACTGCTGAACTTATAGTTCGCTTATACTTAGTAATCTCGATGGGCTACTAAACATCGATTTACTGCTTTATGTTGAACTATTTTGAAACTAACAAGGACAAAGTTACTCTGTTGAAAATCATGCAACATCTAAGATCTCCTCGGTAATGTATTAATTAAAAAAATGGCAGATTTTAAGATAAAATCTGATGCGGTTTTTTTCACCTCCGTTATGGCGAAATGTGACTAAAATAGATGTTTCCTTTTATAGCTTAACCTTGGTTTTAATGATCAAAAGACGCAAGACCGTCTACTAAGACATTATTAATATCGTTATGGCACTCCTTTGTCTTTCATTTTTCGACCATCTCTTCTTCTTTAAACTCGCCATCAAAATCATCAGCTCCAAGAGAAAACGATGAAGTGTCGTGAGATATTCCATTCTGTTAAACAAAAACAAATTATGAACTTGGTCGGTAGGGTTGAAATATTAAAAAAAAACTTGCTTTGTGAAGACTCTATGTTCTCTCCATAAGTTCAAGTCCCAGATCCTCATAGCGACCAATTGTATCAATAACTAAACTGTTCGAAGGGCTCATTGAGCAATTTGACAATTGTTTGTTCTGTTTATAGGCGACTGCCATTGGAATACATTGAGAAAGATGGTAAAAGAGCATTTTAAAAAATCATAAGTTGCTTCCGACTGTGCGTGGGATTGAGGACTACTAAGTTGACGCTCATTCTCTTACATTGAAATTTAATACCAGCATTGAATTATTGAACCTTATAACTATGGTACTTCGTTTACAGCCGTATATCACAATTCACTCCTCTTCTTCCCAGTCTGCTCTCCTTGTACTTTATTATTATGTGTTTTTTAATTCACTAGTAACTTTATTGTATTTAAGTTGTATGATAACTGTACATATCTTTTAGCTTACAATGTTTACTATTTATGTATTCATTTATTACTAATACCCACCGCCAAGATTAGCCAATGCTATACGCGGGTTGTGTAAATGATATTTTTAATATTCAGTGAAATAAAGTAGTAGTAGTAGTAGTAGTAGTAGTAGTAGTAGTAGTAGTAGTAGTAGTAGTAGTAGTAGTAGTAGTAGTAGTAGTAGTAGTAGTAGTAGTAGTAGTAGTAGTAGTAGCAGTAGTAGTTGTTGTTGTTGTTGTTGTTGTTGTTGTTATAGAAATAGAAGTAGTAGTGGCAGTGGCAGTGGTAAAAGCGGGTATACGTGCCCCGATCGTTCGACAAGCTGAAACAGCTTTCATTATAGGCGGTTTTCAGACAATCTGAAGAGACAAGGATACCAATGGTGAAACGAACAAAACGAGCTAATTAAAGGTCTATTGTTTACCGTCCACCAGAATGGCGGCGATGATATAAACGGTGAAAACCACCTATTCTGCCCGGTCGCACGTATTTGCGCATGTCTTAAGATATTAATGTGTAGTGCTCAGGCGGCAAATGTTAATTTTAACTTGATTACACTTGGACAGAGTTACAATGTGCTGAGTAATAAAACTCAGTAGTTTTATCTGAAGCATCTCAGCGGGCCGAACGTAGTCTCTTATTTTGGCGCTTTGTTTTGTGAAGGTCTTGACGGAGCGCAAACTTAAAACGATAATTTGTGAAGTCAGAGACTTAGATTTGTGAGTGTTCTCACTGAATGACTAATAAGGACTAGCTTCAAACTGTGATTTAATTTTCAACTAGACAAAGAGCCAGTTAATAACATATAGAGGATACATTCTCACCCTTTTGCCCCAAAATTTTCTTCTACTACGCCTTCTTCTGCACCTCCATGTGAAGCCACAGGGTTTGCGTGACGAGCCACCTCTCTTTTCAATTTCTTCCTTCAGCTCTTCGATTTCATTTTCCAACAGCTGCGACAACTCAGAAGCCTGGCCTTCACGTGATGTATGTAACCAAATAGCCATGCATATAACAGCCAGAAACAGTAACGAAGCTTTCATCTCTGTGGAGATATTGTTTTACTCGTAAGCAGCACTGGAAGTACCCAATAGTGGTACCTATAACTATGTGGCATGTATGGTACCACAGGCAGCCCAACAAACACTACAGCACTGCTCTGTAGCAAAGCAACTGGATTCGAACTTGTGAACTGGAGTTCTACTCAAGGGAGTCGAACCATTGGCCTTCCTTCCATTCTGAGCTTTATGTAGGAGAGTCATGGAAACTTACGTACTGCATATAAAGTCGAAAAGTGACATATTTGAAATGAGATGATAAAGTTCAAGCTTGATATGTAAACAAGAGAGTGATATAATCTTTCTGCACTGGCACAAGCATGCCTAAAAAAAATATACCTAAATTTTTGTTCTGGCAAATATACTACCTTTCAACATTCATTTCCTGGCAAAGCATGCAATACATTTCTCTCATGAACTTAGTTTTAATGGCCTACAACGAGTTGCAAAAATACTTGAGACACTGTACGTCATTTGGCCTTGAGTGACGTTTCCATGATCTTCCGCTTTCCCTCCCCCTCCCCCTCTTATCCAAGTTGTTAACAGTGCACTGAACACCATGCTCGAAACTTTGAGGAACAACTTTGAAAGGGGGAGAGGGAGGGGGTGTGTATTGTTAGCAGCAGCGTTTTAGAGAAAGAAGAGACGTTTTTGATTGCGAATGTTTCAACAATTTTGCAACCGGTTGTAGCTTTCCGGATTTAAATATAAAGGGGTTTTCGAACGTTTTAACCGTTAAGCTCATAACGTCGCATATGTGCGTGGAAAATGGCGTTACTTCTATTAAGATCCGCTGCTTGCCTAACCTAAGTCACAACGTTAATATATATATTTAGGCAAGCCTAAAAGCGGAGCTGCACAGTTCTTTCCTCATTGTATGGCATTTACAGATAAAATAAACTTTTGCTTCAATTCATCACCGTGAGTTTAAGAGCGACTCTCTACAGCGATTGAATGAGATTGAATAAATGTGGCACAAGGTTGGAAAAAATGGACCCTTTGATATTTCGTCCAGAGATAACCTATGGTGTACTAAGAATCGTGATATAAGTCTTAGGTTCTAGAGATTTACATTTTTTGAGAAAATTAGGAAAACCCGTCGACAACCAATGAAGCCGAAAAATCACAGAAATGAGGTCAAATTTCATCAACAGATAATCGAACTCGCGTGAAGGCGCATAGCAAATTATGGTTTTCCTTAGTTTATAATTTTATTTAGGAGGTATTGCTGAGCTGCTTTCGTGATATTTTAGACTTAACATTATAATTCCGAATTCCTGGCGAGCAAGCGAAGACAACCGAAATTTCCAGACTTTGAAAATCAAAAATTCCATACCGTTCTCACACATCTCAAAACATACTCGGTATTATGTAGAATTCTTTCAAAATTTAATTCTAGCAAGTATAAGAGCTGTTTTTGAACATGGTTTAATTGTTTTCCTTGGCAGAAGTAATTTCTGAGACAAGCGGCCCCATGCAAGTTGACCCAATTTGACCTTTCGATGACATTTTGTTTAACCTGCAAATGTAAACAATTCGGCTCGCTTTAGCTCGCTTTAGCTCGCTTTCTAGGTAAATCACTGAAACATTTTGCCGTTTCCCATTAAAACTACTCAGTAAACCTGAGATAATACTTCGATGACAGCTTACCCTCCAAATGGGTGTTCGAGGGCAAAAGTTGTACCTGACCACTCGGACTTGGACTAGTCCGAGTCAGATTAACTCGGACTTAACCGGATCAACTCGGACTGAATTAAAATGCCCAAAAATGTATTTTTGAAGGCGTAAGATCAACTCGATCTGAAGTAAAATTCCTCAAACTGTATTTTGCATTGGAAGACGTAAGTCATCTCAAAATTCATCCAAAGCGAAGTCAAATTCATTCCCGTCTTCTCTGCGATCGGTGATCAAGCCGCCATGTTGTTTTTCTAGTCCCAGGTCTCCCTCACGTGAAACACGGGATTCTCAGGTGAAACCCATGTTCGCGGCTTTTTTTGTTTCACACTGAATAGGGCATACACATTCATTGCTTCTTTTATTCCTTACAACATGTTTCAATATGCACGTGATTACTGTCGATGATTAACGAGGCTGGGTTTTTTTTAATTAAAGAGGAAGTTTTTACTGCAATTGGCCTTTAAAGTCTGCGATTTTTTAAATAACAACGAGAATTGCTGTGAGGGAATACATATTCCTGGCATTTCCAATGCTGGAGCTGTTAAAAATCGTGTTTACTTTTGGCAAGGAGTTGTTGCTCTTTGTGAGACTTTTTCAAATGTCAACCCAGCTATTATTACTAACACAGCGGAGCCCGAGGATATAAACTGTCCGGACTTCGCTTGGCTTTTCTTCAACAAATTTTGTGTCCTAAAATGAGTGAAAGCAGGAAAAAACGAAACGTTTTAGGATCCAAAATGAAATATTGGATAAAAAAACATTTGGAAAAAAAACACGGCGGTATTTTTGAGTCCAAACCAATTTGAGATGAAAGCAAGAAAACAAAAACCGATGTGAATGTCTCTTCGACGTTTCTCGTAGAAATCGGGAAGAAGAGACAAGTAGGAAACCCAGACAAATCGTTATTCAATTTTCTTGGCATAAATGTCCACATAAAAGACAAAACAGGAGCACTAACCTGCCCACAGTTTAAGTCAGTCAACAATTACTCCGAATGCAGAGCTTAGGCAGAAGCCGTCTTTTCACACAAAAGTCTGAATTACTCCTCATGCCCACCAAGGAAGCTTCTTCAATTAATTAAGACTTTTTAGCGACAAAACCGCCCAGTATAACACACAGCAACGTCCGAACACAGCGCATGAGTACTGAAACCTTGCCAAACCACACGATCTTTTCTCTTCACGCAGGCTTCTGCAGGCAAACACGAGGAAAAGCTGAAACTGCG